>OU343218.1:40314101-40414724 GCA_910596185.1 Chrysanthemum makinoi | reverse complement strand
AAGATTCTTCAAGATCCTTGTTCGAGCTTATTATCAAAAACGAAGACTTGGAAATCTAGTTATTGTTGGGTGTCTTTTATCTTTTCCTTTACCACTTGGGGGAATTGGGCTCATACCACTACAAAATAACTATCACTTTAAGGAGTTACGTTGTAGTGCTCAGTGTCACATTCAATTGTGGATTTTCAAGAGGTGATGTACGTCTTATACTTGATGGTTGGTTGGTTGAAGAGTATAGAGTACTTAGAGATTCAATGGAGCATGATTTCTCGGCACCGCTCTTTGTTACATATGTGCAAGTTTAAGTCACGAGTTTGGGTTAGCTTACTTCAGGGTCAAATTCATCATATTGGGTTTTTCTCCATCAGCTATCACGACAAAGAGCCTACTGAATGATAATGGGGATTGATTACATGTTTTGCCAAAAGAGTTTGAAAAGAGAGAGATTATGACGTATGAACACAACAGTTCATGCCTCGTACTCCAAAGAAAAGAAAAGTGTACGTCTCAGTGCGCTTTATCTTTTGAAGAAGAGAAATCTTCTTATGACGTATGAACACAACAGTTCATGCCTCGTACTCTAAAGAAAAGAAAAGTGTACGTCTCAGTGCGCTTTATCTTCGAAAGAAGATAAATCTTCTTATGACGTATGAACACATCAGTTCATGCCTCGTACCTCAAAGAAAACAAAAGTGTATGCTTCAGTGCGCTTTATCTTTCGAAGAAGAGAAATCTTCTCACTTATGACCATTCTCATCAACATGCTTCATATTTTTTCCATGCGCTTCAGTCATCAAGTGAACCGGGCTACCACTGATTGTTTTCTCATTCCACTTGCTCGATTATAATGTAGATGGCGACATCATGTGCTGATTTTGCAGGAGAGAAGTGTGAATAGAACATTCGGATGATTTTCACTTACTTAATCAAGAATGGCATCTCCGTATGCAATTCTTGAGGGGGAGAAGAAGTGTGAATTTTTTGCATAGTTGATTGATATTTGAGAATATAAATGGTCATACGGCTCTAAACTCATGTAAGAACCGAGCTTCTTATTATCGGGTAATCTTCACATGGAGTTTCTTCTTAAGAGCCGTTGGTTGACATCTTCATACGGACTGATGGGTTTATCGACAAAGTGCTTCCGGTTAATGCTTCACGTGCACATCAACATGATGATTCCGAACGACCTTCTGTTCTTGTTTGATGTGATTGTTTGCTTGGTGTTACCATTTCGTGTGTTCGTTTGCGGCTGATTTCTAATTTCCTTGATGAACATCTTTCTGTTCTTGTTTGATTGAGGGGGATTTTTGTTAAGGGGATTTGCAAGATGTAAGTTAATTGGAATGCTTTTTAGTGTGAGTTGAAGATGTTAACTATCTATTCCCCAATTGGACAATCGTGAAGAAGGTCGAGTCTACAGTCTGTTCTAGATTTTCTGCTACATGTTAGAAGACTAAAGACGAGTTGCATTTGATTATTTAAAGACTTCTTCTTAATCTGGGCATTTAACAAACAGATTTTCGGTTTAGGGGAGAGCACTAATTGGGGGAGATTGAAAAGCCAAATTTTATCCCCAATTAGACTTGCTCATATTCTTCAGCAAGTTGATTCTCACAGATACATCTAAGCTTATGATGTTCTTCATGAAAATTTCTATTATACGGGCTTATCATTTGTTGCTGATTCTGAAGTATCAAAACCATAAAGGGGCAAGGAGACACACATCTAAACACAAAGCGAGTAAACTTGATGAACTTAATACTTCTAAGTAACTGAAGATATCCCGGGAAGACAAATGTTATTACCGCAGAGAAACTCAAGGTTTGACTCATGTCGAGTAAACTTGATGAGCTTAATACTTCTAAGTGATTGAAGATATCCCGGGAAAACAAATGTCATGACCGCAGAGAAACTCAAGGTTTTACTCATCAAGGCTTTTTGTGTTATTATTCCAACAACGTAGGGGAAGAGATGTTAGAGAAAGTTTCTGAAGATAAAAGAGGTACACAAGTGTGTGGTGATTTCGATGGAATCACTATCATCAGGGAAGAGAGAATTGTGTACATTGGGGGCGCTCAACTGTTTTCACTTGAGGGCTTAATCACTGATTCAGAGATATAATCACTTATTCCGGAGTTGACATCCGCAGAGATTGTCATCCGCAGATATAATCAGTGACTTGGCCTGCTTCTTCAATGTTATCAGTTATTCCTTCCTTGTGTAGTGGCATACTTCGGATACTTGAGCTTCATACACGATCATCAGGGAAGAAAAATGTGAACATGGGGAGGTGTTTTCATTCCCTTTCATGATGTGTATTCGGGAGAGCTCTTGGGTATTGGTGTACTTCGGGTTCTTGAGCTTCATACACGATCATCCGGGAAGAAAAATGTGAACATGGGAAGGTGTTTTCATTCCCCTCATGATGTGTGTTTGGGTGAGTTCTTGAGCATTATACAAAGAGGCTGACTGCATCAATTCAACTACTTGGGGGAATTGTTCTCTTGACACCTTTTGGAATGGATCGCTTCAGACTTCAGTGGAATAAAATTTGAGAAGAGTTATTTATGTGTGGGATGATACGCTGCTGTTCTTCTTGTTGATGATATAACCCCGAACAAAGAATCTAGATTATCTTTCTTAAAAGGAGCAACGGGATTTATGATAATGGTGTGCTTCCTTGTGCACCTGGCTAAAGCAAGCTTGAAATAGAGCTTCGAATCTGCTCATCTTATGGATTTTCGGTTTGGGGGGCAGCTGCCAAAGTCTCTCTTTCTCAAAGGCTCATGTTCTATCTTCTATTCTGGAGCCTCGGAAGCCTTGGTGGTGGAAGTTTAAGAGATGACGAATTCTATCTTCTACGACGTGCTGTTCGATATCCTTATCTCGGTACTCGTATCATCATCTTCTTAAATTATATCATCTACTCTATCTTTGTATATATTTTTCAAAAAAACCAAATACAAAAATATAAAACCAACAAAAACAAAATAGAAAAATATAAAATCAACAAAAACCCATAAAAATCAGAAAATTTCAAAAATTCCAAAAATATGTTTTCTCATGACATGTCTTCTGGTATCGATAACATCTACGGTCTTAGAAATGTCATTCAATAATGGCACGGGACCATAGATGAAGTTCGAGCAGGAGGTGTAAATATTTCTTTCTAAACATTTCACAAATCTAATGGCTTGCAGTTACTTCAGACTGTAACCCGCTCTTCAAAATTATGGCTTGCTATTATTTTCAGATAGCAACCCGTTCTTCAAAAAAGGAAAGTGTTGCGCTAAACCATTTTTAAAATTTCGTGCACTTATCCTAAAACAAAATAAGGAAAGTATGTTGAAGGACTGCTGTTCCTACTCAAATATTTTTCCATCTAAAAATTCTTCAGAAAAATATTTGGTGTTTTCTAAAAATTGGTGGAAAATGAGTTGCTTGAAAATCTATCAGATTCAGAGTTTTTGTAAAATTGAAAACTCAATCAATGACTTCAGCGCTTTTAAACGTTTCATAAAATGAGTCATGGATTGAGGGGGATAATGTTTTTCAAATCTACATCATCTAACGGGCTTTCTTAATTATCCTTATATGCTTAATTAAAAATGATGTTAACCTATGTTGAAGGACTAGGTGCCTAGGATATGATTGCTAGGATTAGATGATTAGAGTTTGATGAACACATTATTCCCATACATTTATATGATCTGATTGATATGTTGCATTGACTTTTATTAGTCGATTGTTGTTTGGGTGATGTCGACCACCATATATTTGTATGTGTGTTCACTAACGTATGCAGGTATATTGGTATAAAAGAATGTTCCCGATCCGGATCCCACAATTGAAGATGATTGGATGCCGAAAGGAAAGGGTAACTATATCTTGGGTTGACAAATGAAGAAACGGAGCTTAATTGGACTTCTATGGAGAGTTGGCATAAATGCAACGTAAGAGGTCTCACTGCATCAGCAGATGATTTTCTTCTAAGTGATTGAAGAAACGGAGCTTAATTTGACCTCAGTTGGCATTCAAAATGCAACGTAAGAAGAAGTCTCACTGCATCAGCAGATGGTTTTTCTTCCAAACCCTACAGCAACAACAACGGAAGCTTCTCAACCACCTAACGTATCTTGTGCAGGAAAATGTAGTAATGATGCCATTTTTCCAAAACTTTGAAAAATATTGTTTTGAAAATGGAAAAATATTGTTTTGAAAATTAATCGGATTCAAAGTTTTGAAATCAACCGGACTCTTATTTTGTCAAATCTTAAGTGATTTCAAATTAAATATTTTCAAACGATATTTCATCAAAAGGTCCGTTTGTACGAAATTAAGTGGTGATCTAAAGATTTAATGTTATGTCATGGTATGGTTTTTTCTTTAGAATCAAGGTCTTTCAAAATGAAATTTTTTATGTTCTTGTTTGATTGTGAAATTGTTTTGTTTTACTTAAAAGATCTCTTAAAAACTATCATACCTGACACTAACAATCTTTAGTGTTTTAAAATGGTCCTTATTTGTCATCTTTCAAAATTGAATCTTGCCACGTCTTTCCCCAAATTTTTCTAAATGATTTAAATCAGTTGGGATCACAAATCTCAAATGGTTTGATATTTCTGATCGGGGTAGAGATTGTGATTTAAATCTCAAATCTGTTTTAAATGGAATTGGTTTTAGTCTTTCAAAGGCACTCCTGCCTCCATGTGCCAAACAATTTCAAATACACAATGCACATGTTGAGGAGGAGGATTTATCTAAAAAACCAGATGAGTATTTAAACAAGGCCACATTTTCTCCCATGTTTTCTAAACCTATTTAATCACTTGGGATCCAAAATCTCAAAGGGTTTGATATTTTTGATCGGGGAGAATTTGTGATTTAATAATGAAATTTGATAAAAGGTGATCGTTTTGATTTAATTGTGCAGGCTGCTCTCTCATATGTGCTAAACGCTTTCGAATCTCGAAGCACATATTGAGGGGGAGCAAATAAACTATCGAGGTACGAAAGCTTTTTAAAGTGATTTATAAAGTACCTTGATTGAGTTTTCAAATGGTGTGACAACCCGTACTTTCAGGTCATTTCTCGACACAGTTCATGTCTCATTATTCCAACATTTATAGTAAACTTGGTTTACTTGTTTCAAATTCGCGTAACCTTGGAGGTTTAGCGGCGAATTCATGATCATGACATCACGTACATTTCATATGGACTATGATTAGTCTACATTTCATTGACATCATTTGCATCTCATTAATTCATTCACGACATTTCATTTCACCTTCAACGCGTAATTTTTATATTTAAAAATCTTTATCGCGTGAGTTTTTATTTTAACATTTAACCCGTTACTTTCAAAAATGATCCCGATGTATTTTTAAACTTACATTTAGTTTATAAAAACTATATTTTTAGTTTTCCTAGTGTTTCAAATTCATTTGGCATTTTAATCGTTAAAGTTTAAATATTACGTCGTTTTTCTTAAAATTGTACGATAATTATTTTATCACTCAATTTTCACAAGGAAAGTATTTTTACAATTTTTATCACCTCAATACAATCTATTTTGATTTACTAAAAACTTACTTGTACCTAAAGACTACCTTTTACCTTACAAGTTACAACTAATTACACATTCTTATTTAACAAGTTTTGCACAAATATATTTATACAAGATTTAAAAAAAAAAAAACATAAAATCCTACATCCCTCCCCCCTTGGCCGACAAGGGGGAGGGTATAGTTATTGATTGGCATGGTTTGTGATTATACATGTTTCCACTCTTTCTCTTAAAGTCTTAAACATTACTTCACCTTCATTTTTTTCACATAGTTTCAAAGTGTTAAAAAAAAAAATCCTCTCCTTGTTTCTCCTTCATCATAACCGGCCACTCAACAAGCTCAAGGGGATCATAAAGTTTTTGCAAAAGCAAGTGTTTACAACCTAGATTATATCCTTTATATGGTTTTGAAATAAAAACCAAGGGTATTTAAGTTTAATCCTTGTTACTTTCACCTCTTCATTATCACTAGTAAGCATGTTTTTATCATTTTCATATTTCCTTTTTATTTTCATATGTTTCTTTTTATTTTTGGAGATATTATGCATGATATGTGATTTATACCATTTTATTTCATGATTTTAGAGTATATATATATATATGGTCATCCTATAATTATCCCCTTGGTATTGGTTGGTCTTGATGGTGATTAGGAACCCATGACACCCTAAGAAGGTGTATGGTAGGATTAGATTAGTTTTGGAGTTGATTTGAAGGGATTAGAATAGGTTTTGTCCGAGAAAAACTATTTTCGATAACTATATTTTGTGTTCTGTCCTTAATTCGAATTTCTGGAAAAACCTACTGTTGGTACGACATTTTGGCCTTGATATTTAGAAAATATACTTTAAAACGAATCCGTTACCGCTTGAACGGAATAAAACGGAGTTATAACGAGAAAGTTATGGATTTTTAAAGTTTGACGACGAAACGTATAATTTTCAGAAAAATCAGCTTACTGTTTTTAGTATTTTCGAGTCAAAACGAGCCTTAAGCTTCACAAATTATTTCGACTTGTCAAAAATATATTAGTTTACTTCGATACGAAGCTAAGGACATATTAAACGTAGAAAACGGATTTAAAACGACAAAGATATGCACTTTTTCATAAACTTGCCGTAACTAATTTTCTGCACACAATTAGCCAAAACCACCATCTTTAACCCTTATTATCTTTATGTTCGAGACCTTTTGGACGAAAACTCCTGAACTGAAACTTTTAGATATCGATACAAACTTTCCAAAACAGTCGAGTTCGTTCTCTAACGATCGACGTACACTATTTTACGACTAGTTTTCCGAAGCCATTTTTGTTAATTTCATGATTTTTCCGACGACATTGTTTTGCGACGAAAAGTGGTAATTTCTCTAAAAATCATTATAAAACCATTGTAGGATGACATTTTGACGTATAAACATGTAAAGTGATTTTTGTTTGGTCAAGACGTCAAAAGAGTATTTTTCGACGTCGAGTAATATTTTCAAAACTCGTAAATGGTATAAATAACATATCAAGTGCATGCATAACATTACATTGCAACTCATGACATATCATATCATTGATAATAGGTCCCTGTTAACGCATCACATTAAACCTCGGTGTACTCACTTTTGCCATTATTCCAGTTTATCCAAGTGAGTTTTCATAGCCCCGCTTTTACATGCTTTCGATTATTTTCAAACCCACGGGGGAGAATACATTGCACTACATTTTCTTTGTACGATACCAAGTATGTTAAATTCATTACATTGCTTAAGTTACCGCATTTGCCAATTTGAAAGTCCCCATTTCTTGAACATGAACCGTTAATCTTTGAAGCGAGGATGAGTGGATAGATCTATCGAGGGTGACGCCTCCATCCGGGTTGGTGAATCCCAACC
The DNA here is from genome assembly GCA_910596185.1 of Chrysanthemum makinoi. Taxonomy (NCBI): domain Eukaryota; kingdom Viridiplantae; phylum Streptophyta; class Magnoliopsida; order Asterales; family Asteraceae; genus Chrysanthemum; species Chrysanthemum makinoi. The sequence goes on along the minus strand of OU343218.1, from coordinate 40,407,274 downwards.
AGGAAAAACGGATGCATTTCATTTGATCACATTACGGAGTTGTCTGGCAAACACTCTGCAGGGGCATACATGATTGAACAGTCTAGTTTCGGGTCATGGGCTTAGAGCAATTGTAACATTATTTTTACGTGACTGGATTGTCATGCATGATAGATACTTGTGTAGTCGTATAAAACATTTACATAAACCTATGATTTCTCACCAACATTATTGTTGACCGTTTTAAGCAATGTATTTTCAGTAATGAGGCATTATCATCATGACATGGTTTAGGGACCTACATTTTGAGTCGCGGCGTCGACTTACATTATGTACATTATGGCACTTTATTTCAAAACATCGTTTGGATTTGTATTATATTGTATTTCTGCAAACTTTGTAAACCTTTTGGGACCGATGTTGTACTCTGAATGTTTTTATTATATATCCAACGATGTGTTTTTAAACGGCACTTTAGGTCGTTCAATATAACTGTGATGTGGTGCTATGACAGTCAATCCCCCAGGAATTCCATTCCGCTGCAAAACAGGTAAATTGGGGTGTGACAGATTGGTACCAGAGCTACACTTATAGAGAACTAGGTTGCATCATTGACCCTAGACTATAGCTACATTATCATAGCATCTCATCATTTCATCATAGTGCATATTCATGTTTATCATGCGGATTCACTTACACTTTATTCGAGATTATTTACTTTTATTTCATATCGGTTGTCACACACATGTCTTCAGATTCACATCCCATCACCATATCATCGGACTCTAGCTCGGATGATGTCCCAGCTAACCCCATCATGGATGATGTTGCATCACATTCCACTGAGATCGTATCTTCCATTGGATCTACTCCAGCCTTTCCACCTATCATGACCGACACTGAGACCGAACCCTTCGAAGAGGGCGAGGTTGCACCCACTCCTCACGTTAGCCCAGCTCACGATCCACCAAAGACCACTACTAGCACCATCACCACCATCATCACCATCTTCATCATATTTTCTGAGAGATCCTTTACCTACGCATGACTTGCCGCCAAAAAGCGTGCTCGTTTTGATATCCCTACACCACCATCTACTGAGCCCGAGCCACCCGCTAGATTTGAGTTAGGTGAGAGTTCTAGGGCAGCTGCTGCTCGACAGCCTTCTACCGAGGCGTTAGGAGCCCGTATTGATAGTCAGCAGATCCAGATAGATAGATTGTCACGACAGTTGGAGGAACTGGGGGATAGGATTGAGCCCATTGCGGAGGAGGTCGAGGGCCTAGTGTTAGGCAGGGTTTGTATTGACTTATCTCATGAGTATCAGCATAGGCAGCTAGAGGACGGGAGAGTATTGCTTCTTTGCAGGTCGATTGATGAGTTGAGGAGTTTGGTGGATAGTTTGGTTACTCAGGTTCGTAATCTTCAGGATCGCCTACGGCGAGCACCATGAGGTGCCTTATGTAGACTTTTGTCATTGTATAGTTTTGACCATTATTATCCTAGTCACAAGGTGTGACGTAGTTTAAAGAACTTGTTGTATTTTGGTTGTTGTACAAACAAATGTATCAAGTATTGACTCTACTATGTAGGAATGGTTATTATTATCTATGATATCGGTCCATGTAGGCCGAAATTTTCATGTATATTATCCACGGGTGTTGTGATTATATTTGTGATATTTCGCTATTGTTCCGTTGTGATTTCATTTACTTTATGCATGATGTGGGTGTGGATATATTTGTATGATGGTTGTTTCTACTTACGAGTTCTCATGATTGTTTCATCTTGTGATTTTGAAGAATTATGGCGCCTAAGAAAGTTACACCTGAAATGACCCAAGCAGAAATTCAAAAGTTGGTGAATGATAGCATTGCTAATGCTCTAAGAGTCGAAAGGGAAACAGTGGTTGCTGCTGAAGCCGCTAGGCTAGCTACTGCTACTGGTAATGCCGGAGGATCTGGGGTTAAGAAATGTTCGTACAAAGATTTCAAGAGTGGTGAACCCACTAAGTTCCGAGGTACCGAGGGAGCTACTGCAATGGTACGATGGTTTGAAAAGTTGGAATCAGTGTTTTTGCTTTGTAACTGTCCGGATGACAGTAAGGTTAAGTTTGCCACAAGCACTTTACTCGATGGAGCGTTGTCATGGTGGAATTCATACGCTCAACCGATTGGGATGGAGAATGCTTTTAAGCTTACTTGGGAGGAATTCAAGGGCTTAGTGACTAAGAAGTTTTGTCCTCGAACGGAAATCAAAAAGTTGGAGACGGAGTTCTATGAATTGGTCACTATTGGTTATGATATCGACACTTACATTCGGAGATTCCAGGAATTAGCCACGTTATGCCCGTCGATGGTATCGGATAATGAAAAGTTGCTAGAGGCTTCATCGGGGACTTCCCGAAGTTGTTCAAGGAGATGTGACTTCGTTTGATCCACAAACAATCGAGGAAGCTATTCGAGTGACTCAGAAGTTGATGGCACAAGTGGTGAAGCGAGGTAAGTACACCACCACCAACCGAAGCAACAACAACAACCCCAACAACCGCTACAATTTCAACAATAATCGAGGCAATTACAACAACAATAGCAACAACAACAAGCGCAAGTGGGACAACACTAGGGGTAGGAATGCTACTCAACAACCACCCAAGAGGCAAGAGGTTGCTAAGGTTTATGCTGCGGGTCCGAAGGAAGGAAAAGGATATACGGGGGTTTTGCCGAAGTGTAATAAGTGTTTGAGTCATCACAATCCGGGTCGATGTCCTGATCCGTGTGAAAATTGCAAGAAAGTTGGTCACCGTACTAGGGATTGCAAGTGGCCACATGTTACATGTTTTGGTTCGGGGAACCTGACACTACAAGAGGGATTGTAAGAAAGGAAATAATCAAGCAAATCCGAATCAAGGAGGTTTAGCACGAGGAAGGGTTTACGCCATTGAGGCGGAGAAGATAGGAGGACCGAATGTCATAACGGGTACGTTTCTTCTCAATAATCGTTATGCTTCAGTTTTATTTGATTCGGGTGCCGATAAAAGTTTTGTGTCCAATGCATTTGCACCTTTGCTCAACATTAAACCAACTACATTAGACATATCATACAACGTCGAATTAGCTAATGGTAGCGTAGTTAACACAAACACCATTGTCCGCGGTTGCACATTCAATTTTCTTAATCATCCCTTCAACATAGACCTCATGCCCGTAGAGCTTGGTAGTTTCGACGTCGTCATCGGCATGGACTGGTTATCTAAGCATCGAGCAAAGATCATTTGTGATGAGAAAGTTGTTCATCTTCCCTACAACGGCGAAACTTTGATTATTCGTGGGGAACGAAGTGGAACCAGACTTAGTATCATATCGTGCATCAAAACGGAGAAGTACATTAAGAAAGGTTGTCTTGCTTTCTTAGCCCATGTAACCGAGAAAAAGTCGGAGGAGAAGCGACTTGAAGATGTTCCTATTGTTCGTGAATTTTCTGAAGTATGTCCCGAGGATTTACCGACTTCCACCGCACGTCAAGTAGAATTTCATATTGACTTAGTGCCCGGAGCTGCACCGAATGCGCGAGCACCGTATCGTCTAGCACCATCCGAAATGCAAGAGTTGTCTAATCAATTGCAAGAGCTTCTAGACAAAGGATTCATTAGGCCGAGTTCTTCGCCTTGGGGAGCACCGGTCTTGTTTGTGAAGAAGAAGGATGGATCCTTCCGAATGTGCATAGATTATCGAGAATTGAACAAGTTAACGGTGAAGAATCGTTACCCACTCCCCAGAATTGATGACTTGTTCGATCAGTTGCAAGGTTCTAGTATTTATTCCAAGCTTGATCTTCGGTCGGTTATCATCACTTCGAGTTCGGGAAGAGGATATTCCGAAAACAGCATTTAGAACACGTTACGGTCATTACGAGTTTCAAGTGATGCCGTTTGGATTGACTAATGCACCGGCGGTATTCATGGATCTCATGAATAGAGTTTGTAAACCGTATTTGGACAAGTTTGTTATTGTGTTCATCGACGACATATTGATCTACTCAAAGAACAAAGAGGAGCACGAAGAGCATTTAAGGATGATTTTAAGGCTACTCAAGAATGAGAAGTTGTATGCCAAATTTTCGAAGTGTGATTTTTGGAATCACAAAGTGCAATTTCTTGGTCACGTCATTGATAGTCATGGACTACAAGTTGATCCCGCAAAGATTGAAGCCGTGAAAGATTGGGCTACTCCAACTAATCCTACAGAAATTCGACAATTTCTAGGACTAGCCGGGTATTACCGAAGGTTCATCGAAGGTTTTTCCAAAGATAGCGAGACCTTTGACCAAGTTGACACAGAAAAACAAGAAGTACGAATGGGGAAAGAAACAAGAAGTTGCTTTTCAGTTGTTGAAGCAAAGCTTTGCAAGTGCGCCAATTTTGGCACTACCCGCAGGCATTGAGAACTTTGTTGTATATTGCGACGCTTCGCATAAAGGACTTGGGGCTGTTTTAATGCAAAACGAGAAGGTGATAGCGTATGCTTCTCGACAACTTAAGACTCATGAGAAGAACTACACAACTCATGATCTCGAGTTAGGAGCCGTAGTTTTCGCGCTCAAGATTTTGAGACACTACCTCTACGGTACAAAGTGCACAGTGTTTACCGACCACAAGAGTTTGCAATATATTCTTGATCAGAAGGAGCTTAATATGAGGCAACGTCGTGGGTTGGAGTTACTCAGCACTATGATTGTGAAATCAAGTATCACCCGGGAAAAGCCAATGTTGTGGCTGATGCTCTTAGTCGGAAAGAGAGGCCTAAACCTTTAAGAGTTCGATCATTGGGAATGACGATTATTTCTCCTTTACCATCGAAAATCCACGAAGCACAAGTCGAGGCACTTAAGGAGGAAAATCGACCAAGTGAAAAGCTTTATGGTATGCCCGAAAGCGCAAATGGTTTTGTAAAGAGAGCAGATGGAGTATTATGTTTCAAGGATAGAATGTGGGTTCCATTGTATGGCGGAATACGAGAATTGATTATGCATGAGTCGCATAAGTCAAAGTATTCTATTCACCCAGGATCGGATAAGATGTATCAAGATCTTAAGAAGCTTTATTGGTGGCCGAACATGAAAGCAGAAATTGCCACGTACGTTAGCAAATGTCTTACCTGCGCTAAGGTAAAAGTTGAATATCGAAGCCTTCGTGTTTACTCCAACAACCAGAAATTCCTCAATGGAAATGGGAACGCATTACTATGGACTTTGTTACTAAACTTCCTAAGACATCGGGAGGTTACGACGCTATTTGGGTAATTGTTGATCGCCTTACCAAGTCAGCTCATTTCATACCTATTAGAGAGACTTATTCTATGGAGCAACTCACTAGACTTTATGTCAAAGAAATAGTCTCGAGGCACGGAGCACCAATTTCTATCATTTCCGCACGAGATAGTCGATTCACTTCAAACTTTTGGAATTCATTGCAAGATTCATTCGAACCGTGATTAGAGATGAGCACAGGATATCACCCACAAACCGACGGTCAAAGTGAAAGGACCATTCAAACGTTAGAAGATATGCTGAGGGCATGTGTTATTGATTTCGGAAATGGTTGGGCTAACCATTTGCCATTAATAGAATTCTCGTACAACAATAGTTATCACACCAATATAAAGATGGCACCATTCGAGGCACTGTATGGTCGTAAGTGCCGTTCACCTGTTTGTTGGGCCGAGGTAGGAGACGTACAACTTACTGGTCCGTAAATGGTACGGAAACCACGGAAAAGATTGTTCAAATTCGTGATAGACTCAGAACTGCAAGGAGTCGACAGAAAAGTTATGTGGATGTTAGACGCAAGGATTTGGAATTTCAAGTAGGTGACAAAGTTATGTTGAAAGTATCGCCTTGGAAGGGCGTGGTACGTTTTGGAAAGCGGGGGAAGTTAAACCCGAGATACATTGGACCATTCAAGATTTTGAGCAGAGTTGGTCCTGTAGCTTATCAACTTGATCTTCCACCTCGAACTTAGTCATGTGCACAACACGCTTCACGTTTCAAACTTGAAGAAGTGTCTTTCGGACTCTAATCGCTCGTTATTCCATTGGATGAAGTTCAGACTTGACGACAAACTCAATTTTGTGGAGGAACTCAGAGAAATCATGGACCGCGAGGTCAAGCAGTTGAAACAGAGTCGTATCCCTATTGTGAAAGTTCGTTGGAATTCTCGACGAGGTCCTGAGTTTACTTGGGAACGGAAGACCGAGATGCACGCAAGTATCCCCATCTTTTACCGACACCGTTAGACCTATCAACGATTGAATTCAGTGGACTGAATTCCTTTTGGATGGGCTTAATGTGACAACCCTATTTCAGGTCATTTCGACACAATAGTTCATGTCTCATTATTTCAACATTTATAGTAAACTTGGTTTACTTGTTTCAAATTCGCGAACCTTGAGGTTTAACGGCGAATTCATGATCATGACATCACGTACATTTCATATGGACTATGATTAGTCTACATTTCATTGACATCATGTGCATCTCATTAATTCATTCACGACAATTCATTTCACCTTCAACGCGTAAATTTTATATTTAAAAATCTTTATCGCGTGAGTTTTTATTTTAATATTTAACCCGTTACTTTCAAAAATGATCCCGATGTATTTTTAAACTTACATTTAGTTTATAAAACTATATTTTTAGTTTTCCTAGTGTTTCAAATTTATTTGGTATTTTAATCGTTAAAGTTTAATTATTACGTCGTTTTTCTTAAAATTATACGATAATTATTTTATCACTCAATTTTCACAAGGAAAGTATTTTTACAATTTTTATCACCTCAATACAATCTATTTTGATTTACTAAAAACTTACTTGTACCTAAAGACTACCTTTTACCTTACAAGTTACAACTAATTACACATTCTTATTTAACAAGTTTTGCACAAATATATTTATACAAGATTTAAAAAAAAAAAAAAAAACATAAAATCCTACATCCCTCCCCCCTTGGCCGACAAGGGGGAGGGTATAGTTATTGATTGGCATGGTTTGTGATTATACATGTTTCCACTCTTTCTCTTAAAGTCTTAAACATTACTTCACCTTCATTTTTTCACATAGTTTCAAAGTGTTAAAAAAAAAATCCTCTCCTTGTTTCTCCTTCATCATAACCGGCCACTCAACAAGCTCAAGGGGATCATAAAGTTTTGCAAAATCTAGTGTTTACAACCTAGTATATATCCTTTATATGGTTTTGAAATAAAAACCAAGGGTATTTAAGTTTAATCCTTGTTACTTTCACCTCTTCATTATCACTAGTAAGCATGTTTTTATCATTTTCACATTTCCTTTTTATTTTCATATGTTTCTTTTTATTTTTGGAGATATTATGCATGATATGTGATTTATACCATTTTATTTCATGATTTTAGAGTATATATATATATATGGTCATCCTATAATTATCCCCTTGGTATTGGTTGGTCTTGATGGTGATTAGGAACCCATGACACCCTAAGAAGGTGTATGGTAGGATTAGATTAGTTTTGGAGTTGATTTGAAGGGATTAGAATAGGTTTTGTCCGAGAAAAACTATTTTCGATAACTATATTTTGTGTTCTGTCCTTAATTCGAATTTCTGGAAAAACCTACTGTTGGTACGACATTTTGGCCTTGATATTTAGAAAATATACTTTAAAACGAATCCGTGACCGCTTGAACGGAATAAAACGGAGTTATAACGAGAAAGTTATGGATTTTTAAAGTTTGACGACGAAACGTATAATTTTCAGAAAAATCAGCTTACTGTTTTTAGTATTTTCGAGTCAAAAACGAGCCTTAAGCTTCACAAATTATTTCGACTTGTCAAAAATATATTAGTTTACTTCGATACGAAGCTAAGGACATATTAAACGTAGAAAACGGATTTAAAACGACAAAGATATGCACTTTTTCATAAACTTGCCGTAACTAATTTTCTGCACTCAATTAGCCAAAAACCACCATCTTTAACCCTTATTATCTTTATGTTCGAGACCTTTTGGACGAAAACTCCTGAACTGAAACTTTTAGATATCGATACAAACTTTCCAAAACAGTCGAGTTCGTTCTCTAACGATCGACGTACACTATTTTACGACTAGTTTTCCAAAGCCATTTTTGTTAATTTCATGATTTTTCCGACGACATTGTTTTGCGACGAAAAGTGGTAATTTCTCTAAAAATCATTATAAAACCATTGTAGGATGACATTTTGACGTAAAAACATGTAAAGTGATTTTTGTTTGGTCAAGACGTCAAAAGAGTATTTTTCGACGTCGAGTAATATTTTCAAAACTCGTAAATGGTATAAATAACATATCAAGTGCATGCATAACATTACATTGCAACTCATGACATATCATATCATTGATAATAGGTCCCGGTTAACGCATCACATTAAACCTCGGTGTACTCACTTTTGCCATTATTCCAGTTTATCCAAGTGAGTTTTCATAGCCCCGTTTTACATGCTTTCGATTATTTTCAAACCCACGGGGAGAATACATTGCACTACATTTTCTTTGTACGATACCAAGTATGTTAAATTCATTACATTGCTTAAGTTACCCCATTTGCCAATTTGAAAGTCCCCATTACTTGAACATGAACCGTTAATCTTTGAAGCGAGGATGAGTGGATAGATCTATCGAGGGTGACGCCTCCATCCGGGTTGGTGAATCCCAACCAGGAAAACGGATGCATTTCATTTGATCACATTACGGAGTTGTCTGGCAAACACTCTGCAAGGGCATACATGATTGAACAGTCTAGTTTCGGGGTCATGGGCTTAGAGCAATTGTAACATTATTTTTACGTGACTGGATTGTCATGCATGATAGATACTTGTGTAGTCGTATAAAACATTTACATAAACCTATGATTTCTCACCAACATTATTGTTGACCGTTTTTAGCAATGTATTTTCAGGTAACTGAGGCATTATCATCATGACATGGTTTAGGGACCTACATTTTGAGTCGCGGCGTCGACTTACATTATGTACATTATGGCACTTTATTTCAAAACATCGTTTGGATTTGTATTATATTGTATTTCCGCAAACTTTGTAAACCTTTTGGGACCGATGTTGTACTCTGAATGTTTTTATTATTATATCCAACGATGTGTTTTTAAAACGGCACTTTAGGTCGTTCAATATAACTGTGATGTGGTGCTATGACAGTCAATCCCCAGGAATTCCATTCCGCTGCAAAACAGGTAAATTGGGGGTGTGACAAATGGTTTCTTAATGGCTCTTGTGATTGTGGATGTGCTTCAAATATACTCTTGCCTCTATGTGATAAAATGATTTCAAATATCCTATGCACATATTGAGGGGGAGAATTTACCAAAGAAAATCAAATGGCTTTTTCTATGAAAATTGTGATCAAAGAAAATATTTCAAAGTCCTCTTGCCTCCATGTGCTAAACAATTTCTAAATCATATGCACATGTTGAGGGGGAGGTTTTCTAAATGATCAAAACTATTAAGGTACATAATGCTTTGATCTCGTATCACAAGTACCTTGATTGTTTTTCCAAATAATTTTACAATTGGTTTCAAGGAAGAATGAACTGTACCAAAAGACCGACCATTTTACTTTATGTATGGAGTTATAAGGATGGTGAGGTTAGGTATTAGTTCCCACGATCTGCCAGAACCGGAGGGATCTACCCAGGGATAATCCACTAGATAGTGTAGAGTCCTTAGGTATATTGAAAAAAGGAGAAAAATGAGAAATGGGAAGAGTGCGGACTGAGACAGAGCTAGTACTGGAATAAACCCAACAAGGTTCTAGTTATGAAGTCTCGGTAAAAACTGAAGGGGTTGAAGAATGAAAAAGAATTGAATGTGAAAAGGGTGAAAAGAAATAGCCCTCCAATAATTCAACCTTAGGGCAGAAACCGGGTTCAATACATTTGCTACTGATGGTTACTAAGGTAACACTGGTATTGAAGACAAGACGTCATGGACCCAGTGACGCACTGCACTAAACTTCCCAAGCTACTCAAGTTCCTCTTAAAAGGGCTTCTTTCATTCTCACGGGGAACCGACATTATCTATCAACTTTCTCTTAGAGATTATTGATATTGAAGAAGGAGACCCTCTCCCTAGTCTCCGGCATAGGAACCAAATGTGCACTATTGAGTCTAGAGCCAAGAGATCGTCCACAATATCTCATTAGGACACTTTCAATGAAGACTCTCTGTTTCACACAATGTGGAAAGAGAGATTATATCTTATGAGTCCTACGCATTATCCTTGTGGTATTGCCAGAACATCTGAGTGATATGCATACATATTCACAATGAAGATGGAAAGCCTTCTGGAGCCAACATCAAACAAGCTCCTGGTGGGTGACATGTGAAATCTTTTCTAAAGATCAAGCTTGTGACAACTGGGCAGAAACGATGGGGCGATTCACTCTTGAATCAACCTTGGTCCAGGATTAGAATTGACGAATACTTTTGGAAAAACCATTCGATGTGCACACCTTCTTTTCTCTAGCACGTCGAATGTGTATTCATTTTCAAACACAAAAAGTATCTCTGTTGGAAATACTTTTGGAAAAACCGTTCGATGTGCAAACCTTCTTTTCTCTAGCACGTCGAATGTGTACTCTCTTATATACAAAAAGTATTTTGATTGAAAAATTGATCTTTCTCATAAAACCTTCGTCGTATTGCAAAACTCTTTCTTCTAAGAAATACGCGATTGTTTTCAAATCAATTTTTCATCAATCATTGAATCTCAATTCGCTGGTTCACTCACTCCGTGTTGTCTTCTTTGAGACGTTCCAGTTTGAGAACGGCTAGAACAGCTGCGAAACCCTGTCAAGGAGATTTTTAGGAATCCTACCTGATCACAGGCAGTACTAGTACTGATCAACGGGGAACCGTGGGCCGTGTACCTCAATTCAACAAAAGTGATCAAAGACACTTTCGTGCGCTTTATTGCTAACTGTCGTATGCAGGCACACCCCGACGATTGCAGCCGATCAGAATTGAGGAGTCAATCCAAAGCCGCATGCTCACAGCATCCACACTTAAATTGAAGAAATCATGACTTGTGCTTATCAACATAACCTGGCTCTGATATTTCTATACTATGCTTGCTTCGCTGCCAAATATCATGAACCAGTAAGGCTTCCGCTACTCTGATGGAAAGATGTCATGATTCAAAAGGGTGAGCATGTCGGTCCAAAAGTCACAACATCACATGATGGCAACACAATAAAGGGTGATCCAGAGATTTACTGTGGTTGATGATTTCAATGAAAACTCGAAGATCATCAAAGATGTAGATCAGTTTAAAGACCTCCACTGAAAGTACAAAAATATGCGGACTGTGAAGAATCGCTACAAAAGCACAAAGATTGTGGAAATTGAAGAATTGAAGTCTACGAGCTCAGAACAGAAGACAAAATAGAATGCCAGGATTCGAAATGTAAAACATGGGGTGACCTCCCTTAGGGGGAGATTGTTAGGAATTAGAAAATTCCATGTTAAAGTGTCGGTCACCCCAATTATGGTCTAACATATGTTAGCTCGTAGACGTGTCGTTATTTACGTTATTTAGTAGTTAACTAGTTAGTTTGTAGCGTAGTTTAGTTTAGTGCAACACCGTGGAGTAAGGACGGGTCTTTACCCACTGTATGCCTGATCCACAGGCCGATAGGAGGTCGTGTATTGTGTTACTATAAATACCCCTTCCATCCATGGAAGGGGTGGTGCTTCATTTCAATGTAACCTTTCCTTTGTTTAAACCTCTAGCAAGAACACCCTCTCTCTCTATCTTTCTCTCTCTAAATATGGCAAACATGTATTTTGATCATCTAAGACCACCCGAATCATCAACACAATAAATATATCAATCCTACAACACTCCCCCTTGACTTAAGAAAATGATGAAAGGTTATAAATTTTAGTCTGAGGAGTGTCAGTTGAACCAGAAAATATACCACCATTGATAAAAGAAACAACCAGAATATGGTAACATGCAAGTACACGAATGTTTTGAAACAGTTAAGTGTTTATTTTCTCCCCCTCAATACTTGATCGGAAAAATACAGAATTTTGAAAGATTATAGTGTTGACGGAAGAAATGTACTTGCAATGTTTAAAGAAATATAGATAGAGGAATATTTTTGTTGTTTTTATCTGATTTTATATTTTTGTATTTTTGTTTTTGAAAATTTATTTACAAAAGAGATTTTGGTGTTTGACATGTTTTTAAGACTGTTTTAGGAGGTCATCCAATTCCTCTGGAGTCAAACACCTCATACCAATCCGGTGGACCAACTCATTAAACCTAGCGGGAGGCAAAGCTTTGGTGAGAAGGTCTGCCAATTGGTATTCTGTACCCACGAAGTATAATTCAACTGTACCCTGTTCCACGTGATCCTTGATGAAATGATATCGAAGATCGATGTTCTTTGATTTAGAGTGTTGAACTGAGTTGCACGAGATCGCAATAGCACTCCGATTGTCGCAGTACATCGGGATTCTGTCAAATACGTAACCATAGTCTTTGAGTTGTGTTCTCATCCAAATGACTTGAGCACAACATGCCGACATGGCTACATATTCTGCTTCGGTTGAGGACAGCGACGTACAATCTTGCTTCTTCGATTGCCATGACACCAGTTTATCACCAAGAAATTGTAAAGCTCCTGAAGTACTTTTCCGTGAATCTAAGCATCCTGCGTGGTCAGCGTCTGAAAAAGCGATTAGTTCAAAACCAGAATCCTTCGGATACCAGATTCCTAAATTAATGGTTCCCGTGATGTATCGGAGGATTCTTTTAGCCTCAGAGAGGTGGGTTTCAGTTGGTCGTGACTGATAACGGGAGAAAAGATATAAAACAAAGACAATATCAGGTCTGCTAGCTGTTAGATACATGAGAGACCCAATAATACTACGGTATTTTGTATGGTCCACCAATTTCCCATGTAAATCAGCGTCTAGCTTCTTGGTATAAGCCATTGGTGTGGCGTAGGTGTCACAGGTTTGCATTCCAAATTTGTGTAACAATTCAAGGGCATATTTGGACTGACTCAAGAAAATACCACGGGGTGATTGATGAACTTGTAATCCTAGAAAGAATGTAAGTTTACCCATCATGGACATTTCAAAATTTTTCTTCATTAGTTTTGCAAAAGCGATTGAGTACTTTTTACGTGTAGACCCAAAAATGATGTCATCCACGTAAATTTGAACAATTAAGATATGTGCCCCGTGATATTGTATGAAAAGAGTAGGGTCAACCGAACCTTTGGTGAAATTATTGGCAATTAGGAAAGATGATAGCTTATCGTACCATGCCCGAGGAGCTTGTTTGAGACCATACAGAGCTTTGTTCAGTTTGTAGACATGGTTCGGGAACGCGGGATCAACGAATCCTTCTGGTTGGCTGACATAAACCGTTTCTTTTAGTTGTCCATTTAGAAACGCAGTTTTGACATCCATCTGAAAGACTGTCATATTTATATGAGCCGTGAACGCGAGAAATATCCGAACAGCCTCAAGACAAGCAACCGGAGCAAAAGATTCTTCAAATTCAATACCCTCTTCCTGACGATAACCCTTAGCCACCAGACGTGACTTATTTCTGATTACGTTTCCTTCAGCATCCAATTTGTTTTTCCAAATCCATTTGAGACCAATGACGTAGACTCCTGTTGGTCTTCTAACCAGTTCCCATACTTCAAGACGTTTGAATTGGTTGAGTTCTTCTTGCATGGATTCGATCCAGTTGTCTTTTGTCATTGCGTCTTTGATGTTTTTAGGTTCAGATTGGCAGACAGTGAGTACATAAATGCAATGTTCACCATCTGAGTGAAGGCGTTGTCTCGTAACGACTGGTTGATTCGGGTTGCCAATAATGTTTTCCAGAGGATGGTCGTTTGTCCATCTATGTGTGGAGGGTTGATGTTGGTATACATTGTGCAGATTTTGAGGATTCAAATGGCTTGTTGAAGATTCCGCGACATCTGGTGCAGCAGTCTCATTAGCAAACGGGTTAAAAAACGCATTTGGATCAAAATCTACAGGTGGGGGGTACTTCATTCAGAACATCTTCAGCCGGTTCATCATTGTTGGAAGCGGTTTGTTCAACTGTTGTGGTGGAGTCAACTGGTGGTGCTTCTTCAACATTAGTTGTTGTAGCAGGTGTATCAGGTATATGATTATTATCAGGTTGAGCAGCCGAAACAGCGGATACACCTGGAGCACGTTCATCAATATCGTCACTGAACAGAGGAGCAAATAACCTTTCCAATTGTTGACGTGTGAGCTGGGGGCTTTGTTCAGCTGATGATGGGGTTTGGGGGAAGTTTAAGCGGTTGTGACCGGGTTCTAAGTTGTTATACTCAGAAGCCATTTCCGTAAGTTCATCAAAATGAGCATGAATCATTTTCATAACCTCTTTTGTTCGACGATTCCAGATTCAGAAACCTTTAGAATTATCACAATATCCAATAAAGACTCCAATGTCAGCTTTGGCTTTAAGCTTTCCAAAGTCATCACGATAATTATTCGGATAGCAAAGAGATCCAAATACATGAAAGTGTTTGAGATTCGGTTTTCTGTTGTGGACAAGCTCGAAAGGTGTTTTGTTGTGGCGTTTTGTAATCATAGAACGGTTTTGAGTATAGCATGCAGTAGATACAGCTTCTGCCCATAAGTAATCTGGAAGTTTAGCATTGATTAACATTGTTCTTGCAGCTTCCACTAACGTTCGGTTTCGTCTTTCAACAACGCCGTTTTGTTCTGGTGTGCGTGCAATAGATGTCTGATGCTGAATTCCCACTTTCTCATAAAATTCACGAAGAGTTTGGTTAACAAATTCATTGCCTCTGTCTGTTCTGATTTGTCGAACGGTGTTTCATAGATGAACTTGTATTTTCGTGATAAAGGTGATGATCATCTGTGGAGCTTGATCTTTGATGCGAAGAAGGTAGACCCAAGTCTAGCGTGAATAGTCATCAAAAATTACTAAGATGTAGCGTTTGCCATTGATCGTTTGCACGCACATCGGGCCACACAAATCCATGTGAAGAAGATGAATCACATGCTGAGAGTTATGTTCCACCTTTGAAGGAAAATGAGCACGAGTGCTTTTGCCTTGTTCACAAGCTGAGCAAAGGTGATCTTTAGAATACCGAAATCGTGGGAGTCCTTCAACTAGTTTGTGTCGAGCGAGGTTGGTGATGGTTTGAAAGTTTAGATGTGAGAGACGACGGTGCCATAGCCATGATTTTGTTGATGTTGCCTTTGAAAGTAAGCAAATGGGAGATGAAGCAACCATGTCTTGCATAGAGATAGTGTAAAGACTGGAATTACGCGAGCCAGACATAAGGTCGTTTCCTTGTAGATCACGAATGAAACAAGATTTCTCCCAGAAAGCAACCTCCAATTCTCCATCACAGAACTGACCTACTGAAAACAGATTGTGACCGAGTCCTTCCACATAGTAAACTCTGTTAATTTCGATGTTCCCATTGAGATAGTCTTCGTAGCCCATGATAGCTGCGAAGTGATCATTCCCGAATCTGACAGTGCCAATGAACTTTGCAATAAAGTTTGATAACAGTTTAAGGTTGCCTGTCATGTGTCGGGAACATCCGCTATCAACTATCCAGAGAATGATCTTCAGATCACCTGTATTACACATAGACGACACAGATGGAATAGAAGTAGATGTGGAACCCGAAATGTTAGAGGGTTCCGGAGCAGGTATAGTAGACATACACACATCAATTTCTTTGGGTATCCATTTAAATCCTAGTGTGTTATATATCCATTTCTGCCATCTCCAACTAGTATTTTCTTTAGTCTTAGTGAATACACTAGGTGGTACTACATTCCTAGGAGGTAAAACTGGAGCTATAGGGACAGCAATGCGTTCCTTAGAATCTAAAGAGGGCGGTCTACCAAGCACAAACTTAGAAAGATTAGTGGGCCTAGAGGTATTCCGATTCTTAGGATTCCTTAATCGAGAGATGATAGCTTTAGCAACACATTTGTCATGACAATCAGAATTCATACTTTTACGACAAATAACACAAGGTGCATCAGACTGAATATCAAAAGTGCTTAAAGGTTTAGCATTCGTTACATCACTATTTCTATTACATTTGCTAGACGCAATATCTATAGTGGAAGCAACATGAGTCTTATTCATAGTCCTAGGGTGTTCTTCTACTTTAGCATTCCTTATTGATATTTTCTTAGGTCGCAACTTTCTATTCTTCGATGTAGTGCTCCTAGGCTGTGAAGTGCGGACGTTTGGAAAAGATGCAACTATTCCTGTTTCAGTAGAAGGAAGCACGTTAGCAACTTGTGATTTGGCAGTAGAGATTCTAGGTTCATGATTACTAAGTGTTACTGGGCTATTCTCTTAATCACGGTAGGCGGAAGTTGTTCATACTTTCCTAACATTTCTCTTAACTTGAAGATAGTGTGAATCAGATCTTGATTTTCAGACCGAATATTTCCAGCAAAATGCATAACTTCTTTAGTGTGTGCAAGATAATGATCAAGTTCATTTGATGCTTCATCACGAGTCTTTTTGAGTAAATCAAATATGACACCATATTCCTTTTTAACTTTTACATGTTCTTGTTCATATTTTGAGATTTGACACTTAAAAGACACGTTTTGATCATCCAGTTGTTCAATTTTAGGATCAGAAGATTTTGCACGCAACTGGGCGATTTTGTGTTGAAAAGCAAGTTGTTGATCGTGAATATCTTTTTGACACCAATTAAGACGACGTATTGCATTTGAAAGTTCGTTTGACAAACGTTTATTTTCAACTTTTAAGGACCCGATCTAAAGCACATTATCAGTGTTCTCAACATTTACCACAGAATCAACATATCAACTAGATCAGCAGAGATATAATCAAATACATATGACAAAGAATTCAATAACACAGCATTATGGACATCAGCACAGATGACATCTTCCAAGAGTCGATCAACATCTTTTCGCAACATTTTCTTTTTACATTTAGTATTAGAAATAGATGTTTCTGTTTTCTCGAAAATGACCTTCATCAATCCAAGTTCCTTATGAAAGTCCCTCTCCCAAGACAATGCACAACTTTTCAAATTTTTAACATTAGGTAAAAGATTTTTCTGAAAAATATCTCTTTGTTCTCGTGCAAGAGGCGATTGAAAATGTTGAACTTTGATTTCAGAATGATATTCTATCTCATGTTGTAAAGTTTTGAGGTCCGCCATGAAAATGTCAAAATATCAAAGAATTTTGCGATTTTCAGGTTTTGAGTTTACTTCACTGATGGAAGGTAAAGGACCATAAGTTTGTGCATAATCTGGTTTGGGATTAACATTAGAAGACTCAGACGTTTTTATGATAATCCTTGGTGTGTTAGAAGAATCCGTTGGTGTGACGAAAGTGACCGCTTTTGAATAGTTAAAAGGTTTGTTGTAAACAACTTGTTCTAATTTTGATCGACTCTCGTCTTCTGCATCTAATTCCTCTTAACGATGATATTCAACAACACTCATAACAGAATTATCAATTTTATATTCTGCACTGGAAACTTCAGGATTTGGTTTGAATGCTTTGGTTGAAAGCTTAGGTTTGTAATCAGCAAGATTTGGTCCATAGCCATTTGGATTTGGTTTTAAAGTAAACTTTTCAATAGCTGTGACCGACTCACCATGTTTGTAAACAACAGTTTTAAACTCTTTAAGTTTGTTTTGCAAGCCGATGATTTCTTCAAGATGATCATCTATTCGTTTCGTTGAATGCTTTTTGTATGCAGAGAACTATTTTTGACAAGTTAACAACTCAGCCTTAGCTTTTTGATTTTCCAAGGTGAGAGCGTTAATTTGCTTTTTATGTTCATGTTTCAGTTGTTCTATTTCAGACAACAAAGCATTCTTCGAAGCGGCTAGATCACGCATCTGTCTCTCTAAATATTTTTTATTTTGATGAGATTTAGCAAAGGCTGCTTCAAAACCTTTTTCACGTTTTTCTTGAGTTTTGAAAAAGTTGAGTTGCTTTTGTAAACATTCAAAATCCTTGGTTAACAGTGCATTTTTACTTTTCAAGTCCTGATTAATTGCACGACATTCTTCCACTATGGTTTGTTGGTCTTGTATTAAACGAGCAAAATCTGGATGAGGCAAAAGTTCGGCGTGTTCAACGTGAGTCACAACATGATCATTACTTAGATCCTCAAGTATAACCACGGAGTCAATTTGAGTATCAAGGGACACCATAAGGTCATCTTGATCGTCAAATGTGACTACGGGGTCTATTTGAAAATCGTCGGAATGAGATGTGGACGACTCATTTTGAACATTCTGAGCCTTGCCGGATTCAGATGTTGGCGGAGATATGAGATCAGAGATAAACATGGTTTGTTCGGGTACCTGAGACAAGCCATCAGTGTCATACACTGGGCCTGTGTCACTGATGTGTAACTCATGCATATTAGCCATCAACATAACAGCTGCATTGGCCTGCAAATCCTCCATATCATCATCTGAATCTGCATTTGCCATAAAGCTCTGTTCTTTGTCTGTGAGAGTTCCACCAGCTTCATCCTTAAGAGCCAAAAGAAGAGCCTCTTTGTGATAAGCACTGCCCCTTGTCCTCGGCTTTGGGCATGCATTAGCCAGGTGTCCTTTCTCATTGCAGTTGTAGCATCGAAGACCATTCAACCCATTCTGAGCATTTCCCTGGTCCACCACTTGAGCTCTATTGTTATTCCTACCCACAGCATTAAACCCTTGACCACCGCCCATCTGACGACCATAACCACGATTCTGAACTTCAACTCGTCCATTGTTCACAACAGCTTCATTCCTTGTGTTAGATGAGGAACGAATATGATTGTTGGATTTGTTGGTACAACGGCTAAAAGCATTAGCAATCATAGCAAATCCTTGTTGCAATGCTTCGAATGGATCAGATTCCTCATTAGCTTCACTGACAAGTGCTTGAGCATTGTTGTTGTTGTACGGAACCAATTGAGTTTGTTGAGATTGAGGCTGGGAAGGATCATATGGTGTGATTGTAGCAGTTGGTTGAGTTGCTGGTTGAGGAGAATAACTGTTTTGAGCATATAAAGCAAGTTGTTGATTTTCCGGTTTTGAAGGTGAAGCAATTTGAGCACGGAGAATCCTTTCTCTATCAACTTCCTTTTCATGAGGCTTCAAGTAATCATACAACAATCCGTATGTAGAATGATGCATGTTCTTCGCTTGACGGAGAAAAATGACATACTTCTCCCATTCCAGACCAAGACTACTCAGGAACTTAGTATTCACTGCAATTCTTGGCATGATGATGTTGTGTTTATCCAAATCATTGATGATATCTGAGAATCGATGATGATAAGACTCTAGTGTCTCTCCCGGTTCAATCATGAAGTGTTCATAAGCCAAGTAAATTTTGGATTCCATATCCTCTTGATTGAGTGCAGATCCTTCCATAAGAAGATGAATATGTTCCCACATTGCCTTCGCAGTCTTTTGAGCATCAACACTTCGAAGAATTGGGTTAGGTAATCCTAAGAGGATATATTGCATTGCAAGCTCATCAGCTTCATAGTGTAGAAGTTCCTCTGCATTCAGGTCGGCAACAGTAGCAATGTTGGATTGTTCATCTCTTGGTGGATTAGCATTTGAATCGGCGGGTACAATGACAGTAGGCATCTGAAATGGTCCTTCCAAGATAACCTTCTTTAAGAACTTTCTGTGTGGCTTCTTCAGATCACAAAACCTAAAGAACCTTATCACCCATTGATCGTAGTTTCCTGGAGTGAGCATTGGAGGTCTATCAAGTGATCCAGCCTCATGAATTGATTGTTGGCTGCTTAAAGCTTCACACATCTTTGCAAACCAAGTGGGTTCCTTCATAGTGTTCCTTGATGGATGTTGATTAAATTCGTTTGTGTAGGGTTGAACTTGAAGACTTGGTGGTGGTTGAACCATTTGAGGTTGTGGGATTGCAGCAAGTTGTGGAGTATGTTGTTGATTAAATTGTTGTTGATAAATTGCTTGTTGTTGATTCCATTGTTGATGTTGTGGAGTTAGTTGTTGTTGACGTTGAGAATAAGTGTAAGGGAAATAGTTAGAGTATGGTGGTTGTGACATGTTGAAAACTTGTGTTGGTAAAAATGGATCTTTGTAGTCGAATGAACCTTTGTTGATGAAGTATCCTTAGGCGTAGTAATCACAATAAACCAAGTAGGACTTATGCGTAAAACACCAAAGTTACGCGTAACAATGAGAGTTACGCGTAGTTTTAGCTCACGCGTAAGTAGGGAAAAGACACTAAAGTTATGCGTAGACAAAAAGTTAGGCGTAGAAACTTATGCGTAGGATTACCTTAGGCGTAAGACAAGGCTTAGGCGTAAGATGAATCTTATGCGTAGGATTTCTACGCGTAAGCTTTATGCTTTTGCGTAAGTTTAGGGTTTTATCCCAAATGATCTTTTACACTATCACAGTGCAAAGGATATCCAAAGTCGACGTATTTTCAGGCTTATCCAAGCAAGAAAACACGGAGTAAACCACGAAACTGAAGATCAAACCAAGGAGTGAGTTACGCGTAAAATTAGGGTTTTAGTTACGCGTAGCTTACTCGTAAAAGTGATTTTGCACAAAGTTGTTTCTAAACCAGATTTTTGTTATGGAATAGCTTCAATATCACCAAAATAACACAAAAGTGTGAAACTTGATGAATCAAACGGCTAAACAGGTTACGCGTAGAACGACACCCACGAACAAAAACGAGCTTAAAAAACTATGATCCACGCATAAAGTTTGAAACTTTTTGCCAAAAACAGTTATTTTAACACCTTAAAACATTGAAAGTACAAGAATCTTGGATTAAAAAGTGTAAAAACGTGTTTTAAGCGAACCAAAGATCTCGTTACCTTTACGCATATGACCAAAAACTTACTTCAAAAGCAATAATGATTCACCCAACTAGTAGGCGATTGATACCACTGTTAGGTCACTAGTTTTACCACACAAGCTTAATAGAAAGAGATAAAGGCGATTGAACAATAAATCAAACACACACACACGATATGAGTAGCCGGTTATGCGTAGAGATGTATGTGAAAGAAATAAATTGAACAACCAACCCTCAAGTGAGGGTTATACAAGAGTATTTATAGGAGGGAAGCTAGGGCAACACTCCTAGTTCCCTTCCTTTTCCTTATTGGGCTAGGCCTAGGCTTATGGGCCTTCTACATAAGCCTAAGGCTAATAAAAAACATAAAGGCCATAATTAAGCTAACTATTACATGTGAATCACTAACACTTGATTAAGGTTTAGGAGTGATTCCAACAGAAAGTGGACACATGATCATCCATTGGACAACATCATTGGAAACCTCTCTCGTCCAGTATCCACACGGAAACAACTTGCAACTGATGCCTTATGGTGCTTCTTCAACTCCGTACTCTCTAAGGTCGAACCAAAAGATATTAAGACAGCCATGAATGAAGACAGCTGGTTCAATGCCATGCAAGAAGAAATTCATGAGTTTGATCGACTCAATGTATGGGAATTAGTACCTGCTCCAGATTGTGCTATGATCATTGCTCTAAAGTGGATCTTCAAAGTTAAACTTGATGAGCATGGTGATGTTTTAAAGAACAAGGCTCGATTAGTTGCAAAAGGATACCGTCAGGAGGAGGGTATTGACTTTGAAGAGTCATTTGCTCCAGTTGCTCGTATCGAGGCAATCAGAATCTTCTTGGCTAATGCTGCAAGTAAGAACATGGTGGTTTATCATATGGATGTAAAGACGGCGTTTCTTAACGGAGATCTTAAAGAAGTCGTATACTCAGCCACCTGAAGGCTTTGTGAATCCAGAACATCCTACTCACGCTATCGTTGAAGAAGGCTCTTTATGGTTTCAAACAAGCTCCAAGGCATGGTATGATACGCTATCTATGTTTCTTCTATCTACTGGATTCAGCAAAGGAGCAGTTGATCCGACATTGTTCACCAGAAAGTCATGCAAACATTTAATTCACGTTCAAATATATGTTGATGATATTATCTTTGCCTCGAAGCCCCAATGATGTGATCGGTTTTTCAAATGAAATGGGTTCCAAATTTCAAAGTCAATGATGGGACAAATGTCATTTTTCTTGGGATTACAAATTTCACAAAGTTCCGGAGGCATTTTTATTAATCAATCTAAATATGCAAATGAGATTTTAAAGAAATTTGGATTTGATTCTGTGACCCGTTGACACTCCCATGATTGAGCGTACTAAACGGATGAGGACCCACAGGATCATGGTAGACCAAACGAAATATCGTAGCATGATCGATCCTGATGTATCTCACAGCCAGTACAGATATTTTTTATTTTATTCGTTGTATGCATGTGTCAGATATCGGCTAAGCCTACCAAAAAGCACCTTGAAGCGGTTAAACGGGTCTTCGTATCTCCAAGGAACCATCAATATGGGACTTTGGTACCCGAAGGACACCGGTATGTCACTAACACCCTATGCAGATGCTGATCATGCAGGATGTCAAGATACTCGTCGAAGTACGTCTGGAGGTGCTCAGTTTTGGGTGATAAGCTTGTGAGCTGGTCTTCAAAGAAGCAAATGAGTACTTCTATTTCCTCTACAGAGGCTGAATACATAGCCATGTCATCCTGTTGTACTCAAATCCTATGGATGAGATCTCAATTAACTGACTATGGCTTTGACTTCAACAAAATCCCTCTGTACTGTGATAATAAAAGTGATATTGCTCTCTCATGCAACAACGTACAACACTCAAGAGCAAAACATATCGACATTAGACATCATTTCATCAGGGAACAAGTGGAAAAAGGTGTGGTGGAACTCTATTTTTTGAGGTCTGAATACCAATTAGCAGACATCTTCACCAAAGCTCTTCCTAGAGAACGTTTTGAGTTTATTCTTCTACGTCTTGGTCTAAAGAGTCTACAACCGGAAACACTCAAGCGTCTTCAAGAGGAATACGAGGAGTAAAGGTCTTTATCCATCTATATCTTGTATATATTTATTCAAAAAGCAAAGAGAAAATTATAAAACTTTCAAAAACCCATAAAAATTAGAAAATCTTGAAAAATTCCAAAAATATTGTTATTTTGTAATGTTTTTCCTTATTCGATTTCATCTATGGACTTTGTGTTGACATTCAAAGAATGTCACGGGTCTTTAGATGTTCTTCGAATGTACATAGTTTTTGTTAAAAAAAATAAAAATAAAAAAAAAATAAAAAATAAAAAAATGAGGCGGAGAAAAATGGTGGTTTATTGTCATTTCAGGCAGTAACCCATTTTAAAAGTAAAGAACAGAGCCATGCTTTATCTTATTTTTTCAAATCTCATGCTCTGATTCTTAAAACAAATGTTTGTCATCAAAATACAAATGTTTCTCTTTCCAAATATTTTTCCGTCTAATGATTCTTCTGAAAAATATTTGCCATCTAATAAAAACTAAATTGCTTTGAAAACATCTCGTACTCTATTATTCGTGTAAATCATTAGTGCTTATCATCTGTCAAAATCTCTATCTCTCAATCAACAACTTGTGTCATTGATTGAGGGGGAGAATGATTTTATTCGAATCAAAAAGGTTATTTTGAAAGGTCTCTTCTCAAACAATTGGTTTTCAAACAATTGGCACGTTAATGGGCAAGGTTCATTGTTGAAAAAATCAAAAGAATAATGTTTTATACACTTGATTCAAAACCTTTGCTATTAATATAAATGTTTTCAAAAGACAATCTTGCATGTTTAAAACAATGGAGTTTAAAGTCTGAAAATCTGATCATTATCAGTTAAAAAGTTGTTTTCAAAAAGCAAGTCACTATTCTCCTGAAAAGCTCTCAAAATTTAATTTAAATCAATAGATATCATATCTCTCAAAGGATTTGGAAAGTGTGATCGGGGAAGAATTTGTGATTTAAATTGGATTTAAACTGATAACTTGATAATTGGTTTTATAAGTGTTTAGCATGCTTTCCTCCCCACATGTGCCAAACGATTTCAAATTTTCCATGCACATGTTGAGGGGGAGCATCTATTTTAAACCACAAATATGTGAAACGTGATCAATTTAATTCAATGTACAGACTTTTCCTAATATGTGCAAAACTTTTTCAAATTTCTATGCACATATTGAGGGGGAGCAACTATTTTTGAAAACCACATTATTTATATAACTACTCTTAGATGCAAGCCAACCCCTCAAAGATGAAAACTATTTCTATTACAAAATGATGCTTGATGCACATGTTGAGGGGGAGATCTTGTTCTAAAATTATCAAAAACAATTCAGGTACAAAATGCTTTGATAATATATCACAATTGGTTCCAATGGCAGATGAACAATACCAAATAGACCGACCAACTTTACTTTATGTATGGTGATATAAGGATGATAAGGTTAGGTATTTGTTCCCATGATCCGCCAGAACCGGAGGGATCTACTCAGGGACAATCCACTAGATAGTGTAGAAGTCCTTAGGTATGATGAAAAAAAAGGAGAAATGTGAGATATAGGAAGAGTGCGGACTGAGACAGAGCTAGTACTGGAATAAACCCAACAAGGTTCTAGTTATGAAGTCTCAGTAAGCACTGAAGGGGTTGAAGAATGAAAAAGAATTGAATGTGAAAAGGGTGAAAATAAATAGCCCTCCGATTATTCAATCTTAGGGCAGATACCGGGTTCAATTCATATGCTACTGGTGGTTACTAAGGTAACACTGGTATTGAAGACAAGACGTCATGGACCCAGTGACGCACTGCACTAAACTTCCCAAGCTACTCAAGTTCCTCTTAAAAGGGCTTGTTTCATTCTCACGGGGAACCGACATTATCTATCGACTTTCTCTTAGAGATTGTTGATATTGAAGAAGGAGACCCTCTCCCTAGTCTCCGGCATAGGAACCAAATGTGCACTATTGATTCTAGAGCCACGAGATCATCATATAAATCTCTTTAGGACACTGTCAATGAAGACTCTCTATTTCACACAATGTGGAAAGAGAGATTATATCTTATGAGTCCTACGCATCATCCTTGTGGTATTGCCAGAACATCTGAGTGATATGCTAACATATTCACAATGAAGATGGAAAGCCTTCTGGAGCCAACATCAAACAAGCTCCTGGTGGGTGGCATGTGAGATCTATCCAAAAAGATCAACCATGTGACACCGAATGAGAACAATGGGGAGATTCAATCTTTTGAATCAATCCTGGTTCAGGTTATGGATTTGACGGATACCTTTGAAAAACCGGTCGTTGTGCTTAAAACCCCTTTTCTTTAGCACATCGACTGTGTACTAATACTTCCAAATAAAAAGGTGTTTATGATTGATAATTGATTTTCATTAAAACCTTCGTTGTATTGCTAAAACAATTTCTATTGAGCTATAAACGATTGTTTTTCAAATCTCTTTTCATCAATCAGTGAATCTCAATTCGCTGGTTCACTCACTCCGTGTTGTCTTCTTTGAGATGTTCCGGTTTGAGAACAGCTAGAGCAGCTGCGAAACCCTGTCAAGCAAATTCTTCAGAATTATACCTGATCACAGGCTTACTTACTGATCAACGGGAACCGTGGGCCGTGTACCTGAATTCAACGAAAGTGATCAAAGACACTCTCGTGTACTTTATTGCTAACTGTTGTATGCAGGTACGCCCGACGTTTGCAGCTGATCAAAATGAAGCGGTCAATCCATAACCACATGCTCACACTACACATTCATCTCAAAAGAAATCATGATAAGTGCTTCAACGACTCTGATACTTTCACTCCATGCTTCTGCTATGCTGCTACAAATATCATGATCCAGTAAAAGCTTCCGCTACTCTGATGAGAATATATCATGATCCAGAATGTGAGCATGTCGGTCCAAATGTCACAACATCACATAATACTAACACCACAAAGGTAGAGTCGAGATTTTTGTTTGCTGATGATCTCAATGCTGGCTCAAAACTCATCATCACGGATCATTAAAGACCTCCACTTGAAATTATCCAAACATACGGAACATGAAGAATCAAAGACTACGTGCTACTGAGCAAAGAACTTAATCAAGAATCCTAGAACAATCTAATGTAATATCTTTTTGTATTCATTGTAAATTGAGGTGACCTCCCTTAGGGGGAGATTGTTAGAATTAGAAATTCGGTCGTTAAAGAGTCGGTCACCTCAAGTATATGTATTCGATAGAAAGCTCGTAGACGTGGTCAAGTTATGTTAGTAAGTAGTATGTTAA
The DNA here is from genome assembly GCA_910596185.1 of Chrysanthemum makinoi. Classification (NCBI taxonomy): domain Eukaryota; kingdom Viridiplantae; phylum Streptophyta; class Magnoliopsida; order Asterales; family Asteraceae; genus Chrysanthemum; species Chrysanthemum makinoi. The sequence goes on along the minus strand of OU343218.1, from coordinate 40,380,974 downwards.
GTAACACCGTGGAGGACGGACGGGTCTTTACCCAATGTATGCTGATCCACAGCCCTAGGTGCGTTTATGTAAGACACTATTACCCTCTACCTCCCAAGGTAGAGGTTGGAGCTTCAATACCATTTTTCTTTGTTTCACATAGTTCCCAACTCTCTTCCATTTCTCTCACTAGAACTTTCTCTCTCTAAGCATCTTTGTACGCCCCATGTGATTATGGTTTAGTGTGTTTGTGAAATCCAATATCTTACAGTTTAGAAAGTTCAAAGTACGACTCTGAAGGAGAGTGTTGATTTCTACTAGCAATCAGTTAGTTGTATCAGCAGTGTACTTAGTACTTAACGCGGAAGGTACAATGTTTGAGTCCAAAGTCATGAGTCCAAAAGTAATACGACTACCAATCGATATCAAATCAAGTTCAAAATATGGGTAAAATTCGACGGGTTCCAAATGGTTAAGTTAAAAGCATACTCATCGATTGAGTGTAAGGTGTGCAGTAGAAGTGACTGTAACATGACCAGATGGTGATGAAAAAGCATTCCATACAAGAGGAAAAGTATTGCGATGAAATATATTGTGATGTCAGTGTGTTGTGTGTGAAGGTAAACTCTTATGACATTTAATGCTCGTATACACACACAAAAACTTTACCATTCTCCGAAATCAAGTAGAAAATCAACCGGACATAACTCTATTATAACTACTCCCCGTATCTCAAAGTTCACCTCTGAGTCGGACATAGGTAATCAGGCTATGTCCCATTGTTCCTGGTTGAATATAGTTGATCAGTCTATATTCACCAGAAGTTCAATTAATTTTGAAAAACTCAGCTCAGTTACCCTAGTACTATGTCCCTTACTTTTAAAATCCATTTCAAAAGACCAAAACAAGTGTCCAAACTAAAGGTCGAATGATGAGATTATGTAGAGGATAAGGCGTAACGCTACGACAAGTATGATACGTAATCATAAGTATGTCGAAGATACTTATAGTAAATAGTGAAAACAAGTGGATATAAATCATCCAATATAAGATACACATCTCATCAAATATAACCGCAAACAAATTCACAAGTGAGGCATTCGCTTGGCAGGCAGGAACGTGAGTTATAGTCTAGGTTTTAAAAATTACCCAGTTCTCTATAACTAGGCTCTGATACCAACTGTAACACCCCCAAAATTCAGTACAACAAAGGCATACAAGTCATGGGTGCTACTAAATTGGTATCACAACACAAAGTATAGAATAATGGATTTACCTCAAGAAATTTCATAATCAAAAGTATTTTTGTTTACTTCATTCAAAAATAATGCGGAATACATGCACATAAAAGAAGTAATGTGGTCCCAAATATGTATTAGAGTTGTCTATGACCGTGCCAATGTCAAGCGCCTCCAAGATAAGTTATGCAGCAGTAAAGATCAAACATCTGAGATAAAACATGCTAAAAAGTCAACACAAAGGTTGAGTGAATTCATAGGTTTAGTAGTAAAGCAGTTGATCACAAGATTTCAAGTTTAAGAGACAATAGGTTCAGTTGTTACACCCATATTTTGAAAGTAGTTATTATTGCACTAAGCTCATGACACCAAAGCGTTAACAGAGATCAACAGTATTTGATATAATAATAGTATCAATAGTAATTGATATATTAATTGTTACAATATCAATAGTAATTAATATAATATTAGTATCAACATTAATTGATATATTAATTGCATCAGTTGCCCTTGCAGGTAATTTGCCATTTTAACTAGAGATCTCAAATATAGTGCATTTGTTTGCATACCCGGTCAACACAAACAGGATTCGTCAACCCCAATAGGCCTATCTACAATATTCGCGCTCACTCGTAAGTGATTAATGGTCCTTGATGTAGGGACTTAAGTTTGGCAGTGGCGGTACTTAGTGCTAATAAAACGTTCAGTTCAGAATATAATTTTCAAGCAATTGTGATCATAATAAAAGTAGTAGCATGTATCTCACCCCCAAGTACTTCAAAAAGAATAAAGTTTAAATCGAGTAAAAGTGGGGGCTATGAACTCACCTCAGAATGAAGTAACGCAAGTAACACAAATGGCATCAAGAAGTAGCAAAGCATAACGGTATCAAGAAGTACATGCACAACGGTACAGGCTCAACACAACTAGTAAGTATATAGCTATCTCAGAATACGTCTTGTAAAGTAAATGGGTTTTCAAAAGACAAAGTGTCTTAGTTTTCGTGGAATACTCGTATTGATGATTGTAAAAAGTTTCGTGTCATTGCTCGTAAGAAAAGTTTAGTATCAACGTTTCGTGTGGTGGTGTGAAAACATAGACTCAAAATACAACTCACGCCAAAGTATAATATATTTTAATATATTATAGATGATTGAATAAGAGGATAGACGAGGAACATGAATGAAGAAAGTGGGTAAGAAAATAAGAAAAAAATAAGTCAATGGTAAGTTTTGGTGTTTACCCAACAATTTCAAATAGTTTGGTAATGACAATCAAGTTTGGAAAGTCTTTTAAGTTTTATAAAAGAACTCGGGTTAATATTTCAAGTAATAACTGTTTATAAATTAAGTAAACTATATGTTTCAAACCTTGTTCGGCTTTTTAATAATAAAATGGTTTTGGAATAAAGCATAAGTTTAAAATATTTTATGAAATTTCAGCATGATGCATTCATTTATACAATGTTACCAAGTCAAAAGCCTTTTGTTACAAATCAATTTCCCAACTCAATTTAATAGAAAACATACATTAATGTTTCAAGTGTGTTTATTGATTATTATTCAATAACATTATTTCCATGTTGTAAGTTTGTTACGAATCTTGATATATTAAATTCATCCCGAGTCTAATATATTATATTCGTCTCGAGTCCAATAGTTCAATATGAGTCAAATGTTCAAATTGTCCAAATAATCCAAGTCCGATATATATTTAGTCCGTTATATGTCCAATAATACAAGTCTCAATCAAAAGTATATAATCCGATGTCACGTATCAAGTCCCAAGAAATTTTTCGAAACATACCACGAACTCAAAAGTCAAAATAAATAAATATTGTTAGTCCATTTAATCCGATAAATATTAACACATATCAAAATATAAATTTAAATCACAATCCAACTCACACAAAAATTGAGCTTCAGCACAATAATTCCAAACACACCCTTAGTGGGCTGTTGAGTCCATTTACCAAACAAACAAAACACGTCCTAAGTAGGCTCAACACCTTACCAATCCAGCACAAACACAAAACAATCACAAATATTGCTATAATGCATACATAAACACCCCTTTGTAACGTGCGTTAAACCGAGATACACTCCTCTTTTTGCAATTAAGATTCAAACACACTCCTCTTTTGATGATTCGTTATTATATCCAGACAAAGCAAAATCATTTGGTGTCCACGGCTAAACCAAAACAACCACTAAACTAATTCGACCCCCTTTGTGATTGTTTCGTTGTGAGTCGAGACCAAATAGACGCACCCTATGTGGGTGGTTTCTTGTTAAGCCAAACACAACCGTATACACCCTACGTGGGTGTGTTTTTTGAACCAACACCAAGCAAAACAAAGCACCTCTCGTGGGGTTTGTAATTAACTCGAAACAAAACGGGTTCGACCCGTAACCCAAACGGGTTTAAATCCAATCCGAACAAGAACTCAATCAAAACAACAACAACATCAACATAACTGGTAAAAATCAAATCATAACTCAAAACCACAATCCCAACCAGGTCGACCCGACCCATATAAGAGCCGAAATAAGAGATTTTGGTAATTTGATTTATTAGGAGTAGATTTTGGTAATTTTGTTTAATCTTTATATATACTGTGGCCTAATATATTCTAATGTTTCCTTGGAAACTAGTTATTTTGATTTGCCCCGTTTGACGCATTATAGATAAAACAGAACCTGGGTTAATTCATACATAATAAAAAGGGAGATGATTTGTACACTCCAAAAAATGATTTGCACACTCAAATTAGTTGTGTTTGGACAGTTATACCCTTATAGTCGTACTTACATTTTCATCACTGTAAAGGTATAAATGTCCAAACAAAAATAATTTGAGTGTGTCAATCATTTTTAGGAGTGTACAAATCAACTCTTTAATAAAAAGTTCGAAAAATTGTCTCCTCTCTCAAGAAGTTAGGCCTTTTCCTCATAGATTTTATACTTGAACAAACCGACCAAACTTGTTAAAAAAAATTGATCCCCATACAAGAAATGAGTTCCCGTATTTGGCATGTATGTTATGTTCAAATGCGCAGCTGCACATACTTTATAAGCCAATGTTATGATAAAAAATGGTAATACTAATGACGATATGATTTGGTTTAGCATGAGAAAGTTGAGTAGGACAACTTCATAATTTTCAGCGATGGCTTTTAGATGAATTTGTATTAAGGCTGAAAAGTAAATCTGATGTGGTTTCAGTTATGATCCTTGTTATTTGGTCACTTTGTTTTGGTAATAAAAGGTCGTGAACTAGCAACCGAAGATGATACGTGATTTTAATCAAATTATACATGGTCATTCTGTGAATACACCAGTCTATAAACTAGCATTCTTATATCCTGTATTGCAAGATGATTCTTGTATGTGAAAATAATTTACAAATATTAATATAACAAAATATTAAATCGTGTTCGGCAAGAAGGGATCTGATGGTTCTGAACCCTTCTGCTTTGTTCCTTTTACAACTGAAAAACTCCAGTAAATAACTCCAGATGAAAAGAACCCGAAAAACCATGCATTATTGTAGATTGTCACTAATAGCTCCGGGACTGAATTCAAGACTCCTATATTCTGTAAGAACCCCGGAATCACTGGCAAAATCCCAATAATCATAGCTCCAATTGCTACTAAATTGTAACCTCTGTAGTAAAAGTAATTCCCAACTGGATTCAAACTGTACAAGTCGTTAACTTTAAGCTTTTGGCCCTTTAGTAGATAATAATCGGCCAAAATGATCCCCGCTATTGGTCCCATTAGTGCCGAATACCCGACAAGCCAAGTGTATACAAAGCTTTCACTCGATTTAAGAAGTCTCCATGGCTGAAATGCAATTCCAAGCAATGCAGTTAATAAGGCGCCTCGTTGGAAGTTGAATGTGGATGGTCTTAGGTTCACGAGGGCATTTGCAGGAGCTACAACATTGGCGGCAATGTTGGTTGTGATGGTTGCAAGTGTGATTCCAAAAATGGAAAGGATCATGGTTCCGAACCCGCCTATTGCTCCTAATAATTGAATTGGGTTCGAGATCACGCGCCCGAAAATTACTTGGGTCGATGCAGTCACTGCTAAACCGACAAATGTGAACGCACCCATGAAAATTGGTAACCCAGCTTGACCCATGATCTGGTCCTTTTGGCTCTTTGCGTATCGTGTGAAATCCGGGATGTTAAGTGCTAATGTGGCCCAAAAGCTTACATTTGCGGTTAACGAAGGGAAAAAAAGAGACCAGAATTCCGAGATCGAGAGGCGTGAAGACATCGAGAGAATATTACCAAAACCACCCGCATTAACATAAGCCCAAATAAGTAAACATGAAGTGAGAACAATCAATATAGGGGCTGAATATTTTTCAAGTTTTCTAATTCCATCCATTCCTTTTAGTACTACTATCAATTGAGCAAACCAAAATACCAAAAAACAAATAAACTCAACTGGAGAAGTCCCAAGCCATGAAATGGAATTGGCTATTGATGAGTTTTTAATAGAATTTGGCAAAAGTAAGAAAATTGCTTCACCACCAATCCATGTCTCAATTCCATACCAACCACAAGCTACTAATCCTCTAAGTAAAGTTGGAATATGTGCACCTCGGATTCCGAAAGCCGATCTAGCCAAGACCGGAAACGGAATTCCATAACGGGTCCCTGGATGACCCGTTAATCCCAATGCTATAACCGTGATTATATTCGCTGTAACCACGGTTAATATTCCTTGCCACCAAGCCATGCCAAGATCCACTAGGCTACCAGCAAGGTAATAAGTTGGCACACCCACTACTAAACCAACCCATAAACTCGCCATTTCCCAACCCGAATAAGTTCTTTCGCTTGCCTTGGTTGGTGCTAGATCATCATTAATTAGAGTTGGGTCAGGTTGGAAGTCATCAGACTCTGGAATAGAATTGCCTAGAGTGGATGCCATGGGTTTTAAGAAAATGTGTTTCTTGTGTAGGGAAATAAGTGGTTTGAGAGTTAAGGTGGTTGGAATTGAAATGAAGGCATTGGAATACGGTCTTGGTATTGAGAAAGCATGATGTTGATTATGGTGGTGGGGATGTCGGCGCAGATTAAAGCTCAATGACATGGAAGTCATAATTCCAGAGTTTAAGATTACTAATTGAAACGAATAATGTATTGGACTCTAATTGGATGGGATGTGAATGAGATCGTTGTTTTGGTGGTGACTATCTGATTCCAATGCATCGTGTGTACGAAATGAGTAGGTGGTTCAAAGTGATTCCATAAGCATTAAATCTAACAATAATTTTAATAAATATAATTATAATAATATTAGTTATGATACTTTTAAAGTGAAGTTATTTAATTCTAAAAGGAATGACGTTGTAAGATCCTACCTCAATAAACGTTATAAATATAATTCACACAATAACGATGACAAGCTAGTTATGATATTTAAAGAAAGAGAAATGTTACACTCACATAATGTTTACAAAAAGAAATTCACACATACATGTGGCAAATGACTTGTACCAATAGAATTAAATTAAGTTTTCTCTTTCTTGTTTCTACTTCCAATGATTAAGTGACATATGTATGTGTGAATTTACTTTTGTAAAAATTATGTGAGTATAGCACTTCTCTTAAAAAAAATATTGACAAGAATGCAAGAACCACACAAGAAACTCCATGACCCCCAAAAATCCACACGAATTGTCACCGAGTGATTGGCCTTAAGATGAGAAGAGAGAGAAAGAATCAAAATGACCGATTACTCGGTTGACACTATCACCAGTGTATTTTTTTTGTGAAACTTTTATGTGGATCTAACATTGATGATTTAAAAAAAAATTAATTAAAAAATAAAATGTAAACTAATATAAGGAAAAAGAAAGTTTATAACTATAATTATCTAATAAATATTATTTTTTAAAAACGCCTACTAAAATTAAAAATACATACATATTATACAAACTAATAAAACATAAAAAAGTTCATACAATTTATATACAAACAAGTTTATGGTACATATGTTTTAAAAACCTGACTGGACCATTAAGTTCACCCAGGAACCGGAGTCACCACGGTTCCTGTTCCGCTAGCAAATAAAAGCCGCCCGAAAATAAATCTGGGAGAACCGTTAAAACCGGTTAAAATGAATAAATCGAGTCGGACCGGGATTATTTCCGTTTCGTTTTTTTCAGGTTAATCAACTTATCATTGTTATTTTGTTGGTGTTTAAATTTTAATCACAAAATATATGAATACATACTTTATTATAAAAAGTATGCAAGTGAATATAGCCAATTTTTTTTAAGTTGAAATAAAGACAAAGTCTTAGTTGTCATTTTTAACTAAATTATTTGACAATGTATCTCACATGTTAAGACAACTAGTTTATTCGTTTTTAATTAAAAATTAATGAAGACACATCTTTTAATTTGACTTTCATAAATTGATGTTTAGGGAGCTAAATATGAGGCACTTTATTTTGCATACTCAAAAATCTTTGCTTACTAATGGATAAATTCCCACCTTGCATCTAGTTTGATCTAATGGTGGTGATTAACCTAAGATTTAATATGTTTAAACCTAAGTCCATGTTTTTTTCTTATCTTTTTCTTTTCTTTTTATCTTTCTTATTTATTTTCTCATTATTTGTATTTTTTTTAATCACTTTTTTTCCGTTTTCGTCAGTTTTCATACGTTTTTTTTCCGCTTTTCATACGTTTTTGTCCGTTTTCATACGTTTTCGTCCGTTTTCTTTACTTTTCGTCTGTTTTCTTACGTTTTGGCGTCCATTTTCATACATCTCATTCCGCTTTGTTACTTTCCATCCGTTTTTCGTCAGCTTGTTACGTGAACTTTTGTCTGTTTTCTTACATTTTCCTCCGTTTTCTTACCACTTTTTGTCTGTTTTCGTTCGTTTACATACGTTTTCGTCCGTTTTCTTACGTTTTCATACGTTTTCGTCGTTTTTCATACGTTTTTTCGTCTCTGCTTTTATTAATTTCGTCCGTTTTCATACGTTTTGCTTTCTATCGGCGACCGCTTTTCTTTTTCGCCTTTTCTTTTCTTACTTTTCTTCTTTCGTTTTTGTCCTTTCATTATAAGTTTTCGCCCCGTTTTCATACGTTTTGTATGCTTCTTACGTTGCGTCTCGTTTTCTTACCTATTGCTTCTTCTTCGGTTTTCTTACTTTTTGTCCGTTTATTTGGTCCGTTTTCGCTTACATAAATCGTATGTTTTCTTACGCTGTCCGTTTTCTTACGCTTTTGTCCGTTGTATACATTTCCGTCCGTTTTTCTTAATTTTGGCTTTTTTCTTACATTTTCGTCCCTGCTTTTTCTATGTTTTCGTACGTTTTCGTCCGCTTTCTTATGTTTTTGTCCATTTTCATACCTTTTCGCCTCGTTTTCTTACGTTTTATCCGCTTCATACGTTTTGTCTATTTCTTACGTTTTTTGTCCGCTTTCTTACATTTTCATCGTTTGTTTCATAGGTTTATATACGTTTGAGCGTTTTTTACGCTGTTTCGTGCATTTTTAGACGCTTTCTCTGTTTTCAGAACGTTTCGTCCCTGTTTTCATACGTTTCCAATTCATCCGTTTTGATACGTTTTGTCCGTTTTCAGACGCTTTTTTTCCGTTTTCATATGTTTTTATACGCTTTTTGTCCGTTCTTATACGCTTTTTGTCCATTTTCATACGTTTTCATTTTGATATTTGTCCATTTTTATTTAGTTTGTTGATTCGACCATAGATATTTTCAAATCCCGCTATAAAACCTATCGAAACATGCACAATGTATCCATTAAATAGAAAAATCCACCACAAGTCTAACAAAAGTATCATAACATCTCTTGTTTTCAATTGAACAACTTTTCTAATATTTCATAATATCATAAAACACAAAAATCTTCCTAAAATATTTTTAAAAACACAACCATCATATTCTTAGTTGAGTATCACAACTGATAACACATACATGATGAAGAATGTAATACTTTTCATCTTCCTTACAGTCTTATATCACAAGAGATAAATAAGTGTCACTTACAAATATCAAAATGAAAACGTCTAAAAACGGACAAAAACGTATAAAAACGGACAAAAATGTATAAAACAGAAAAAAAGGTAGAAAAACGGATGAAAAGGTATGAAAACGGACGAAAACGTATAAAAACGGATGAAAACGTCTGAAAACAGACGAAAACGTCTAAAAATAGATGAAAACGTTAAAAAATGGATGACAAAGTCTGAAAACGGACGAAAACATATAAAAACGGACGAAAATACATGAAAACGTAAAAATACAGACGAAAACGTCTAAAATTTGACGAATACTCATGAAAAACTAAAAAACAGACAAAAACGTATGAAAATGGCCAAAAACGTAAGAAAACAGACGAAAACGTGTGAAAGCGTAAAAACACGTCTGAAAACGTATGAAAAATGGACGAAAAAGAAAGAAAACAGACGAAAACGTAAGAAGATGGAAAAAAACGTACGAAAACAAACGAAAACGTAAGAAAACTGACGAAAACGGACGTAAACGCTTAAAATGTATAAAAACGACAAAACTTCTCAAAACGATCTAAAATGTCTAAAAATGGATGAAAACGAAAAAACGGACGAAAACTGACAAAAACGTCTAAAAACAGACGCAAACGTATATAAACGTATGAAAAACGTAAAACGGACGAAAAAAAAAAAAAAAAAAAAAAAACGGATGTAAACGCTGTCACGTTACGAAAACGATGAAAACGTCTGAAATCAGACAAAAACATACGAATACGGACGAAAACGTATAAAAACGAACGAAAACATATGAATACAGATGAAAACGTACAAAAGCGAAAAAAAAAACTTGAATAAAAAAAACGTGAATTTAAAGTTAAAAATAAAATAAATAAATAAATAAATAAATAAATAAAAACGTGAATTAAAAAAAAATGTTAATAAATAAGAAAGACTAAAAGACAAAGAAAAAGGAGAAAAAAAAAACATGAACTTAGGTTTCAATATTAAATTTTAGGTTTATCCCCACCAGAGTTGATATCAATATAGATCTAATATTTACCATTGATCCAATAAATCAATCTTAGTCATTCATTTTTACTCAAAGTTAATAAAAAACCATTTTCACCTTTTTTTTTAAAATAACATATCTTGCAAACAGTATATCTTCAAACTATAAAAAATACACCATTGCGACGAGAATTAAATTATGTTTCTAATAATATGCACTTTTCTATATTTTCGACAAACTTTTTTTTTTCAAAAATTTCACCCAGAAAAATCATATATGATTTTTAAAAATCGAATCATATATGATTTTCACAAATCATATATGATTTTTACAAATCATATATGATTTTCAAAAATAGAATCATATATGATTTTCACAAATCATATATGATTTTTTTGGGCCGAAAGTTTAAAAAAAATCGTTAAAAATATATAGTAGTGCATATTTATAGAAAGATAATTTAATTCTCGTCGCGATGGTATAATTTTTATCGCGTAAAATTTAACGGTTTGCGAGATATTTAATTTTTAAAAAAAGGGTGAAAGTTTATTTTAAACCAAAATGAATAGCTATTATTGGTTCATAGGATCTATGGTAAATTTGAGATTTATATTGAACTTTTGCCATCTCGACCATTAGATCAAACTAGATGGATGGTGAAGATTTATCCCTTGGTAAGCACCAAAATAAGAGTAAACATTTGAAAATTCTTCTACTCATATGAATGAAGTTTCTTGACAAGTCTAATTAGTCAAACTTTGCTTGTATTGTCTCAATTAACGAAAATACTTTTCTTAAATTATCATTACGAGTAGTTAAGATCATATTGATCGGTATTGCTTCTAAGTAATATGATATTTATAATCCATCGATGGGATGAGTCCCTTTTGGTTTTCTTTGTGAAGATAAATGACCTACTTAACTCAGCGGTTAGAGTATCGCTTTCATACGGCGAGAGTCATTGGTTCAAATCCAATAGTAGGTAGAACTTATTAGATACCCCGGTCAATGGTATCTAATAAGTAATTTTTTTTTTAGTAATATTTATTTTGTATCTTTTTTATTTATTTTCTTTTTCGTTACATTAAAATCTGATTGAGCTTGATTGTATTTAGTTAAATTAAAGTTACTATATCCCAACCTTATAAGTTTGATTACAATGTGTTTCGGTATTTTGTGGCCAAATCAAATTCTCGTGTAACTCACAATTCCACACCAGATCAAGAAGAATCGAGAGAAATCAAATTACAAAGACAAAGTTTTCCATGAGACTTTTAGGGTGCGTTTAGTTGGAGAATAAATTCTCTTGTTTTCTATCTCTATTTTTGTAAAAATTTGGAAGGAGAATTAATCTCCACAAAACACTTGAAAATATAGAAAACGCGTTTAGTTGATGTTTCTATTTTCTGTTTTGAAGAAAGGGAGGGAGGGTTGAGGGTTACAAAGGAAAACAAAGAAAACAACTAAAATTTGTTTTGTAATTTTCCTTGTTAAGTTAGGAAATAGGGGATTTGTGTTTTGCAAAACATTTTGTTGGAAAACGTTGATTTGAACGCGATTTCTGTTTTCCTTGTTTTCCACAAAACATTTTGTGGAAAACAAGGGTGTTTTCCTTCAACTAAACGCAACCTTAGACTTTCCGTTTTTTATTTTCCTTGGTCCACCAAACAAAGGAAATGAAGGCATTTCAATTTTTCGTCCCTTATTTTCTTTTACCAAACACAACCTAATTTTTTTTCAAGCATTTGGAAAGGTTAAACAAAATTTGTAAGTTAAAATTTTGAAGATAATGATATTAAACCGGTCCATACGCTCTGGCTTAAAATTAAATTTATTAGGTATATTGACCTTTATGATTATAACCCTTTTCAAGCCCTGACTAACATGTTTAATTATTTAAGAAGAATATAAGCATGAAACTTACACTAAATCTTTGATCTAGTGGTATGTGAGTGAGCTATCATCTAAAAGTTTGTGAATTCAAGTCTCGTTGGAGAAGTTTGTGAAATATTATGTGTGAAATATGTGATATACGCATGAAACTTTGATGTTTAGTTTAAGGAAGTAGGAAGAAAATTGAGCAAGTATAAATTCTCCCCGGTTTATATCGTCTTCTTCGTGCCATGTTATGGTGGGTGAAAAACTCATTCAAACAAAAGGCCTATCTTGAGTTGAACATGTTGCCTAGCTATTACTGTACTCTATTAACCAAACATTAGATATATCTAAAAGCTTTTTTTACAAAACATCATCAAAAAACCCCCAACTGAAACAAGAACACCAAAAGGATGGCAATCAATCTCCACGGCAAAGACATCATATCACAATGATCAATCAATCGATCTCAGGTAACATCATCAACAATCAATCAATCTCAGGTAACATCATCAAATCTCCATGGCGATCTCAAAACCTAATTCGATTATAATCTTAATTCGATCTCAAATCTAATTGAGGTTTCAATTCTGATCCCAAAACCTGGTTTGATCTGTTTTTTCTCTTTCTACATGTGTCATGGGTGTTAGCAATCAATCTTCTTTCAATTCTAAGGAGGATCAAACTCAAAATATTTCTAAAACAGTTTTCGTTACCAACTTTCCTGATCATGTTACGACACGTGATTTATGGAATGTTTGCCTGGCTTACGGTAAAGTGATTGATGTTTTCATTCCCTTCAAGAGATCCAAAGCTGGTAATAAATTTTCTTTTGTTCGTTTCATTAGTGTGGATAATTTGGATCGTTTGATTTGGAATTTATGTACTATTTGGATTGGGCATTTTAAACTTCATGCCAACAAGGTTAGGTTTCAGAGGGAACCTAAGCCTAACAATTCTCAGCCTTCTCAGCCCAGACAAAATGTTCCTGTGGGAGTAGCTCGTACTACGGTTGCTTTTGTTTTATCTAATGGAATAGTTAACCATAATGCTAATGAGTCTCCTGCCTTTGTCCTTGACGATACTTGTATCATGGAGCATGACTTCTCACACTCCTTTAATAGGTAAAATTAAAGACATTAATGCTCTTTCTAATCTCTATTTTATCCTTGCTAATGAGGGGTTTCAGAATGTTAAGCTATCTTATTTGGGCGGTCATTGGGTTCTTCTTGTAATGGATTCTGTAGACGCTAAAGATAAGATCATTAAGCATGTGGGTGTTGGCTCATGGTTTGTGGAACTAAAGCAGGCTTCTAATTCTTTTGTCTGCGAGGAACGGCTTGTGTGGGTAACTATTGAAGGTTTACCTGTTAAAGCTCTTACTCGTAATACATTTGTTAAAATTATATCTTCTTGGGGTGAATTGGTTGAAATTGATGATTCTGATAATACCACTTTGTCTAGCATAAGAGTTTGTGTGAAAACAAAACCTCATGTGCTTATTAACGATAGGATTAAAATCATTATTAAGGGACAACTTCATTGGATTTGTGTTAAGGAATTAGAAGCATGGATTCCTGAATTCATCACAGATAAGGAGGAGGATTCTACTACAGATGGAGAATCATAGGGTGATAATGATAAAGATATTGGGGCAGACAAAGAAACTGAATATGACCATGTCTCAGAAACAAGTTTTACTCAAGAACATGATGCTGAATTTCAGAAAATTCCTATGAGCAGTGGAAAGTCAGCCAACTCTGAAGATCCTTTTGGGCTTTATAAAATTTTAAAAAGGAATAAGGACTCTCCAAGCGTCGAAGGTGCTGATCAGCCAACCCACGTTGGCTCTGGTTCATTTCATCAGCGAACTCCTCCATTCCCCCTGGTTTCACGCCAGTTGTAGAAGATAATGTCGGGGGCTCTGGCTTTTCTCCGAAGCCAAATCACAATGATTCTCATAATGCTGGTATCAATTCTGTTAACACTAAGTTTAATCAAGGTACAAAGTTTCAAGCAAGTGGATCTATATTGGAAGTCATGGACGAATTGATAAAGGTGGGAGAAACTATGGGATATAACATGGATGGATGCATGAAGAATATTGAAACAATTATTGGTTCTCAAGGAGATGACAATGTTTTTAGATGAATTTTTTATCTTTAAACGTTCAAGGCCTTGGTAACAAGGCTAAAAAAGGGTGGATTCAGGAGTTGAACACTAAACATAGAGTCAATTTTGTAGCTATTCAAGAAACGAAAATGGAAAAAATGGATCTTTTTTCTATCAAGGCGTTGTGGGGAAATTTATCGTTTGATTATGATTGTAGTCCTTCTATTGGTAATTTCGGGGGTATTCTTTGTGTTTGGGACCCTAGATTATTTGTTAAAGATAATTCTACGGTTTCTGATTCATTTTGGCGATCTCAGGTTCTTGGATTCCCACTTCTACCAAACTCCTCATTATATCAGTTTATGCTCCTCAGAACCTCAATGAAAGAAGGATGTTATGGGATTATTTTCGTCATTTGCTAAATTCTTGGAATGGTGAATGTGTTCTTTTAGGTGATTTTAATGAAGTTCATTATGAACATGAAAGACATGGCTCTATATTTAATTCTTATGGTGCCAATTTATTTAATTATTTTATCTCTACGACGGGCTTGATCGATCTTCCTTTAGAAGGATATTCTTTTACTTGGTCTCATAAATCCGCCTCAAAGATGAGAAAATTAGATAGATTTCTTATATCTGAAGGTTTATTGGCTAGTTTTCCTTCCATATCTTCCATTAGTCTTGATAAACACCTTTCGGATCATCGGCCTATTCTTCTTCGTGAATTGAATGTTGACTACGGTCCTACTCCATTTCGTTTTTTTTAGTCATGGTCTTCTAGAATAGGGTTTGATAAAATGGTAGAGGATTCATGGAATAATTATGATATCATGGAATCTAATAGTATCATAAAGTTGAAGAAAAAGTTACAATCTTTAAAGATGACCATAAAACTTTGGCTTGCTGAAGATAATAAAAAGTCGAACGCTAATAAACAATCTATTTTGTCCCGTCTTGCTGTTTTGGATAAATCTTTTGATCAAGGGAGATGCAACGATGAGCTTATTCAGGAAAGGTCAAATTTTTTTAAAGAGTTGCATGATCTTAATAATGCTTCTTCGTTAGATTTGATTCAAAAGGCCAAAGTTCGGTGGGCTATAGAAGGTGATGAAAACTCCAAGTTCTTTCATGGAATCATCAACAAGAAGCGATCACAGCTGGCTATTTGTGGCGTTTTAGTAGATGGAGATTGGATTGTTGATCCTTCTTTGGTGAAAAACGAATTCCTCAACCACTTTGCTAATCGCTTTGCTGCTCCGGCTACTGAGTGTATCACCTTTGTTTCTCCTTTCCCTAATCGGCTGTCCCCTGACCAAGTTATCGATCTGGAAAGTAATGTGTCATATGATGAGATAAAACGTGCATTTTGGGACTGCGGTACTAACAAGTCCCCTGGCCCCGACGGTTTTACCTTCGAATTCTTTCGAAAATATTGGAAAATTATTGATCATGATGTGGTGGCTGCTGTCTTGGCCTTCTTCTCTTCAGGTACGTTTCCTCTTGGCTGTAACGCATCATTCATTGCTTTGATTCCCAAAACGCAGGAAGCTAAAATGGTCAAGGATTTTCGGCCTATCAGTTTGATTGGTAGTGTTTACAAAATCATTACTAAAGTCTTAGTTAATCGATTGAGTCATGTTATTGAGAAGTTAGTTAGTGATGTCCAATCTGCTTTCGTATCTAATAGACAAATCCTCGATGGCCCTTTCATTCTTAATGAGCTTCTTTCGTGGTGTAAACACAAAAATTCCAAAGCCTTGATATTTAAGATTGATTTTGAAAAAGCGTTCGACTCAGTGAGATGGGATTATTTAGATGTGGTTCTATCTAACTTTGGTTTTGGAACTAAATGGCGTAGTTGGATTCAAGGGTGTCTCAATTCAGCTATGGGATCTATTCTTGTGAACGGTAGTCCGACATTGGAGTTCAAGTTTTCTAAAGGATTAAAACAAGGAGACCCTCTTTCTCTCTTTCTTTTTATTTTGATTATGGAAAGCTTACATCTTTCTTTTGATAACGTGGTGAATGCTGGGTTGTTCAAGAGTATCCATATCGATAACTCTTTTAGTTTATCCCACTTGTTCTATGCGGATGATGTTATTTTTGTTGGTGAATGGAATTTATCAAACCTATCAACAATCGTTAATGTTCTAAAGTGGTTCCGTTTGGCTTCGGGTTTAAAGATTAATCTTCATAAAAGTAAGCTTATGGGTATTGGTATTCCTCAAGTTGTTGTGGATTCAGCGGCTAGGTCTATTGGTTGCTCGACTCTTCATATGCCTTTCAACTATCTCGGTGTAAAGGTTGGTGGTATTATGTCGAAAGTTTGCTCTTGATATGTTGTCGCCAAGCTATCTTCTAGGCTCTCGAAATGGAAGCTTAAAACTTTATCAATTGGTGGTCGTCTTACCCTTATTAAATCGGTTTTGAGCTCTTTGCCTCTTTATTATATGTCATCCTTCAAGGTGCCTATAAGCGTTCTAAAAAAAATGGAGGCTACCCGTAGGAATTTTTTTAACGGTGTGGATAATGCGGAAAAAAAGATGTCCTTGATTAGTTGGAAGAAAGTTTTAGCTTCTAAGAAGAATGGTGGCCTTGGAGTTTCTAGTTTCTTTGCAATGAACCGCGCTCTTCTCTTCAAATGGGTATGGAGGTTCATTGCCAACGGGTCATCTCTTTGGTCCCGTTTTATCAAAGCAATTCATGGTATTCACTGCCTCTCTTGGCTCTCTTTACCTTTCTCTAAGCGATCCCCTTGGACGGATATTGTTAGTGAAGTTAGAAAGCTCTCCTTCAAGGCATTGATCTCCTTTCTCTTATCAAAAGAAAGTAGAACGGTGAGGCTACCTTTTTCCCGATGATGTGTGGCTTGGTGATGCTCCTTTAAACATACTTATCCGAGGTTATATCTTCCGAATTAGATAAGCATGCTAGTGTAGCGCCTAAGCTAAGAGATAACTCCCTTTCGATTCTTTTCAAGGACCTCGAGGTGGTGTTGAAGAAGAACAATTGCTTCTTCTTAATTATGGTATTTCACTGTAATTCTTCCCAATATCGCATTGATCATTGGACTTGGTGGCTTGATTCATGGGTGACTTCTGGGTAAGATCGTCGTGAATTTATTGATCTATTCTTTTCTACCTAAGGCGGAAATTAGTACTCGATGGGTTAAGTATATCCCCATTAAAATCAATATCTTTGCATGGAGGGTCTTTTTGGATAAGCTTCCTTCAAGGTTGAATCTTTCCCTTCGTGGTCTTGACATCCCATCTATCTTATGTCCTCTATGTAGTATCGTTGTGGAATCTACATCGCACCTTCTTTTCGCTTGTCATTTGGCTCGTCATCTTATGATCAAAGTTGCTCGTTGGTGGGAGTTAGAGTTCCAAGATTTTCTATCATACGATGATTGGCTTCTTTGGTTAAATAATCTTCGTGTCACAAAGCGCTTCAAAAGTGTTTTTGAAGGTGTTTGTTATATTATGTGGTGGGTCATTTGGAAGTTCCGCAATCAAGTTTTGTTTGGAAGTGAATTACCTCGGATTGACCGTCTTTTTGACGAGATCGTTCAGTTGTCGTTTAATTGGTGTTCTAACCGTTGTAGTATGAACTTTGATTGGAATTCTTGGATGAAAAATCCTAATTCCTTTAGTTTGTAATTTGGTTTTCTCTAGCTCCTTGCTAGTTTTTAATAAAATGCCGTTAAAAAAAAAGATATATCTAAAAGCAACCGTTGGTTATTATTCAGCGATGAGTGTGTCCAGGCGTCCATCATTCAATTTCAACATGTTCTATCAATAAAAAAATCCTTAATGTATAATCATGGCATCAATAATTATGTATATTAAAAGAATCAACAAATCATACAACTTGATAAGTCAATGACGCTAGCTTGATGGATACATTAAAAACCCAATTACCTAACAAGACAAATACCCTACCTTAAATTATTAAACCTGACACAAAAGTTAACCATTACCAAAACAGATACAACGCGCGCCAAACTCATTCGCGCGCGAGTATTGTTATGGACCATCTCGAGCCTAACACGTGTTACGTTGTAAGTAGAAAAAATAAAAAAGTCAACACTATGCATGCCTTGGAAGGTGTTTTTTTCACTCTCGTCACAACCACAAACACATTATCTTCTCTCATAACAACCACAAATACATTATCTTTCTTGATTTACACAACGACTTTAAACGCAAGGGTTTTTTTTTTGGTTAATTGCGAGGACTTGTCCTCGCTAAAGATCATTTGCGAGAACAAGTTCTCCCCAATTCGTCCTCGCCAATGCCTCGTCGTTATCGTCTTTGGCGAGAACAATTTCAACCATTTTGCGAGGACGGTTGTGGGCCCCACTTTTCTTAGTCAAAGGTTTTAAATCTGGTTGAGAACCCTCCCTGTTTTTAGTCTATTCAGGTGCTTGCTGGCGATTTGCGCAACATTTGTCGTCGCTAAAGGGTGTAATATTAATGATTGGTTAATTAATTATATTTATATTTAATTAGTGCTTGTTTAGAAGGCTTGTCCTCACCAATTCCCCTACACATTTTGGACAGCATGCTGTTGTGATATACAAGTTTTTCAGGTTTTTTTTGAAAGATTTTCAGAAAAAATTTACCTAAAAATTACAGCAGCCGTTGTCCGAAATATGCAATATAACAAAACAAATCCGCAACAACATTCAACCAAAGTTCATACGCATAAATACATCCGCTGAAAGTTACATATTTGGCTACAAAAGTTCATACATCCTAATTAATACATATCCGCTTAAACATTCAATAAAATAGACCAATATCCGCATACCACAAATCAATACACAACCATAAATATCCGCAGCTTAACATAAGTACCAAAGTTCATGAAACAAACACTACTGCCATGCCCAGATATTCTCGTTCCCACTATTCCCCTTCCCATCATCCCCGTTTCCACTTTCGGAATTCCCGCTTGGAAGGATCCTCACTTGAGGGGGCGGTCCTACTCGTGGAATCAACTTCTCTCATGGAACCGGGAAACATGTTCGCTAGCTCAGACATACCTTGTGATTGAGACAGGATGACGACCATTCTATTGAAATTTTCTTGTTGCGCTTGGTTTTCCAATCTTTGTGCAGCAAGCTCTTCTTGATACTTCTTCATCATCTCGTTCATCTCTCGTTGCGAGTAGAATAACGTATCTTCGTCTCCTGAACTAAACACATCCCGAATGCGAACCCCGGCAACTCTTTTTCCCCATCCTGCTATATGACCACGTTGCTTTCTGCCAATGACTCTCGCGAAGATCTGCTCCTCAGTCATCGTGCCAAGCGCTTGCAGCTAGGGGTGAAAACGAGCCGAGACCGAAGTCCGAGCCGCCAGAGCTCGAGCTCGGCTCGCTTATATATATAAAGCCGAGCTCGGGCTAGATCTCATTTCGAGCCTCATATTTTGAGCTCGAGCTCGGCTCGTGAAAATTTTCACAAGCTCGAGCTCGGATCGCGCTTGACTAATTTATATGATGTTTTAAAGAAAACAAATGTCAAATGGAGCTCGGCTCGTTAATTAGATAAGGCTCGAGCTCGTTTACTACTTTTAAGCTTGTTTATACGTATAGACAATATATATACGTATATATTTCTAGGGCTCGTTTAGGCTCGCGAGCCTACTCGAGCTTTTGGTATAGAGTTTGGGCTTGATAACATCAAATAGTCCTAAGTTTCTAAGCGTTAATTTCCCCCTATATCATCACATTTTGAGTTAAATACTAGTGAAAACATCCTTATTCCTTATTATTTTATTTCAGGACCCATTCGAAGTAAGGAAGCTGCAAGTGGACGTTTTCAAGCCCTATTGATAAAATTGTCTCTTAACTACGGCGTAACCAAGTGATGAAGTTACGACGCAACTATAGATTACGAAGGCTACGGCGTAACCCTCAGCTAAGGTTACGCCGTAACTACTGATAAGTACCAAATTGAAAGACCACGGCGTAGCCCTACCTTAAGCTACCGTAATGAAGAAATACACTGGGATACGAGTTACCGGGCGTAAACCCCAGCTAAGGTTACGCCGTAACCATGGATAAGCACTAATGATTGAAAGGAGTTACGACGTAACTACCTAATAAGGTTACGCCGTAACTAGTTTGAAGCCTATAAATAGTCGATGGTTTCATCAGTTTTAGATATGTCTCCTTTCCCAAACCTTCTAGGGTTTGGGGAGATCAAAACACAGAAGAAGATGCATGGTTTAGGAGCTGAATACGAAGTCCTCGCTCACGATTTTCTTTGTATTCGAAGTTTGGATTCTTTTATATTTTTCTAGAACTTATACTATGAATTCATATCATTAATTAAAGTTTGCATTTATGTTATTGTTATTCTCTATAATTATTTATAGATATTTGCTAGTCTTTTTCATAGATCGCTAGCCTTGGTAGTATTATGTTTGGTAGTATCTAAAGGGTCTGGGAGATATGACCAACTAACCCATCTGATAGATAGCTTAAGTATGGAAGGAATTGGCCATAGTACGACCACTCTTCGTGTGCAAACTGATCAAATGATCACCTATCAAGTGGAGGTATTTAAGAGGTTAGGGGAATCTAAGTTCCTAACGGTCGGGTTCCCACTGTCTAGATCTAGTAGATTTGGTGCTTAATGATCGCTATTAGGTTGCCGAATGATTCCGGGTGACCCTGCTTCATCTTGGTGAGGAATCTAAGAACCATAGGCCATGACTAATCGACCAAAGGAGTCTGGTGATAATTAACCACTATATTGAATCTTGGTATCGGGAATCAATTCATATTTGTATTCTGTATTAAGCTTCGTTTATCTATCTCTTTTCCCTAAATTTCAAAAGTGTCTGTAAGTAGAATAATAACATATCTATGGATTATATCAACTTTGTCATACCCATATATTATCAATATCTTTTCTAATCATCTTAGTTCTTTCAAGGTCACAGCTCTCTTGGGACGATACTCGGATTTACCTAAGGATTTACTACATCTGATCGGGTACTCGCCTGCTAGAATGTGTCTATCCTAAGTTATCTAAGTTTTATAAATATTAAAAGCGTGATGAAATAGCATATCGCTTTTTACGCGTGTCGGGAGCAGTTAATGAAAGATCTAAGGTATTTCATATTCACCTCATTAAGAGATTTGAGCACTTCCATAAGGCACGTTTCTAAATCTCTCCTATTGCAATTATACATAATTCATATTCTGATGCTATTAGTTACGACGTAACTCTTTTCACGGGTTACGACGTAACCATATTGCAATTTATTAAAAACTATTATAAAATCTTTTGACTAATTAGTTACGACGTAACTCTTTTTAGAATTACGACGTAACCACTATACAATCAGATTTATAAAAATTAAATCTTTAATTAAAATTAAAAATTTAATTACGGCGTAACCTTTATTAGGATTACTTAATGCGTAACCCCTTCACAACCATTTAAAATTCTAAAATATTAGTTACGGCGTAACTATTTAATCGAATTACGTCGTAACTATCTTGGCGGTATAAAACCTTATATGGAATAAAAACTAGGTTTTACACAATACACTTTCACTGCCTACCCATACAGTAATTTTTCTCCAAAAATATTTTCCATCAAGATCTCTTCATCTAATCATTCTCCATGGCTAGTAAGATCTATCACTACTCTTTTTGATATGTTTATGTCAATTATTTCAATTAGGGTTTATATTTTAATATTTTAGAGATCTTGCCTATTTGAATAAATTATTGATATTGGTTTGATTAATTGATTATTTTGATAATTTCCCCATGTTATTTTGATTCGTGTCCATCACTATGGCTCGATTAGGGTGTTTTGGCTTTATTTGAATTGGGTTTTGGGTCAAACACAAACTTAGTGGGTTAGGCGCGGTCCCTCAAAGACTAATAGGTTAAAATTTTATCAAAACTTTTTACCACTTGGAAAAAAAAATTGATGGTTCCGGCATAATCTATTGCTTATTTGGAACATCTGAGGCGCAGACTTTCTGGGGAAGTTACGGCGTAATTGGGGGTTTAGTAACGTCGTAACCATTAAACTCTGTAATTAAGGTAGCAGTTTGATTTAGCTACGCCGTAACCTTTGAAATTACCTAATTACAGCGTACTTTTGTTTTGGTTAAGCCATAGCTTGACATCAGTAAGGTCTGCACTTACTGTTATTTGTCTTATTTTCAGGTGCAAACAATCCCACAAATTGGTTTAGGTTCTTGGCACACCCGGATGCTGGTATTAGGCAGTTGTGCATGGAAGAATATGAGAAATTAAGGGGGAAGAATATTAGTCAACCCGAAGCACTTGATTTTGATGCATTTGGTAGTTTTGGAAAACTGGAAAGCTAGTAGGAAATTGAGGAAGTTTTGCAAAATTAAGTTCACGTGTAATGCAGGGGAGTTCACGTGTAATGCTTGGTTGAGGCTATTCACGATCACGGAGCCAGTCATTCTGGAGTACGTCCGTGACTTCCTTGCTAGTGTGGAATTTCGTACTGATATTGTGGATGATGACGTGGAGTCAATGTTTTTCCATCTTGGGGGCGTTAGGAGAAGTTTGACTCTTAGGCAGCTTTTACTTATGAGGATGGGTTTTATTACACGAGGAGGAAATGGAACTGAGGCTTAGTGTTCTATCACACTTGTTGGAGAAGAAGGGATGAGACTCAAGACCCGCCGCTTATTTCAACCGCATCATTGCCATGGATGGTTATGATTCAAAGAGCCCACCATCCTATTTAATGGCGTAATGGTGAGGAGCCCCATTCGTTGATCGGTGCATCACCTACTTGCTTGCTCCATTCGAGCAAGACACTCCACCAAAGAAAAGATGACTATGGATGATCTTTACCTAATGCAGGGCATGGAAGGGGGAACCACATTGATGTTCCCTTCTATTTGGCGAGGTTTATGGGTGTTGGTGCTAAGGGGTTTTCATCTAGGAGTCCTTTGCAGGGGGCTCATTTCATTAGGAGGTTGGCTAGAAGTTTTGATCTTATGACCGATGCAGCTTTAGCTAGGGTGACCCGAGGTAGGGAGACTAGTTTGATAGGACTGCCTAAGCTAGTCGAGTTCGGGATCTGCACCCATGACATATATGGAGTGATTGAGTTGGCTAGGACTGCCCCGAGGAGAGAAGTCGGGGAAGCTAGTGGTGCTGGGGGTGATACTGAAGAGGAGGCCGATGTTGGAATCACTCCTAAACCTTTATTCAAGTGTTAGTTACTCATATGTAATAGTTAGCTTAATTATGGCCTTTATGTTTGTTATTAGCCTTAAGCTTATGTAGAAGGCCCATGAGCTTAGGCCCATGTCCAATAAGGAAAGGATGGGAACTAGGAGTGTTGCCCTAGCTTCCCTCCTATAAATACTCTTGTAAACCTTCATTTGAAGGTTGGTTGTTCATTTTATTCTCTCTTTCACATACCTACGCCTAACCGTTTATTATTGTTCGTGTGTGTGTGTTTGGATAGTGTTCAACCGCCTCTCTTCTCCTCTCTATCTCTTTCTAGTAAGCTTGTGTTGTAAATCTTGTGACCTCACAGTGGTATCAATCGCCAAATAGTTGGGTTAACACTTTCGTTTTTGAAGTTTTTTTTTGTTCTGGTCTTACGCCAGAAACGTGGTTAATACTTCGGATCGCTTAAAAACTCGTTTTTTACACTTTTTAATCCAAGATTCTTGTACTTTCAACATTTTAAGGTGTTAAAATACTTGTTTTTGGAAAAAAGTTTCAACCTTTACGCGTGGATCTAAGTTTTTAAGCTTGTTTTTGTTCGTGGGTGTTGTTCTACGCGTAACCCGCTTAGTTTAATGGTTCATCAAGTTTCACACTTTTGTGTTATTTTGGTGATATTGAAGCTATTCCATAACAAAAATCTGGTTTAGAAACAAATTTGGGCACAATCATTTTACGAGTAATCTTACGCGTATCAAAACCCTAATATTACGCTTAAGATTTTCCTTGGTTTGATCTTCATTTTGGTGGTTTACTCCGCTGTTTTCTTGCTTGGATAAGCCGAAAATACGCCGACTTTGGATATCTTTTGCGCGGATAGTGTAAAAGATCATTTGGGCAAAACCTAAACTTACGCATAAGCGAAGCTACGCGTAGAAAATCCTACGCATAAGATTCATGCTTACGCCTAAGCCCGTCTTACGCATAAGATAATCCTACGCCTAATTTTCTAACGATAACTTTGTCACGCATAACTTTAGTTTTTTCCCTTACGCGAAGCTAAAACTACGCGTAACTCTCATTGTTACGCGTAACTTTGGTGTTTTACGCATAAGTCCTACTTGGTTTATTGTGATTTCTACGCCTAAGGATACTTCATCAACAAAGGTTCATTCGACTACAAAGATCCATTTTACCAACACAAGTTTTCAACATGTCACAACCACCATACTCTAACTATTTCCCTTACACTTATTCTCAACGCCAACAACAACTAACTCCACAACATCAACAATGGAATCAACAACAAGCAATTTATCAACAACAATTTAATCAACAACATACTCCACAACTTGCTGCAATTCCACAACCTCAAATGGTTCAACCACCACCAAGTCTTCAAGTTCAACCCTACACAAACGAATTCAATCAACATCCATCAAGGAACACTATGAAGGAACCCACTTGGTTTGCAAAGATGTGTGAAGCTTTAAGCAGCCAACAATCAATTCATGAGGCTCGATCACTTGATAGACCTCCAATGCTCACTCCAGGAAACTACGATCAATGGGTGATAAGGTTCTTTAGGTTTTGTGATCTAAGAAGCCACATGGAAAGTTCTTAAAGAAGGTTATCTTGGAAGGTCCATTCCATATGCCTACTGTTATCGCACTCGCCGATCCAAATGCTAATCCACCAAGAGATGAACAATCCAAATTGCTACTTTGCTTGCCGACTGAATGCGTAGGAACTTCTACACTATGAAGCTGATGAACTTGCAATGCAATATATCCTCTTAGGATTACCTAACCAATTCTTCGAAGTGTTGATGCTCAAAAGACTACAAAGGAAATGTGGGATCATATTCATCTTCTTATGGAAGGATCAGTACTCAATCGTGAGGATTTGGAATCCAAAATTTACTTGGCTTATGAACACTTCATGATTGAACTCGAGACACTAGAGTCTTATCATCATCGTTTTTCCGACATCATCAATGATTTGGATAAACACAACATCATCATGCCAAGAATTGCAGTGAATACTAAGTTCCTGAGTAGTCTTGGTCCTGAATGGGAGAAGTATGTCATTTTTCTCCGTCAAGCGAAGAATATGCATCATTATACATATGGATTGTTGTAACGACATTTGAAGCCTCATGAAAAGGAAGTTGATAGGGAAAGGATTCTCCGTGCTCAAATTGCTCCACCGACACATCCGAAAATCAACAACTTGCCTTATATGCTCAAAACAGTTATTCTCCTCAACCAACAACTCAACCAATCAAGCTACAATCACACCATATGATCCTTCACAGCCTCAATCTCAACAAACTCAATTGGTTCCATACAACAACAACAATGCTCAAGCACTTGTCAATGAAGCTAATGAGGACATCGATCCGTTCAAAGCATTGCAACAAGGATTTGCTATGATTGCTAATGCCTTTAGCCGTTATACCAACAAATCCAACAACCGTATTAGTTCCTCATCTAACACAAGGAATCAAGCCGTGAACAATGGACGAGTTGAAGTTGAATCGTGGTTATGGTCGGTCGGATGGGCGGTGGTCAAGGGTTTAATCTTTGTGGGTAGGAATAACAATAGAGCTCAAGTGGTGGAACAGGGAATGCTCAAAATGGGTTGAATGGTCTTCGATGCTACAAGCGCAATGAGAAGGACATCCGGCTAATGCATGCCCAAAGCCTAGGACTAGGAGGCGTGCTTATCACAAAGAGGCTCTTCTTTTTGGCTCTTAAGGATGAAACTGGTGGAACTCTCACAGACATAAAAACGAGCTTTATGGCAAATGCGACTTCGGATGATGATATGGAGGACTTGCTTGAGGCCAATGCACCAAGCAATTTGTTATGTTGATGGCTAATATGCATGAGTTACACATGAGTGAACAGGCCAGTGTATGACATCGATGGCTTGTCTCGGTACCGAACAAACCATATTTATCTCTCGATCTCATATCTCGCCAACATCGAATCCGGCAAGGCTCGAATGTTCAAAATGAGTCGTCCACATCTCATTCGGCGATTTTCAACTAGACCCGTAGTTATATTTGACGATCAAGATGACCTTATGGTTTCCCTTGATAATCAAATTGACTTCGTGGTTATACTTGAGGATCTAAGTAATGATCATGTTGTGAATCACGTTGAACACACATCAACTTTTGCCTCATCCAGATTTTGCTCGTTTAATACAAGACCAACAAACCATAGTGGAAAAATGTCATGCCATTAATCAGGACTTGAAAAGCAAAATGCATCGTTAACCAAGGATTTTGAATGTTTACAAAAGCAACTCAACTTTTCAAAACTCAAGAAAAACGTGAAAACGGTTTTGAAGCAACCTTTGCCAAATCTCATCAAAAGCGAAAAATATTTAGAGGCACGTGATCGTGATCTAGCGCTTGAAGAATGCTTTGTTGTGCGAAATAGAACAAGCTGAAACATGAACATAAAAAGCAAATTAACGCTCTCACCTTGGAAAATCAAAAAGCTAAGGTCGAGTTGTTAACTTGTCAAAAACAGCCTCTCTGCATACAAAAAGCATTCAACGAAGCGAATAGATGATCATCTTGAAGAAATCATCGGCTTGCAAAACAAACTTAAAGAGTTTAAAACTGTTGTTTACAACCATGGCGAGTCGGTCATGCCTATTGAAAAGTTTACTTTAAAACCCAATCCAAATGGATATGGACCGAATCTTGCTGATTACAAACCTAAGCTTTCAACCAAATTATTCAAACCAAATCCACGAAGTTTCGGTCGAGCGAATATAAAATTGATAATTCTATTATGAATGTTGTTGAATATCATCGTCAAGAGGAATTAGATGCGGAAGACGAGAGTCGATCAAAATTAAAAATGTTGTTTACAACAAACCTTTTAATTATAAAAAAGCGGTCACTTTCATCACACCAACGGATTCTTCTAACACACCAAGGATTATCATAAAACGCCTGGAGTCTTCTAATGTTAATCCCAAACCAGATTATGCACAAACTTATGGTCCTTTACCTTCCATCAGTGAAGTAAACTCAAAACCCGAAAATCGCAAAATTCTTCGATATTTTGACCTTTTCATGGCTGACCTCAAAACTTTACAACATGAGATAGAATATCATTCCGAAATCAAAGTTCAACATTTTCAATCGCCTCTAGCGCGAGAACAAAGAGATATTTTTTAGAAAAATCTTTTACCAAATGTTAAAAATTTGAAAAGTTGTGCATTGTCTTGGGAAAAGGACTTTCATAAGGAACTTGGATTGATGAAGGTCGTTTTCGAGAAAAGAGAAACATCTATTTCTAATACTAAGCGTAAAAAGAAACTGTTGAGAAAAGATGTTGATCGACTCTTGGAAGATGTCATCCGCGGCCGATGTCCATAATGTTGTGCTATTGAATTCTTTGTCATATGCATTTGATTATATCTCTGCTGATACTGTTGATTATGTGATAAATGTTGAGAACACGATAATGTGCTTGGTCGAGTCCTTAAAAGTTGAAAATAAACGATTGTCAAACGAACTTTCAAATGCAATACGTCGTCTTAATTGGTGTCAAAAGATATTCACGATCAACAACTTGCTTTTCAACACAAAATCGCCCGATTGCGTGACAAAATCTTCCGATCCTAAAATTGAGCAACTGGATGATCAAAGCGTGTCTTTTAAGTGTCAAATCTCAAAATATGAACAAGAACTTGTAAAAGTTAAAAGGAATATGGTGTCATATTTGATTTACTCAAAAGACTCGTGATGAAGCATCAAATGAACTTGATCATTATCTTGCACACACTAAAGAAGTTATGCATTTTGCTGGAAATATTCGGTCCGAAAATCAAGATCTGATTCACACTATCTTCAAGTTAAGAGAAATGTTAGGAAAGTATGAACAACTTCCGTCTACCGGGATTAAGAGAATAGCCCCAGATAACACTTAGTAATGTTAGAAAGTATGAATTACGATTAATAGAATCAAGACTTAGTAATGTGAACCTAGAATCACTATGCCAAATCACAAGTTGCTAGCGTGCTTCTTCTCAAATAGGAATAGTTGCGTCTTTTCCAAAGCGTCCGCACTTCACAACCTAAGAGCACTACATGAAGAATAGGAAGTTGCGACCTAAGAAAAGATCAATAAAGAATGCTAAAGTAGAAGAACACCCTAGGACTATGAATAAGACTCACGTTGCTTCCACTATAGATATTGCGTCCGGCAAATGTAATAGAAATAGTGATGTAACGAATGCTAAACCATGAAGCACTTTTGATATTGATCGATGCACCTTGTGTTATTTGTCGTAAAAGTATGAATATTGATTGTCATGATAAATGTGTTGCTAAAGCTATCATCTCTCGTTTAAGGAATCCTAAGAATAGGAATACCTCTAGGCCCACTAATCTTTCTAAGTCTGTGCTTGGTAGACCGCCAGCTTTAGATTCTAAGAAGCGCATTCGTCCCTGTAGCTCGGTTCACCTCCTAGGAATGTAGTACCACCTAGTGCATTCACTAAGACTAAAGCAAATACTAGTTGGAGATGGCAGAAATGGATATATAACACACTAGGATTTAAATGGATACCTAAAGCTATTGATGAATGTATATCTACTATATAGCGCTTCGGAACCCTCTAACATTTCGGGTTCCACATCTACTTCTATTCCATCGTGTCGCCTGCGTATTGTAATGCAGGTGATACAGATCATTCTCTGGATTGTTGATAGCGGATGTTCCCGACACATGACAGCAACCTTAAACTGTTATCAAACTTTATTGCAAAGTTCATTGGC
Organism: Chrysanthemum makinoi; assembly: GCA_910596185.1. Lineage (NCBI taxonomy): Eukaryota > Viridiplantae > Streptophyta > Magnoliopsida > Asterales > Asteraceae > Chrysanthemum > Chrysanthemum makinoi. Next base: position 40,351,751 of record OU343218.1, on the reverse strand, counting down.
ACTGTCGAGGTTCGTTTGGAATGATCACTTAGCGACTATCATGGGCTACCGGAGACTATATCAATGGGAACATCGAAATTAGTAGGTTTATTATGTGGAAGGCCTCGGTCACAATCTGCCATGAGTCGTTCTGTGATGGAGATTTGGAGGTTGCTTCGGGAGAAAACTTGTTTCATTAAGTGATCTACAAGGAAAGCGACCTTATGTGCGGCTCGCGTAATTCCAGTCTTTACACTATCTCTATGCAAGACATGGTTGCTTCTCTCCCATCTTGCTTACTTTCAAAGGCAACATCAACAAAATCCTCGGCTATGGCACCGTCTCTCACATCTAAACTTTCAAACCATCACCAACCTTGCTCGACACAAACTAGTTGAAGGACTCCCACGATTTTGGTATTCTAAAGATCACCTTTGCTCAGCTTGTGAACAAGGCAAAAGCACTCGTGCTCATTTTCCTTCAAAGGTGGAACACGACTCTCAGCATGTGCTTCATCTTCTTCACATGGATTTGTGTGGCGATCTGCGTGCAAACGATCAATGGCAAACGCTACATCTTAGTAATTGTTGATGACTATTCACGCTGGACTTGGGTCTACTTTCTTAGCAAAGATCAAGCTCCACAGATGATCATCACCTTTCACGAAAAATACAAGTTCACTACGAAACACCGTTCGACAAATCGAGCAGACAGAGGCCACGAATTTGTTAACCAAACTCTTCGTGAATTTTATGAGAAAGTGGGAATTCAAACATCGGACATCTATTGCACGCATACGGAACAAAATGGAGTTGTTGAAAGATCGAAACCGAGCGTTAGTGGAAGCTGCAAGAACAATGTTAATTAATGCTAAACTTCCAGATTACTTATGGGCGAAGTTATCCATCTGCATGCTATACTCAAAACCGTTCTATGATTACAAAACGCCACAACAAAACACCTTTTGAGCTTGTCCACAATAGAAAACCGAATCTCAAACACTTTCATGTATTTGGATCTCTTTGCTATCCAATAATGATCGTGATGACTTTGGAAAGCTCAAAGCCGACATTGGAGTCTTTATAGGATATTGTGATAATTCTAAAGGTTTCGAATCTGAATCGTCGAACAAAGGAGGTTATGGAAGCGATTCATGCTCATTTTGATGAACTTACGGAAATGGCTTCTGAGTATAACAACTTGGAACCCGGTCACAACCGCTTAAACTTCCCTCAAACCCCATCATCACCGGTGAACAAAGCCCCGACTTACCACTCGTCAACAAATGGAAAGGTTATTTGCTCCTCGTTGGTGACGATATTGATGAGCGTGCTCGGTGTATCCATTTGTTTCGCCGCTCAACTACGATAATACTCTTATACGATACACTCGCCACAACAACTACGGTTGAAGAAGCACCACCGTTGACTCCAACAAAAGCTTGAACAAACCGCTTCCAACAATGATGAACCGGTGATGATGTTCGAATGAAGTACCCCCCCCTGCAGATTTTGATCCAAATGCGTTCTTCAACCCGTTTGCTAATGAGATCGCTGCACGGATGTCGCGGAATCTTCAACAAGCCATTTGAATCCTCAAAATCTGCACAATGTATACCAACATCAACCCTCCACACATAGATGGACAAAGACCATCCTCTGGAAAATATTATTGGCAACCCGAATCAACCCGCAATCGTTAAGACAACGTCTTCACTCGGATGGTGAACATTGCATTTATGCACTCACGCTTTCACCAATCAACCTAAAACATCAAAGACGCAATGACAAAGACAAGCGGATTGAATCCATGCAAGAAGAACTCAACCAATTCAAAGCGTCTTGAAGTATGGGAAGCGGTTGAAAGACCAGGGTCTCGTCATTGGTCTCAAATGGATTTGGAAAAACAAATTGGATCTTTGAAGAAGGCGTTATCGAAACAAGTCACGTCGGTGGCTAAGGGTTATCGTCCGGAAGAGGGTATTGACTTTGAAGAATCTTTTGCTCCGGTTGCTCGTCTTGAGGTTTGTTGATTTTTCCGCATTTGCGGCTCATATGAATATCACGGTCTTTCGATGGATGTCAAAATGCTTTTCTCAATGGACAACTAAAAAGCGGTTTATGTCGACCAACGAAGGATTCATTGATCGAGTTCCCTAATCATGTCTACAAATGAAGAAAGCTCTTATGGTCTCAAACAAGCCCTCGGGCATGGTACGATAAGCTATCATCTTTCCTCATTGCCAATAATTTTACCAAAGGTTGGTCGACCCAACTCTTTTCATACAATATCACGGGAACATATTTTAATTGTTCAAATTTACGTGGATGACATCATTTTTGGGTCAACACATAAAAGTACTCAATCGCTTTTGCAAAACTAATGAAGAAACATTTTGAAATGTCCATGATGGGTGAACTTACGTTCTTTCTAGGACTACAAGTTCATCAATCACCCGTGGTATTTTCTTGAGTCAGTCCAAATATGCCCTTGAATTGTTAAACAAATTTGGAATGCAAACCTGTGACACCTATGCCACACCAATGGCTCATACCAAGAAGCTAGACGGTGATTTACATGGGAAATTGGTGGACCCTACAAAATACCGTAGTATTATTGGGTCTCTCATGTATCTAACAGCTAGTAGACTTGATATTGTCTTTGCCGTATATCTTTGCTCCGTTATCGGTCGCGACCAAGCTGAAACCCACCTCTGAGGCTAAAAGAATCCTCCGATACATCAAGGGAACCATTAATTTGGGGATCTGGTATCCGAAGGATTCCGGTTTTGAACTAATCGCTTTTTCAGACGCTGACCACGCAGGATGCTTAGACTCACGGAAAAGTACTTCTTGAGCTTTACAATTTCTTGGTGATAAACTGGTGTCATGGCAATCGAAGAAGCAGGATTGTACATCGTTGTCCTCAACCGAAGCAGAATATGTAGCCATGTCGTCGTGTTGTGCTCAAGTCATTTGGATGAGAACACAACTCAAAGACTATGGTTACGTATTTGACAGAATCCCGATGTCTGCGACAATCGAGAGTGCCATTGCGATCTCGTGCAACTCAGTTCAGCTTTCGAAATCAAAGCACATCGATCTTCGATATCATTTCATCAAGGATCACGTGGAGCAGTGCTTACCGTTGAATTATATTTTGTGGAGTGAGAATACCAATTGCATCTTCTCACCAAAGCCTTGCCTCCGCTAGGTTTAATGAGTTGGTCCACCGGATTGGTATGAGGTGTTTGACTCAAGAGGAATTGGATGATCTCCCAAAACAGTCTTAAAACACATCAAACACCAAAATCTCTTTTGTAAATATTTTTCAAAAACAAAATACAAAAATATAAAACCCGATAAAACAACAAAAATATTCTTCTATCTATTTTTCTTTCAACATGGCAAGTACATTTCTTCCGTCAACACCTTAATCTTTCAAAATTCATATTTTTCCCGATCAAGTGTTGAGGGGGAGAAAATTATAAATTAACTGCTTCAAAACATCGTGTACTTGCATGTTATCGGTTGTTTCTTTTATCAATGGTGGTAAACTTTTAAGTTAAATGACACTCCTCGGACTAAAATTATAACCTTTCATTATTTTCTTAAGTCAAGGGGGAGTGTCGTCAAAGTTATTTCTTAAAATCTTTGTTTGGTAACCAAAATGGAAGTTAAATGGCTTTGTATGAAAAAGGAAAAGGTGGAGGGACCAAAACTGCCAAAATTTTAAAGTTATTTTAATAAAACTCTTCCACCTAACATTTCTACTCACATTTATTACTCATAACCTATCTAATCCTACGCACAAAAATCGTTCAAGAAATCTGTGTTTTGGATCATCATTTTGTAAGTTGTTTCATAATCTTAACATGTTTTTAAACATTGGTTTTGATTTTTACATGAATCCAACGGTCAAAACGTTGTATAATCTTGTTTTTGTGTTCTATGCGTATGCGTATGAACACATGATCAAGATTGTGTGTTTATGGTTAAAATTGTGTCAAAACATGTCTTTAACATCAATGATACTATTTTATCCTCAAAATCCACCCTAAAACGAATTGATTGGTTTTTGAAAATTAGGGTTTATGCGTGGTTTTGGGTATTTTCAAATGTGATTGTTTTTGGACAAAAAGATTGTTGTGTGATGTTGTTATCATGATGAATTAATGTTATCTAAGCTCTATAACAACCCAGAAACACTAATTGATGGTGAATTAGAAATTAGGGTTTAATGTTCTTGAGATTTGGGTACTTTTGATTCACTGCGAATTATGTGTTAAAACTTGGTCATTTCACTCTCACAACATCTTAGACTTACGAAAACCCTTTGGTGCATAACCTATGGCTAGATGATCATAGCGTAAATTTTGAACTTTAGGGTTTTTGCTACTGCGTGAAGGTTTCTACGCTTAATCGCTTGAATGAGTTTCATGCCATAATCTGCTTTTTAAATGACTATACATGTTAAGATTGATGATATGATGATTTTATTTCAGGCTTGCCACGCATAAAACTCAGAATCAAGGTCCTTGTTACTCTACGCATAAGGATCACCTTACGCGTAGAAAGTTATGCGTAAGAGAAATTTTACGTGTAACTATGCAGCGTAAGGTTCTACAATGGGACTACTGCGTATCCTGTGAAGGATATGCGTAACAAAGTGACTCACGCATAAGGTTTACTCTATTTACGAGTAATCCTTACGCGTAAGGTTTATATACGCCTCACGCGTAAGCTTTACGCATAAGGTTCCCTGTTCCTACGCGTAATATTTCTTACGCGTAAGTCAGGATCCTACGCGTAAGCTTACGATCTCGCGTATACTTATCTTGTTTACGCATAAGCTACTATTCCTACGCATAAGCCTTGATCAAACCTTCGTTTTGAATTGTTACGCGTGCAAACTTGTAAATAAATGAATCATAACGTCACGAATCCAATAATGTCACTAATAAACTTAAATGTTTGATATGTTGTGAACTATAAGTGATAACATAAACTTTAAAACTTAAAGTTAACTAACTCACTAAACATTTCACGCACGCGTCATTGGACTATTGGACAAACAAGTGACTTAGGACTCGTAACAATCATTAACACTGTATATTCAATAATTAGACAATAAAACCTTCCGTTGACTAACATTATGTCTTTCGATATGTTGGTTCTTTTGGCTAATGTTATTTCAGATCACCGACATGGCGCTCAAATGAATGTGGATGCACCCGAGGTTCTCACAATTGCCTTGATATCTTCCCTAATGGCTATCCAAGAAAGATTGTAAAGAACAATCTCAGAGTTGACTTTGAAACCCTCACATGCTCGGAATCTTCTTGCTTGATTGCTGTGGATATTCTTAGGAATCATCCTACGAACATGCTCTCACACTCGCTACAGCATCGAAATCTACATACAACAATTCGGAATTCAATGCAAAGGATCAAAGGTCAAAGTCGGACCTGACTGTGGCCAATCACAAACAAATCACCATCACACAAGCGATCTACTTCGGCCGTTTTTCTAATTCCCGACATCGAGCCAACGACTTCTATGCCACACCTCAAGAGCAGCTTCGCAATTCGATGGATATTGGCTATGATGAAGCTTCATGAATTATCACTAAGCATTCTCATGTGGAGCTTAAGAACATTCCTCAACCGTGGAGAACCCTCTACATCATCATTACCAAATCGGTCTCCGGTCGTGATAGTGGTTATGAGCATCCCAAGCTCATGGAACTACAAATCTTCTGGTCTTTAATCAACAAAAGGACATGAAATTGAAGCAATCTTGCTATGGGAAGACATGATGTCATTTCACAAGAAACTTGGCTCAAAGATTCCCTATGTCAGATACACAAAATTGTTGATCCAAAGAGCACTTGGACTTCATCCCGACATTCCACAGAGGCTCAATGACCCATATAATCACGATATGTTGATGAGCCTACACTATCGGTCGAGAATCAAGGAATCGTCAACAAAGAAACAAGGTGCCGTGTTGCGATCACCTTCGACAAATGAAATCAAAAGCTTGAAACATACAAAAGGTATCAAGTAGCGATGCAGAAGGCAAAGTTGGTCATCTCGATGAAAAGCCTTCGGAACACCTACTAGGAGAACCGTAAGAGGAAGTGCCGGAAGTGCCGCTTTAAGCGAGAGTCGAGGATGTTTCCCGAGGAATCCTCCACGAAGGGGCAGCCTCGCCTAAGGAAGTCGCTGTTCTATTCCCGTATCTAAGCCACGAACCGCAGAGAAAGCTAATGGATGAGGACTCGGAGGCTAATGAATCAGATGGAGAGACTTTCTACTCAAGAATCGCACACCGAAAACACCTCCTTTCGCAGCCTAAACCTCCAAGTCCACCAATGACAAAGGAAAAGGGAAGACTCCTACTTGTGCCTTATGAAGAAAGCTCAGATGAAGAAGAAGAGCAACTGGATACTTCATACAGAAGAAGTTCAAATTCCTTAGACTCCAACACGTGGCAAAAGAATTTGCAAAAGAACAAATGGGTGGCCCCGGAGGGTCAAGTGGTGTAGCTCAACCTTCACCGGATCACGATGCGGTTAATCAACCCGATAAGGGATGCGGTGCCACCACTTTGGAGCAACAACAAAAGCGTGGAAACTATTGAGTATGAATTTGAGGAACCAAGTAAAGAAAAGTCCGAGAAAAGATATGAGGGTGACAAAGAAAAGTGATGGAAGAAAAAGACCAAGAGAAAGATAAGTCTGGAGATGACACCGATTATGATAAGTTTCTTCTAGATAGTCCACCGCCGCTTCATAGGAGAAAACCTTCGAACCTCCAAAGGACCTGAGTCTCCTCACATCTCATCATCATCGATTCTTCTTCTCCTCTTCACCACCACCATCAAAGAAATCAACCAAATCATCATCCAAATCAGAGAAGAAGCCAACTCCATCTTGGATCTCTCAATCTAAGAATCGAATCGTTAAAGCCGTCAAACGAGTCAGAAAGAAAGATATTCTCATCAGAAAATTGAATTTCTCACGACGATAACGATATCTTCATGATGAGAATGACAAGAGGACAGTTGAAAGGGAGTATGTATAGAAGCTTATGAAGGATGATCTTCAAGGGAGCATGGACGAGATGATAAAAGGATACACTCACAAGTTTTTAATGGAGGTCATTCGAACCGACAAAGGAGATGTATACCGACAACTTTATCCAATCTCTTACATTTAGCCAAGCAAGCCATGAAATCAACTCCGATGAATTTGAGCATCAATCCAGTTGAAACTACAATCTTCTCGGATGATGAATTAGTAAACCGGCCGGGTATTGTAGCAAATGTCAACATTCTGCACGTTTGCCTCCCATGAAGCTAAACTGTTTGAAGCATTCTTGGAATACCAACTCAAGTCATCATTTAGAGAAGAGGCTATAAGGCCTAAGCGTTCAAGAGATGATGAAGACAAAGATCAAGATAAGGATAAGGAGCCTAAACGCGCAAAGAAGTCTGGTGAATCATCTTCGATTCAGTACTCAATGCCGCCTCCACCACAAAGGACTCAAGCTCAACAAAGATCTCCTCCTCTCTTCTCTCACGATAAACCTCGATCCGATTCGAGACACCACCCAGACTCAGAAAACCGATGATCACTTTGAGTATACGGGTGGTGACGATGAAGAATACCATGAACCCCAACAACAACCCGCTCACCCGAACAAAGTACGAAACCGGAATCCTCATCTAGGCCTAAGAAGAAAGAAGAAGAAGCCCTAAGTGACGTCCTATCATGGCTAGATGAAGATAAATACGAGGAATTTGAATGGTTTTCTACACTTGTCAATTCAACTCCCTACCCTGAAGAAGGTCAAGATCGGTAGACGTAATACATTGGAGCATGCTAAAATACCGCTGAAAGAAAAGTTCCAGTAAAGAAGATGACGAAATCCGAGTTGAAAGCGAATCAAGAATGAAGCTTTTCAACTGTCAGGAAAGATAGCTCGAAAGTGCCATCGAGGTCGAATATCACCTTGACAACATTGCTCGAGCTATGTCTAACAACATGGATTGGCTCAACCCGGAAGCAAACATCGACTTCACCAAGCGGGACAACCCTCCATATTACACTGACTGGTCTAAACCACTACCAACAATCGGACAACCAAATGAGCCTAGAATTCCATTCCGATATTTCTTCAACAAAGACTTGGAATTTCTTCTACACGGTGGCGATGGTTCAAGGAAATACGCTACATCCTTGACACTTCCATTCCCGGCACGAATACTCAAACTGCATAGCTATCGAGGAAAGAGCTAATCACTTGTTCTCCAACAAAGTGGAAGCATACAACCGAGATGCAATGTACGGGATTCATCATTGGTCGGAAAGCAGTCGAAGTCTACCAATTCTTCGCACGTTGTAGTCCGTAATGGGACTACACTTATCTCAAGAATGTTGTGGTCAAAAGACAAGGCGAAAGAGATTATGCATTCTCGGTCGACTTTGAGAATTTGTCTATCAACGACATCGAAGACATGTACCTTGCCAAAGTACACGGTCGTATGAGACAATTCTCCATTGAAGTACAACGTGAATTCATCAAGTCATTGCTCATCTTCATCAGGCGCATAGTCATCAAAGAACGTGTAAAAGATCTCCAGCTTGGTAGCTGAATCTTATCGAACCGTGTCAACTTCACTCCACCCAGCAATTTGATCTTCCCGACATCAACCGGCTTTCACAATTTACACTCATCAGCAAACCATTCGGCGTCGTTTACCGCAGTTAACTTCAAAGAAATTGCTTGATGATGCGTGAGATCTTCACAAGTTTGGAGATCACACTTTGAAGATGGTTAGGGACGGATTGGCTTATCGGTTGAAGGATATACACCAAAAAATCGGGTCTCCTAAGCGATGGAATTCTCGAGGTCGGGGATGTGAAGAGGATCATCACCATGATTGATGAACGGTTGTATAGAAGGGATCGCCGTAAGATTGAAAGCTATGTTGGTGGTCGACCGGGAGAAACATCATCGGCTTTCAACCTCGGACTCACACTCCTCGGCGACATCTGCGGACTACACGGTACCCTTGAATCGCTTCTTTCATTATAAATTTGGATGTATGATTTATTATGTCAATGGCTTGTGCACACATTACAGTGCCACAATCCTTATAAAAGGAGGGAAAGCTTCTTACTTTTGAGTAAAACCTATCAAACCTTTCACTTTTCAAGGTTTTGCTCAAAAGAACAAGTACTTTCCCTTATGATTTTCAAAACCTCAACCGTTTATATCACTTGTTGAGGGGGAGTACTTGACTTAAAACTTTGTTCACAAATTGTTCACAGTGGTCATTCTTCCCACAACACTCGAAATGGTCATATTTATTCTCAACTTTTCAAAAATAACATTTTATATGCCATTTTGAGGGGGAGAAAATATGTGATAAGAAATATGTTGTTTGTTTTGGTTATATGAACTCTCGGTGAAAAGACTTAACCCATGAATTGACGAGATCTTAACTTTAGTAACTTCGAAAAGACTTGTCGGGACGGGTAATAATTTCAAGCTAGTTCGCTAGTGATGTAGCGTGTCGCAAAAGGACTTGTCCGAGTAGAATGTACCATTCGAGAAACTCTTGGTAGACATGAACTTTGTTGGGTTTGACAACCTTTGAGGATTGTCTACACCTTCAATAGTTATTAGAGCTAGTTGTCACCTAAAAGGCGACAATGCAACTCTTTAACTATGCCACGCTTAGTGTCTCGCGGGGAATGTCTATCTTGAGTCGATCAATTCAAAAGTCGCGCTCTTTCCTCCTTTTGCATTTTAACGTTAAAACTCTTAAGCACATGTGGAGGGAGTATTTATGCAAAATCTAATCTCTCAGATGGTTCAAACATGTTTTCATTTACAAACCCTTTGAGAGATTTTCTTCAAAATGGTTTTATGGCAACATAGGTTAGTCATGGAGTTATAAGGTGACTAAGGTTAGGAATAACCGTCCTATGATCATCCAGAGCCGGAGGGATCTACCCAAGGACACCACAAATAGTTAGAATTTAGAAGTCCTTAGGTATGATTATAAAAGGAGAAAATGAGAATCGGAGAAAGAAAGAGTTGAAGAATTAAAAAGAAATGCAAAGAAAAGGGTGAAAAGAAATAGCCCTCCAGATCATTCAACTTAGGGCAGAACCGGGTTCAATTCATATGCTCTTGGTTGTCACTAGATGCACGGTATTGAAGATTAAAAGTCGTCATGGACCCGATGGCGCATGCACTAAACCTTCTTAACCACTCAAGTTTCTCTCAGAAGCTTGTTTCATTCTCACAGGGAACCCTACGTAAACTATCGGCTTTCTCTTAGAGATTGTCGGTATTGAAGAAGGAGACCCTCTCCCTAGTCTTCGCTCAGGAAAACCAAAATGCACTATTGAGTCTAGAGCCGCGAGATTCATCAAAAGATCTCTTAGGTACACTTGACATTTCATCACTTGATATTCAACAATAAGAATTTCGGTGGTACATTATCGAGTCCTTCACAGATCTTAGCAATCTGTCGAGAACATTTATGAGAGGTTCACATTTGTGATCCTCTGTGATTGAATGGAAACTCGCCGGGGGTCAACATCAAACAGCCGACAGCGGTGTAGGCAACTCCCGTGGATTGCGCTTAGTGGTCTCAAGCGGTCTACAGTCGTGAGGTGATGCTTGGTGTACCTCGTGACTCATCTGAATCGTAGGTGTACCCGATACATCGTGTTATCTCACTTGTGGGACTCCGATTAGAACGGCCTTTGTAAATTAGAGTTGTGTTTTCACTATCTTTGTCAACACTCTCGAAGTTCAAACTTGTAAGTGCGGAATCCGCTTATTACTAACCGTTTTTATGTTTTCTTCTTATGGAAGCTGATGGTCTGATTCTCCCTTGTTCCACCCAACATCATCAAAGTTCTATCTTAAAGCAACACAAAGTCGAGAATGATTCTTCGTCAAATCAAAGAATCTACAAAGTTAAAGACTTAAAGAACTTCATCGATCTTAATCCAACGTAAAGAGTGTGTGAGCATGTTGAAGAAAGGCGTGGAACGGAAGCGTGAAGCGGAACTGGCGGAGACTTGATGCGGAGATAACAACATACTATCACTTTCATCACAAAGAACAATGATCAAAGAACAAAGTTAAAGATGGCGTCAAAGCATAACTGTTCAAAGAAAACTATCTCGCTACATTGGGGAGATGGTTCAAATCAAGGCAATTCTTCTCACAAGAAGAAGAATGTCGAAGACGTCAAAGCTACTATTACATCAACGCCTTCACCGTTTTTCATCACCAACACTTGAGGGGAGATTGTTGGAATCACTCCTAAACCTTATTCAAGTGTTAGTTACTCATATGTAATAGTTAGCTTAATTATGGCCTTTATGTTTGTTATTAGCTTAAGCTTATGTAGAAGGCCCATGAGCTTAGGCCCAAGTCCAATAAGGAAAGGATGGGAACTAGGAGTGTTGGCCTAGCTTCCCTCCTATAAATACTCTTGTAAACCTTCATTTGAAGGTTGGTTGTTCATTTATTCTCTCTTTCACATACCTAAGCCTAACCGTTTTATTATTGTTGGGTGTGTGTGTGTTTGGATAGTGTTCAACCGCCTCTCTTCTCCTCTCTATCTCTTTCTAGTAAGCTTGTGTTGTAAATCTAGTATTTGACCTCCACGGCCGAAGGCAGTGCCTGGGGGCGGTAGAAGGGCATGTGAATGTAGGGAAAGGTTCTGGATCATTGATAAGGATGGGGAATGTCAACCAATTTCAACGAGGAGATCGAAAGCCTTAAAGTGGGTCTTTATGGTCTTAGTAACATCATTTGAGAGTTTTCACAATTTTGTTGGATGGTGCGGCTGAGGGTCCAAGCGAGTTTCTTTCATTGGAGTCGCGGATCGGACTAGCGAATCTTTGCGGCACATGCATTTGAGCCACCCACAGGTGGAAGGTCAGGGTATGTGTGCCGACCCACATGACATCCCGGCGTTGGCATCCAAGGAGGAGTGGCATTCATGCTGACAGAGCACCTCACAGGAAGCACCACGAGCATTCCATATGAGCCCTCCCAATTCGCTCCATGGATCATGATCTTCCTAGGGATGATTGATTTCCCTATTTGATGAAACAATTTGAAACAATTTTAAAACAATTTGATACTCATGTTTGTAATAACTTAACTATTTGGATATTTGTATGATCTATCACCCATTGTATCCAAATTAGAATTTTAAAATTTTCCATGTATGTTGTGCAGGGTTTTGGTTACGTGATGCGATTCTGATTGTAACCTTAGGATTGAATTACAGAAGTAACCCCTGTACTTGATAGGACATTTTGAGCGACACAAATAGTTAAGGCAGGTCAGGAAACCTTACGCATTAGCCACCCCATGACCCGTCTTCAACCTTTAGTAGAACATCTTGGGCAAGCATTGAGAGGGAGTTTATTTCTTTCTTGATTATTTTTCTAATTTCTATTTTATTTTTCCTTTTTCTTAGTACAAATGGGACTTTTGTACACTTCTAGTGAGGATAGGAATAGAAAGTAAGAGTGTATGATTACAAAGCTTACTTGCCTAATTTTCTAGTTGGTTTAAAAAATATTAAGCTTATTTGAAATTTTAGTCATGTTTTTAACAATCTAAAGATAACATAAAAGTAGGAGCACACTATAACCCTTATTGCCATTGGTGAGATTTGCTTCAGTTTCCCCCATTTTACCCCAATCTACCATAGAATTGGGTGTCTTGTAAACTTTAAAACTTGGCTTTTACATCATGAGACCATAAACAGTAGTGTCAAGTTAGCTTGGTGCATTTGGAAAAAGCGATTTGAAAAAAGTAAATGTTTTAGGATTAAACCCAAATAGCCCATATGTGTTCACTTGTGTGCGTTTATCGATTAGTCGCATTGGCTTTTCGACCTTCGTGTTAACCCTTTTATTGCACTCACCTTTAGTAGAAGATACCCTAGTTACAACCTTTTGAGCCTATCCTTTCATTTTCTAACCCTTATTTCGTTACCCCACACCTTAGCCCTGCAGTGTAGTTTTACCTTTTCTTCTATAATTTCACCCCTAGTTTGAGGTTCAAAATAAAGTTCCTAAAGTAGCACCTCATCATCTACATCTAAGCTAAAGATGAGTCAAAGACCCCCAGAGTTATCATATGCTTTCAGTTCAAGTGGAAGCATGTCGTTGCATTTATGGCATTTATTTGTTAAAACAAATAAATAAAAAATAAAAAAATATTATTGTTACTCTGCGTCGCGAAAATTATAAGCACTATATGATGAAAATTGGCATTGAGAATAATCTTCTGTCACATTGAGAAGGTTGGAAGAATAGTTCAAGAATAAATAATGGTGGATTAGGTGACATGTATTGACCATATGAAGATGAACCTTGAATTATTGATGGGACGATGGCAACTCGGTTTTAAGCTAAGATTATTTGTTTTCTTTTTCCTTTTCACCCATTAAAATATCCCATGCCTATCTGTTAATACAAATAAACCGTAAAAACGTTTATTAATAATTGGCGATCTCTTTGTGTTTTGTTGATAACAAATATAATGTTATCTTAAGTACAATTATAAGGATACATGTTATTTTTGTAAATCATTTACATATAGCCATTTAAATACAAAAATGTTGTAATTAATCATTTGTTGTAATAGTTTATTAGGATGGGTAAAAACCACAACCCATGGATCATATCCATAACCACCCATTTGACTAGATCTGATGATACATTCATTAGATACATTGAATCTAAAGAGAAAACCATGGACCAACCCATAACCAAAAACCCATGGGAAAAAGGCGTCCCGGATCCCTAGGATTACACTAGAGCGGATCCCAAGTGCAGGAGGGATCCGGGCAGTGTGATTGCCTATAAATAGAGAGTCCATTTCTTGATTAACACACCCTCTTCTTACTAATTCTCTCATATACTCTCATTCTCTTCTAACAAAAATCACTTGATCTAGAGAGTACTTCCATCTTTCTTTCTTTAGTGATTCTCATATAGGTCCTTCTCTAAAAGCGAGATCCGAGCATTCTACAATCATCAAGCAAGGGGTCCTTGATTGATTTGTTCCCTCATAAGATTTCATGTGAAGATCTTGTATTTGATATTTCACATATTTGTTGTGTAATAGTCGTGTTGGTTTGGTCCACCGTGTTATGGACTCGGTATTTAGCTTTGTACTGGAAAAAGGTGTAAGCAAGCGTTGTGAAGGCTTCTCCGCCGAGTGAAGGAGTTTGTTGACATAGTGCTTGAACTCTCAGTAGGTGACTCGGGGAGTGGAGTAGGGCAAGGAAGGTGTCCTTGTAGCCGAACCACTATAATCGGTTGTGTCATTTCTATCCCTTTGCTTTACTTTATTTACTTGCTTTATCATTAGATCTATACTTTCTCTACATCCATAAGATCTCACTTATTAACGAATCTAAAGTTTTTGAAACTAACTTTAAATGAAGCAAACTATTCAACCCCCCTTCTAGTTTTCACAATTGGCATCAAGAGCTAAGTTTATAAAAGTTTTAAAGTAAAATTGAATTTTAAAAACTTTTCGATCACTATGGGTTTAGAAAATTATAGGAAGGGCAATCTATGCAACGACCACCACTACTTGAAATTAATGGTTTTATATATTGGAAAAATAGATTAGAAACATATGTGAAGTCTAAAGATATTGACCTTTGGTACATTATTGTTGAAGGCGATTTTGAGGCTACCTCAAATGATGATAAAGGAAATTTAGTTAACATACCTCATGATAAACTAAATGATGAAATAAAGAAGAAGCTTTCTAAAAATAGTGAAGCTAAAATGGTTTTGTATAATGCTTTACCCAAAAAATGAATTGAAAGAATTTCTATGCTTAAAATCTCTAAAAAAATTTGGAATTCTTTAGTTGTAACTCATCAAGGTAATCAACAAGTTAAAATAATAAAATTGATTTATTTGTTCAACAATATGAACAATTTTCAATATCGGATGATGAAACTATAGATCATTCATTTGCTAACTTTAATACTATTATTACATCTTTACAAACACTTGATGAATCTTTTTCTAGCCGTAACCATGTTAGGAGATATCTAAGGGCACTTCCATCCAGTGGAGATCAAGGTGGCGGCGATCGAAGAGTCAAAAGATTTGACAATCCTCACCCTCGATGAACTCATAGGCAACTTAAAGTCTCGAGCTTGTCCTTGCTAAAGATTCCAAAGCCTCAAAGGTGAAAGAGAAACACAAATCTCTTGCCCTTAAAGCCAAGAAGGTTTCAAGCGATGAAGAGAACTCCTCTTCGGTAGTGACGGCGAGGGAGTGCGCTATGGTGGTAAGGACTTTAAAAGTTCTTTAGAGGAAGGAAGATACGTCAAACAACCGTATGACGATAAAGGAAGGCTTCGGAAGCAAAGGGCGAGAAGCCAAAAGATGATCGTACTTGCTTTAAATGTGGGGACCCAAACCACTTTATTAGTAAGTGTCCCAAATGTGATGATCAAAAGGCGTTAAATGGCTGACGCGTGGGGAATGAGCGGCGAGGGAGGAGGCGAAGAAATTTGTCTCATGGCAAATGACTAGGTATGTCACGAATACTATAGTAGCTCATCACTAGATGACGACTCATTACATAATGAATATGACAAACTATGCAATATTAGCTTAAAACTAATTAACAAAAACAAGCTTTTAAAAGTCAAAACCAACGTTTAGATAAAGAAGTCATAGAATTAAAAGCAAAACTGAAATGTCTAGAAAAGGGTAAAATAGCAAGTGGTGAATGTGAACTTTTCGTTCAACTTCAAACACTAGTTGATCAACTAGATTCTAAAATTGCTAGAATGAGTACGAATACTTTAGATATGATATTAGATAGTGTTAAAACCGGTAACAACCAAAAGGTTTAGGTATTCAACAACTTGATCCATCAACTAGTGAAAACAAAGAAACACAATTTGTCAAAGCACTAGAAAAACCAATACTTGTTGTGGCGATCCCACGGATCCCATCAAAAGGAACGGCTAGTGTTAGCTTGAGGATCCGTGGAGTCTGTATAGCAAACAATGTAGTAATAATTAGCTTCTTCATCTAGAATTGAATTTTTTATCGTTATAAGAAGAAACCAACTCATGTCACCACTAGACAACCACCTCCAAAATATAATCCTACTTTTGCAAGAAACAAAGCTCCATTTTTTTCAAAACCTAATCCATCTAGGAGACCTAATAATGTTTACCTGAGAAGTAACCATCAAATGGGATGGAACCCAAATATGCAAAATGGTTTGCCTTTTCAAAACTTTGCTCCATGGAATGCATACTCACCTTATCCATACATGTCTAACATGAATGGAATGTTTAACACTAATGGACCCATGAACAAATGGGGACCAAAATTTTGAGTTAATTATTTTCTTAGGTGTACTTAAGGTGGACCTAGACCGGATGAATGGGTCAAGGATAGCGGGTGCACGAGGCACATGATAGACAATAAAGATCTATTCTCCACATATGAATCCTTCAATGGAGGTAATCTGGTGTTTGATAAAATAAATCATGATAAAAAGTGCAATGTAACTTTTCTACCCAGAAACACATATAGTAAGATAAAATAGTAGCATAACCATAGGAAGAGGAATTAGGAAAAATGGAGTCTATGTCATTAAAATCGGTAATGAACCTAAAGACAAACTATGTCTTACCTCTATGGATGATACTTCGACCTTATGGCATCAAAGATTGGGTCACGCCAACATGCGACTTCTTCAATCGCTATCATCCAAAGATCTAGTAAGAGATCTACCTAAGTTAAAATATGAACATCACTTTTCTGATGCTTGTAATGTAGGAAAACAAGTTCATTCTAGTCATAAAGCTAAAAACATGGTGTCTACAACTAAGTATCTAGAATTACTACATATGGATTTATTTGGTCCATCCACTATCCAAAGTTATGGAGGAAACTACTACACTTTGGTCATAGTGGATGATTACTCTAGGTATACATGGACAAAATATTTAAAGAACAAAACAATGACATTTAACTTACTCTGTTTTAATATTTTAGTGAGGTTTCCTTTTATGGTAAGTTTATGAAATGGATTTTATGTTGCATGAGTGTATGCGTCACGGATCCACGGTTCCCTTTTAAAAGGGATCCGGCTAGTTAAAACTCAAGGATCCGGATCTCAGCTTTGTAGTGGTTTTGGCAGTAGAATCAATATTTGCAACTTTTTTGTTATAAAGTGAAATGTGTTTTTAGCCAATGTTACTTCTTAAGCATGCATTAATAACTTCAAATATGTTGAGGTTTGAAATATGCTTTGAAAACAAAACACATTATCTTGCGAAAAGAAAGCGAGATAAACTACGACATTAATAATATTTCATTTCAATGCTTAAAGCAATACAAAGGGTCGTATAGATGATACAAATGTAGATCAATAAGACAAAGTACATGTCTCCATGAGAGAATTTGATCATGGGATACACGAGAGCGATGAGCGAGATGATGATGACCACGAGGGCAATGTAAACCATGAAGATGGAGATCTTTCTTGGTTTTGATTTCTCAAAGTGAGATGATGAAGAAGATGAAGTTTTGAATGTGAGGTTTTTTGAGAGTGGAAGATTTAAAAAATAGGGTTTGTTGGTGAGAATTGACGATCGGAGGGGTTTTATGGGGAAGGAGGAATTTTTGAGATTTGTGTTTTATTTTATTTGTATTTAGAAAGATTTGTTTTTTAGGAATTACGCTTAGACAACACATATTGATATACCTATTTTTAGACGGATGATAACACGTCTACACAAAGGTTTTAATGAAGTCACGTATATCACATAAATATGTATTGGATATTTATATAAATGAAAAGAAATATAAACATATAAATTTCCATTTAATGACATGCAAGCGTACTCATACTTTGCTAATGTAAATTAGAGATAAGTCTTATGAAAGTCATACCTCTATTGCAATTTGAGTGTCCCTTATTTTTGACAAGTTTTATCGATGGACAACTCCGGTTTCTTCGAGATCTACTTGGTAATATGTTTAGACAACTTTTTTGAAAATTTTATCTTATTACCAAGGAATCCTGATGGCTTGCTTATTATGAGATTAACTAAAAAAAATGACAAAAAAGGTTAGTGCATTTTGTAAGACAAAATAAGATGTAAGAAATTAATGTTGTCATCTAATCAACATCCAACAAGAGTATTCTTAAAACATAGTTTTTGTTTTAAGAAAATTTCCTTCTTTGTAGTTTTCAAACATGTTAGGTCACTAGATTTACCACGCAAGCTTAATAGAAAGATAGAGAGGCGATTGAACAATAAACCAAACACACACACACGATATACTTAGGCGGTTACGCGTAGGGCATGAGTGAAAGAGAAATATTGAACAACCAACCTCTAGTGAGGTTATTACATAGTATTTATAGGCAAGGAGCTAGGGAAACACTCCTACTCCTTCCCTTTTCCTTATTGGACATGGGCCTAGCTTATGGGCCTTCTACATAAGCTTGACCTTAAACAAACATAAAGGCCATAATAAGCTACCTATTACATATGAGAAGCTAACACTTGAATTAAGGTTTAGGAGTGATTCCAATAATCTCCCCCTCAAGTGTTGGTGATGAAAAACGGTGAAGGCATTGATGTAATAGTAGCTTTGTCTTCGTCATTCTTCTTTCTTGTGAGATGGAATGCCTTGAACAATCTCCCCAATGTAGAGATAGTTTACTTTGAACAGGTTATGCTTTGGCGTCATCTTTAACTTTGTTCTTTGATCTTTGTTCTTTGTGATGAGTGATAGTATGTTGTTTATGCGCATCAAGTCGCCCAGTGCTGCCCATTTTGCCGGTGTCTCCGTCTTTCTCCAACATGCTCACACACTCTTTAACATTGGATTACAGTCTTACGATGAAGTTCTTTAGTCTTTAACTTTGTAGATTCTTTGATTTGACGAAGAATCATTCGACTTTGTGTTGCTTTAAGATAGAACTTCTTTGATGTTGTTGGTGTGAACAAGTGGAGAATCGCACGATCATTCGGCTCGAGCTTCCATAAGAAGTAAACATAAAGCGGTTAGTAATAAGCGGTTCGGCACTTACAAGTTTGAACTTCGAGGTGTTAACAGCATAGTGAAAACACAACTCTAATTCTCACAAGGCCGTTTCTGAATGGAGTCCCACAAGTGAGATAACACGATGCGGAAGTACACCTACGATTCGGATGAGTATTTGAGGTACACCAGTATCACCTCACGGCGTAGACCGTTTGAGACCACTAGCGCAATCCACGGGGAGTTGCGGCGGCCTATTTGTCGAGCTGTTTGATGTTGACCACGCGGGAGTTTCCATTCAATCGAGGATCACAAATGAACCTCTCATAAATGTTCTCGACAGAATGCTAAGATCTGTGAAGGACTCGATAATGTACCACTTGAAATTCTTATTGTTGAATATCAAGTGATGAAATGTCAAGTGTACCTAAGAGATCTTTTGATGAATCTCGTGGCTCTAGACTCAATAGTGCATTTTGGTTTTCTGAGCGGAGACTAGGGAGAGGGTCTCCTTCTTCAATACCACCAATCTCTGAGAAAGCGATAGTTTATGTAGGGTTCCCTGTGAGAATGAAACAAGCTTCTGTTGAGAGAAGCTTGAGTGGCCAAGAAGGTTTAGTGCATGATCCCTGGGTCCATGCGACTTTTAATCTTTAATACCGGTGTCATCTAGTGACAACGGTAGCATATGAATGAACCGATTATGCGCCTAAGTTGAATAATCTGGAGGGCTATTTCTTTTCACCCTTTTCTTTGCATTTTTTTTAATTCTTCAACTCCTTCTTTCTCCGATTCTCATTTTCTCCTTTTACAATCATACCTAAGGACTTCTAAATACTAACTATTTGTGGTGTCCTTGGGTAGATCCATCCGGCTCTGGCGGATCATAGAACGATTATTCTAACCTTAGTCACCTTATAACTTCATGACTAACCTATGTTGCCATTAAAACCCTTTGTTGTGAAAAATCTCTCAAATTGTTTGTGAATGAAAAACATTTTTAGTACCCTTGTTGAGATAAGATTTTGCATAAATACTCCCTCCTCACATGTGCTTAAGTTTTACGGTTAAAATGCACAGTGAGGAAAGAGCGCGCACATTTTGAATTGATCAACTCCAGATAGACATTCCCCTTGAGAGACACGGTTACGTGGCATAGTTAAAGAGTTGCATTGTCAGCTTTTAGGTGACAACTAGCTCTAATAACTACCTTGAAGGTGTAGACAATCCTCGAAAGGTTGTCAAACCCGTCAAGATTCATGTCTACCAAGAGTTTCTCGAATGGTACATTCTACTCAGACAAGTCCTTTGCGAGACGCGTTTTCATCACTAGCGAACTAGCTAAAATTATTACATCTCGGACAAGTCTTTTTGAGAGTTACTAGCAGTTAAGAGTTCGTCAATTCATGGGTTAAAGTCTTTTTACACGAGAGTTCATATAGCAAAATACAACATATTTCTTATCACATATTTTTCTCCCCCTCAAAAATGGCATATAAAATGTTATTTTTGAAAAGTTGAGAATAAATATGACCATTTCGAGTGTTGCGGAAAGAATGACCACTGTGAACAATTAGTGAACAAAGTTTTAAGTCAAGTACTCCCCCTCAACAAGTGATATAAATGTTTGAGGTTTTGAAAATCATAAGGGAAAGTACTTGTTCTTTTGAGCAAAACCTTGAAAAGTGAAAGGTTTGATAGGTTTTACTCAAAAGTATGAAGCTTTCGCTCCTTTTATAAGGATTGTGGCCTTGGCGTACCACAGGGTCCTTTATTTACAAGTACGGGTTGTACCTTTATTATGTGTGCACAAGCCATTGACATAATAGATCATACATCAAATTTATAATGAAAAGCAGATTCAAGGGTACGGGTAGTCCGAGATGTCGCTAGGAATGTGGTCGGGCGTTGAAAGCCGATGATGTTTCTCTGGGTCGACCACCAACATAGCTTTCCAATCTATGATCCTTCTATACAACCGTTCATCAATCATGGTGATGATCCTCTTCACGTCCTTGATCACGAGAATTCCATCGCTTAGGAGACCCAATCTTTTGATGTATATCCTTCAATCGATAAGCCAATCCGTCCCTAACCAACTTCAAAGTGTGATCTCCAAATTTGTGTAGATCTCTGCACGCCATCAAGTAATTTCTTTGAAGTTCCTTTACGGTTAACGACGTAGAATGGTTTGATGATGAGTGTAAATTGGCAGAGAGCTGGTTGATGTCGGGAAGATCAAGCTGCGGTTGAGTAAGTTGACAATGCGATAAGATTCTCTTTGCAAGCTGGAGATCTTCTACGTTCTTTGATAACTATGCGTCGATGAAGATGAGCACGACTTGATGAATTCACGTTGTACTTGATTGGAGAATTGTCTCATCGACCACAATACTTTGGCAAGGTACATGTCTTGATGGATTGATAGACAAATTCTCAAAGTCAAGCCGGAGAATGCATAATCCTTTCATCTTGTCGTTTGACCACGATATTCTTTAGGAAGGTGTAGTCCCACTTAGATGAAAGATCGGCGTGTTTGATGGCAACGATACTTTTAGAACCGAATCTTTATGTTGAGACTTTTGAACTTTGGACTTAGTAGTATTCTTGGCGTTCCGGCCAATGATGAATCCCGCGATTGCATCTTGGTCGTATGCTTCCACTTTGTTAGAGAAAAAGTGATTGGCACGTTCCTCGATGGCTATGCGGTTGAGTATATAGGCTGCTGGGAATGGAAGTGTCAAAGATGTAGCGTATTTCCTTGAACCATCGCCACCATGTAGAAAATTCAGGTCTTTGTTGAAGAAATATCGGAATGGAATCCTTCGTTCATCTGGTTGGCCAATTGTTGGTAGAGGTTTTGACGGTCGGTGTAGTATGGAGGTTGTCCGTTTGGTGAAGTCGATGTTTTCTTAAGGTTGAGCCAATCCATGTTGTTAGCCATAGCTCGAGCAATGTTTTCAAGGTGATATTAAACCTCGATGGCACTTTACAGCTATCTTTCCACAGTTGAAAAGCTTCATTCTTGATTAAGCCTCCTTTCGGTTCGTCATCTTCTTCACATGGAACTTTTCTTGCATAATCTTAGCATGCTCCAATGTATTCGTCTACTCAGGATCTTGACCTTCTTCGGGGTAGGGGTGGAATTGACAAGTGAAGAAAACCATTCAAATTCCTCTGTGGTGTCTTCATCTAGCCATGATAGGACGTCGGTAGCAGTAGCCTTTTCTTCTATTTCTTAGGCCTAGATGAGGGTTCTGGTTTCTTTACTTGTTTGGGAGAGGTGGGTTGTTATAGGGTGATGAGTATGCAAATACTCATCATTTTTGTACCTTTTAGTCTGCAAAAACATCTGAAAACACTTTCGAAATGCATCAAAATGATAAAAATGTCACAAATAAGTGTTTCATGTGTTTTAAATGCAAAAATATCAAAATCGGATGAAAAACATATCAAGTTTGCATAATTGGCAGTTTTAGTCCCCCAAGTTTCAAAAGTTGTCAAATATAGTCCCTGGTAAATCAAAATAAAGCAAAATGTTATTTAAAGTCCCTAGGGATTCTTGAGTTGTCAAAATTGGTCCTTGAAATTTAAAATTATAAAATGACAACTTTAGTCCCTAAAGTTTGAAAATTGTCAAATATAGTCCTTGGAAATTTAAAAAGTGAAAATAATCAAATGTGGTCCTTGTACTATTCATATATGGCATAATTGGTCCTTTTGATAACTTTGGAAAAGTTGCTAGTTCAGTCCCTCAAGATTGTCAAAATTGCAACTTTGGTCCTTGTGTGATAACTACAAAACCAACCGGACCCTTGTAATATTAATCCAATCCCAAACACCAAACACAGCTAGCCCAATGCAACACACAAGCCCAACCCACACCACTTGAACCTTGACCCTTCACCCTTGGCCATCCAAATCATTTTGACCTGCCATTATCCATTTGAACCCTCACTATTAAAACCTCGGTCAAGCGGTCACGCCCACCAAAACCCGATACCTTTGTTTATCTCCCTCACCATGCACGCAAACCAAAACAGTGGTTTTACCACCTTTCCACCTCACTATCTACTCCCGGTATCTACCACTTACAAACACCCAAACTTCTTTAATTGCAAAAACCAACTCAAAGATATTTTGGCGCCAATATTGCCAAATGGGCAGTCTTGATGATTTTGGAAGATCAATGGTTGGAAAGAAGTGGGAAAGTCTGAAGATCGACAAAAGACTCTAAAAGATCTTTATAAGCAAGAATAGAAGCAATGTGAAGAGTAATCTAGTGTAAATTAGTTTATGTTATGTCGTTTTAATAAATTTTCAAATTCCATTAATAATTTTAAGCTTTCAAATCTTTGTTTCTATCCATTTTAGTGTATTGTGAAACTTTTCAATAAGCAATTTTCATTTTAGGTTTCAATTTGAGTTTATGAAAATTTCAAGTTCAAAAGAAATCTCATGTTAAGCTTAATGTTGTTATCAGTTGTTATTATAGACTCTTAAGCTCACATAAGCTCCTTATAAAGCTTTTTAAAGCTATTAGAAACTTTAAAATCCTGTTTAGTATCAAAATACAAAAAATAAAAATTAGTTAAAAATCAAAAATCAATGGAAATGGAATCCGCAATTTGGGCGAGGGGTGAATATTGGATTGCCCTTGGGTTTAGAGCTTCTTGGGAAGCTATAGGTTGTGTTCTCAGTCCTTGGTTCTCATTTTCACTTAATTCCAATTTGTAAGCAATTTTCTCAAAATTTGCATTTCATAGTTTATCTGTTTAAAGTGTGTTAATTTTGGCTTAATTCTGTCTAAATATAGTTAGTATAAGTTAATCAATAGCTTTCTTGGTTTGAAAAGCTGTTTTGGTACTTAAAGCTTCATAAGCAGGTCCTATAAAGTGTTGTTTGGATTTGCTTGTTTAACTGTGATAGAAGATGTTCAAGTCATTGTTTTGCTTTTACATGTCACAGTTGGTCCTAATAACTCAAAGACACCATAAAAACTAGTCCTTACTTTGTAAAAAGTCAAAATCTCTTTTAATCTCACTCTAGTAATTAAGCTGTTAGGATTTAGGCAACAAAAATTCATCCACGATGGCTTATAACTTGTACTTTAGCAATTTCATCTTATCTTAGTTTAATACATCATAATCAATAATTAGCTTTGATTTTAAGTTCATATTAGTCAACTTTTTAGTGTAATTTTAAAAGTCAAAATTTTCAGTTTAGTCGTTTTTGAATAAAATAGATCATTTTCTATAGGATTTAATTTTGAGTTTCATGTTTTAAGCTTTTAGGTTTATAAAATTTAGTTGCTCATCTTAATCAGAGTATTTTTATAATTTCTAGTTAGCTTATTAAACAGCTTATTTCTTATCTTCTTTCAAGCCCTTTTCTAAAATGTGTCACGTACGCATTGAGCTAGCTTCTTCATAAGCTTGTCAAAAGCTCATTAGTGAGTCTCAGCTTGTGTGCCTTAGCTTTTTGTGAAGCTTATCCACCCATCTCTTTAGTTCAGTGCTTAATCTCCACTTTATAAGCTTATTTGATAGAACACCTTCAGCTTTTAACTTGTCCCATTTCATTGTACACATAATAACCGGTGTTGTACAAGCCTTTTTCACAAGCTCACCAGGGGCTTATTAGTGGGTCCCAGTGTGAATTCTTATTTTTGGAAACCCTATAAGCAAGCTTATTACATCCGGGCTTATTTTGGCTTTGGGCTTTGCCCCTAGCTTAATCTAGCCTCCAAAAATCTGTCCATGTGAAGCTTGTTTTGGTTAGTAGGTTTTAGTATAAGTGCTTACATTTGCTTATTAAAAGCTTATCGGCATGATTCTTTATCTTTAGCTTCATTTGAGTAATTTTAGTGATGCTATTTTGAACGTCAAGTTTTCTCGCATAGAAATTTCGGCCACTTGTGAATGACCAACTGTAAGAAACTTAAAACTGCTTAAGCACAAATGCAATTTAGATGGGAGGAATATAGTGTATTCTGGGTCGTTAAATTACAGGAGGATGAATTGGTGTTATAAACACTTGATCGAGATGGTAGAATGATCACTAAGGATAGTATTCGATAAAAAGATATTGATGAAAATTACCTAAAGAAGATCTACAAATTAAAGTGACTTAAATGCAAATTAAAATAAGATAAAATCTATTAAATAGCTATCACTATTTTACAATGATGTTTTGTGTTTTTGAAATAAAATATCTTAAAATAAACTATTTAAACTAAATGTAAACACAAATTATCTAAAAACTAAGTTTAAAATGAAAGCTTGAAGCGTTAGATTTAAAATTGGTACATAAACAAAAGCGTAAAATTTATGAAATAAAAGGCCTACGAATGTAAAACTAATTTTCTTACGTACTATATGATAAAAGAAAATTTTAGAAAAAAGATTTATATTTTTTTAGACTTTTATATTTTTTATTATGAATTAATTAAAATTTTACACTAATTAAATGTTAAAAAATACTAAAAATAACTTGAGAAAATCTGAAACTTTTTATAAATTACTTAATACTATTACAGAGCTAAGAAAATTGCAAAAGTTGAAAAAGCTTTTATAAATAAGCTATAAATAAGCAAATAAGCTCGTTTAAGCTTAAAATGGAAACGTGTATATAAGAGTAGATGTGTAAGAAAATATGAGAAAGACCCAAGAGTATGATAGTTACAGTACCCTCACTATCACCCTCTCACAAAGGGAGGTCACCAGTTAGAACCTGCCTACCCCCTTTTTGCTAATTATTTTTTTTTCGATTTTTCTTTTTACAAACTTGTTAAGACCATGAAGATAAGCACTTTTTATAACTGTGACTTATATTGGCCGATAATAAGCTTAGAAATAAGCTAATAATCTCACTTGATGCTATAAAATGGATATTAAGCAAAAGATTTTAAGCCAGTACTTTAAGCTATTGAATAAGCACAACTTACAATAGAAATAAGCTAATGGGTGATGATAAGCTAATACAACAAATGAAAATGCAAATAAGCTAACAATAAGCACAAAACTGACTCAAATAAGCACTTGCATCAAGGTACCTGGCGATGTTATGAATCACTAGGCACTTATAAGCTACTTTTTAAGCACTAAGATAAGCTAGAAACTAAAAATAAAAGCTGGAATAAGAAAAGTTGACAGTTAAGCTTTCCAAAATGCTAAATTACAAAGCTTGGATTTCAATAATGAGCTTGTGAGAAGCTTTTGAAAAACTGGAAAAACCACTGAGTATGACTCAGTGTACTGAGTCAAAATAGACAAAACAATAAAGCACTTGCAGCCCTATTTAAAAAGCTACAAACTGAAAAATACAACTTGGATCAATTAGATGGCTTGGTCAGCTTTCTAAAAAAACAAATTTGACAAGCTAAGGTGCAATGGAGAGCTTTTTACAAGCTCTTGAAAATGAGTGTAAACCTGTGCACAGGGGACTGTTTGACCTTTTTGAACAAATGAAAGTTGTTGACTATTGTGAACTTTGATTCAAATTTAAAGACTGATCTTGGTGTTTTAAAATGAACTAAAACGCCATTTAGTCTGGTAACAACATGAACATGGAATCATGATCATGCATCATGAAAATTCTTGATGAATGATCAAGAAGCAATCAAAAGTGATTTTGACTTTTTTCACAAAAGATCACTGGTTTTATATGTTGAGATGAGTTATTTAGACTTAATGAGACATGGAACAACCAAAAGTACAGGTCTGCACAACCTCTGGTACAGTTAAATCAGCAAAACCAAACACCTTTTAGTGGACTGTTTTGTAATTTTTTCAAAGCAAAACACAACTTAAGACCATGTAGATGATTACAACCCTTATATCATCATATATTAACACTAAATAAGCCTGAAACCACAGCACTAACAACATAAAATGAGAAATTTGAATTTATGCTAATAAGACTATGAAAAAAAAATATTTGTAAACTACAAATTCAAAAGAACTAAAGCTGCTTTATAGATTATGTACTTAACTATAGCTAAATAACATAAACAAACAGAAGTTTAAATAAGCACTTCTAAAGTAAAACCAAATTAAGAGAAAAAAGAGCTTACAAAGCGGTTTCCAACGAAAATTTAGAACCAAGGTAGAACCAATCCTAAATGCTTCCACAGGCTCTAAACCAAGGCCATCACAAATATACCTTGCTCGGCTTCTTGATCACAATCACCATGGATTTTTATTTTTTCTTTATTTTCTTGATATTTTTGTGAATTTTTTGGTTTTGGCTACTAATACTGCTTTTAAGGTATCTAAAAGCTTTGATAAGCTTTATGAGGAGCTTATATGAGCTTCTAAGTCCAGAGTAACAACTAATTAACAACATTCACCATTAATGAGATTTTTTAAACTTGAACAATTGCTTATCTTGAAAACAGAACTTGCCGGAAATTGATGTTAACAAGGTTTTATTTCATAAATAACTTGAAATACAAAGCTTAAAGCTTAAACAAACCTTTTGAAACTTGAAATTTAATAAAAACGACATAAGCTAAAATTACAATTATTCTAGATATCTTCTTCATTCACACTTCCTCTTTCTTTATAGCTTTTCTGAACTCCCACATGTCTCACGATCAAATCCATCAACAATCTAGCCTTTGATTTAGTCAAGCATCTTAGCCATCAATTTGGATTTTTAGTAAAAGTGCTCATAGTTGCTTGAGATAATTTGAGCAATTAAAAGTTTGGAGTATAGTAGAGGTGTAGGGGACAAGTTGGGAAGTAGGAATGGGTTTAGGGTGATTTAGAAAGCAAAAAGCAGGTTTGAGAGTGCTTTCTGTTAAGGTTTCATGGTGGGGAAGCATGCTTGTGGGGTACATGATAGGAGGGATGGCGGAAAGGTGGATGAGGTGGAAAGGGTGAGGTGGAGGTGATAAAACCATGGTGGTTTTGGGATTACAGGGGTGGGTGAAGAGGATAAACAGGGATGGCGGTTTTTAACGTTTTAAAAGTTGGGCGGGTCATGTATTGGAATTTGGATTGGGCTTGGTTGGTTTTATTGGATCCATTTGGTTGTGGTTAAATAACAAGACCATTCATAAATGCAAAGTGAGAGTGATATTGAAACTTTTCCAATCATATCACAAGGGCTAAACCTGTAAATCTTGAATAGTACAAGGACCAATATTTATTATTTTCCATTTTGTAAATCAGGACCAAAAGCTATCAAGTTTGAAACTTGAGGGACCAAACATGTAATTTTCCAAAAGTTTACCATAAGGACCAATTTTGTCATTTATTAATAGTACAAGGTTAAAATTTGATAATTTTCACTTTTAAATTAACCAAGGACTATATTTGACATTTTTCAAAGTTAAAAGGACTAAAGTTGTCATTTGTGATTTTTAAACTTTAAAAGGTTTGTTTGACAACTTTTGAATCTTATGGACCTTAAATGATATTTTACAAGTTTTTGAATTACCAGGGACTAATTTTGACAACTTTTGTAACTTGGGGACTAAAACTGCCAATTATGCAAACTTGATACGTTTTTTTCACGATTTTGATGTTTTGCATTTAAAACATATAAAACACTTGTTTGTGATATTTTTATCATTTTGAAGCATTTCTGAGTGTTTTCAGATGTTTTTGCATTCTAACGTTATAAAAATGATGAGTATTTAGACACTCATCAATCCCCCACACTAAGATATTGCTAGTCCATAGCAATGATTTGAAAACTTTAATGGATTTTAAAGACTCTTTACCAAAAGCCATCACTTACGGTAGCCAAATGTTTCAGTTCGTAGAACCTTGGTACACTGATAACCAAATGATTTATTGGCAAATCATAAACCATATAACGGATTTGATGTGTCTTTACGAGCCGGTACCTACGGACTAGCCAACTCTTAGATAATTTATCAATATTATCTTTGGTGAGCTGAATACCAATTATGGATTTTCCCCTGCCTTTACCACAAGCCATAACCTTGCGGGCTAGCCAACTCTTTACTTTTTAGGATATGGTGAGTTGAACACCATACAATTTTAGGCAAATTGCAAGCCATAGCGGTTTGAGATATCTTTACCAAGAGCCGTTTGCTCATGGATTAGCCAATCCTTATGTGTGTTAGACATGGTGGATTACCATTTCGGTAAGTGAAAACACTTACTCCAAAAATTACCAAAAGCGGGGAATTGGGTAGATAATATATGATGAAATTCGGTAATTCCCCCACACTTAGAAATGAATATTGCCCTCAATATTCAAAGTACCGGCGGTTATGCCGAAACATAGAACATAAAGGGAAATACTACGGCCATTATTTTTTTTTGATATATACACATTTTTTTGACTTATATACACAACATGTGGGCAAACCCCCCACACTAGGGTGGTAGAACAGAGAAAGAAGACAGAAATATGGGTGAAAACCCATATGGTGCGTGCTAATGTTTTTGATTCCCGAGTCACTAGCTTGACTCGATCCCCGCATTCATTGGTTCATGGGTAATGTTTGTAAATCCGGGACAACCACAGGGGAATGTCCTCCAAAGTAATGCTTTGTCGATGACCATTCACTTTAAAATTTGGACCATCGGGTTGAGATAACTCAATGGTGCCATAAGGATAAACCTTAGTGATAGTGAATGGTCCGAGACCGACGGGACTTAAGCTTTCCGAGAAAATCTTCAATCTTGAATTGAAAAGAAGGACTCGATCACCAACGTTGAAAACGCGGTTCTTGATTTTGGAGTCATGAATCTTCTTTGTCTTTTGTTTGTAGATCAAAGAGTTCTCGTAAGCTTGATCACGGAATTCATTTAGTTCATTCATTTGAACTTTTCGTGATCACCGCATTCTGTCACGTATATCGAAGTTTGCATGCTTTAAGGCCCAGTAAGCCTTGTGCTCTAACTCAATCGGAAGATGACATGCCTTTCCGTACACTAGCTTGTATGGAGTACACTCGATTGGTGTTTTGTAAGGTACGAAAGCCCAGAGTGCGTCATCCAGTTTATCCGACCAGGATGCACGATTTTCACCTATTGTCCTTTCAAGGATTCTTTTAATACCACGGTTTGAAACTTCCACCTGCCCACTTGTTTGGGGGTGGTATGCAGTAGAGAGACGATGGGTAACACCATACTTTTGCATGACTCGATCAAATTGGTCATTACAAAAATGTGTACCACGATCACTAATTATAGCACCCTGAGTTCCAAACCTGGCAAAGAGAGATTTCAAAATTTCACAACAACTCGGGCATCATTGGTGGGTAAAGCTTTTGCTTCAACCCATTTTTGACAAATAGTCAATGACCACAGTATGTACTTGTTACCACGAGAGAAGATGGAAATGGCCCCATAAAATCAATACCCCATATGTCAAATATCTCACAAACTTGAATGGCATTTTGTGGCATTTCATTCCTTTGAGATATATTACCATGACGACAAGCGTCCGCAGGCTTTGACAAATCGTGGGCATCCTTATAGATTGTGGGCCAATAGAACCCGAATCAAACACCTTTTTGGCGGTGTAGTTTGGACTATGATGGCCCCCGGTGGGTCCAGCATGGCAAGCTTTAAGAATGTCAATAGCTTTGTCCATAAACACACCGTCGGATGACTTGATCCGCACAGATTTTGAATAAGAAAGGGTCGTCCGAAATAATGTTTAACATCTTTGAAGAATTTGTTCTTCTGTTGGGTCGACATTCCTTTCACAATGAAGTTACCCGCATGGTAATTTGCAAAGTCAGCAAACCATGGGGTGGTAGAATTTCCACGAAAAGAAACCGCATTGAGTGTCTCGAGAGGAAATGTTTCATTTATTTCCTTTTCTCGAAAACATCTTGGTGAGGGTTTTCTAATCGGACAGATGATGACAGCGAGGTTCTCGGCTCCTTTTATCACGTATGATGATATCAAATTCTTGGAGGAGGAGAACCCAACGGAGCAATCTCGGCTTTGCATCTTGTTTTGCAAAGAGATATTTGAGAGCCGAGTGATCCGTATACACCACGCATTTGGTCAAGATGAGGTATGGCCGAAACTTCTCAAACGCATACACCACGGCTAGTAGCTCTTTTTCTGTAGTGGTGTAATGAGTTTGAGCTTGATCATAGTCTTACTTTAAGTAGTGAATAGGCTGAAAATGCTTATTTCTTCGTTGCCCTAAGACTGCACCGATAGCAAAATCACTTGCATCGCACATGAGCTCAAAGGGTAAAAGTCGGGAGCAACGAGAATGGGTGCTTCAGTAAGCTTTTTCTTCAATGTTTCAAAAGCTACGATGCACTCGGGTGAGAAGATAAAAGGAGCATCCTTTTCAAGAAGATGGGTCATAGGCCGGGCGATTTTGGAAAAATCTTGTATGAATCTACGATAGAAACCGGCATGACCTAAAAAGCTCCTAATACCTTTGACGGTAGTAGGATGAGGTAGTTTAGCAATAACATCAACTTTTGCTCTATCTACCTCAATCCCATTCTTTGAAATCTTATGGCCAAGGACTATGCCTTCTTTGACCATAAAGTGACTTTTCTCCCAGTTTAGACAAAGATTAGTGTCTTCACACCGTTTGAGCATTTTATCTAAATGGGAGAGACATGTTCGAAACGAATCCCCAATGACCGAGAAGTCATCCATAAACACCTCCATTGTTTCCCGATCATGTCGTGGAAAATGGCCATCATACATCGTTGGAACGTGCCCGGAGCATTACATAGGCCAAAAGGCATACGTCTGTAGGCAAAAGTTCCGTATGGGCAGGTGAATGTGGTTTTATCTTGATCCTTTGGATCAATGGGGATCTGAAAGTACCCCGAGAAACCATCAAGGAAACAATAGTATTCATTCCCTGCTAATCTCTCAAGCATTTGGTCCATAAAGGGTAGAGGAAAATGGTCTTTACGAGTGGCGTCATTTAACTTACGATAGTCAATACACACACGCCATCCCGTAACCAGACGAGTTGGAATTAACTCGTTATCTTCATTGTGATAACGAGTAATGCCACCCTTTTGGGAACACAATGAATTGGGCTAACCCAAGGACTATCTGAGATCGGGTAAATCAATCCTGCATCAAGAAGTTTGATAACCTCTTGTTTGATAACATCATGGATTTGTGGATTTACTCTTCTCGATGTTGAACTGGCGGTTTAAAGTCATCCTCCATCAAGATTTTATGAGTACAAAACTCGGGGGTTGATACCCTTAATGTCGGAGAGTTTCCAAGCAATTGCTTGCTTGTGTGACTTCAAGATTTTTATGAGAGCAGCTTTTTCATCTTTACTCAAATCTCTAGCAATAATGACTGGTAATTTATCATCACCTTCAAGAAATGCATACTCGAGATGAGGTGGTAAGTCCTTAAGCTCAACCTCAGGAAATTCTTCAATTTTCTCAACTGATTTGATTTCCTTGTTATGAAGTTCGACGGGAGGGAGTGGAGGAGAAATGTCATGATTTAACAATTTCTCAAGAAGAAAATCTCCCTCCAGATTAATCTCATTTTGATTAATCTCAACTGGGATTGAATCACTAGGGTGAGGGGTGGATGATGGATCATCATTAAGCAACTTCTCGATGAGAAGTATGTCTCCCTCAATGTCAATTGGAGCGTGATCAATTTCCCACGGCACAGAATCACTAGCCAAGTATACCTCAATCTCTTCCGAGATGGAGTCATTTCCCTCAAAAGGAGTGATAGAAGGAGTAGAATTGGCTATGATAGGTTGAGAAGATGTGGTGGAATCCCCACTCACAGAATTATGAGAATAACCAAGAACTTCTTGAGAGTACTCTTCAGTGGCAACATCAATGATATCTATTCGGTTAACCGATTCAGAATCATAATTTGCAGAGTACCTCAAAGTTTGGTCAAGGTTGAAGGTAACGGCTTCATTACCAACACGTAATGTGATTTCTTGCTCAAATACATCTATGAGAGCACGGCCCGTTCTCGGGAATCCTCGACCAACAATGAGAGGAACCCGATGATCGGCATCAAAATCAACAACCACGAAGTCAGCGGGGAAATGGAACTTTCCTACTTTCACAAATACGTCCTCGGCAATGCCAAGAGGACGGATATGGAACGATCGCAAGCTCGAGAGTCATGCATGTAGGAGTGAGTTCCGGAAGAGAAAGTTTCTTCCATACTGAATATGGCATAAGGTTTATGCTTGCACCAAGATCTGCTAGGGCAAAGCATTCAACCATTCCCGGGAATACACAAGGTAAGAGAAATTTCCCAGGATCTCCAAGCTTTTCGGAAGCTTCTTCGGATGATTGCAGAGCAGTTTTTAGTTAAGAGGAGTCTTAGCCATTTCAAAGCGGCTTTTCCTTATTGCTTAACATGTGCTTGAGAGTTGATGCAAACTTGGGCATCAGTATGATAGCATCCGCAAAGCTTATGTCAAAATGTAGTTCTTGGAAAATTTGGAAAAATTTGTCCATTTGATGACTAGCTTTTTCACGAGCTTTTGCTCATTCAAACGTGATGGGTAAGGAATAGAAGATTTGGATTTGGTATTTTCAATGGGAGCTACTGGTGGTTCAAAAACAACTCCTGGATTAGACTTGGGTTTCTGGACAACTTGAGGTTGGACTACCGAAGGTAGGACGTGTGTGGTACTTCCATTATCAATAGGAAGTTCCTTGTCCTTGTTCGCCTTGGTAACTTGACTCATTGGCACAGGTGGAGGTGGCATTGGAGTCGTAGGTCCATTGTGTGTCGGTTCATGCCCACTACCTTTGGGAGAGACGAAGAAGAAGAGGTAGTAGGAACAAGCAGGTCAATGTATGAAACACCACTTCGGTTGTGATCGCCTTAGCATCGCCCTCGGGTTAGCGATCGTGTTGCTCGGTAAAGTACCCACCGAGGCTCGGTCGATCATTTAAAGACTTCTTTAGATCAGCAATCTGACTGACCAACAACCTGTTCATTTCATCTTGGGATTTCATGAATTGCTTCAATAACTCATCGAGATGATGGTATCTGGAGGATGTGGAGGGAAATTTTGAGGTCGGATGTTTTGATTAGGACCTTGTTGTTGAAAATTCCCTTGATTAGGATTCACATTCCCGAAATGGCTGATTCCCTCGATTGAAATTGTTATGATTAAGGTTTCCTTGATGTTGGAAACCTTGATTGGGTCCAGGATAGAAATTACCTTGGTTTTGATAACCTTGGTTCGTTCTAGGTTGGTTTTGATTCGGTGTTGAATGTTTGTGATTACGGTTAAAACGGGTGGTGCTGATTAGTGTTAGCACGGTAGTGTAGTTCATTTTGAGGACGGTATTGATTACCTCCTTGGCTGTGTGAACTACCGGCTAAAGCATTTGCTTCAAAAGGACTACCATCGATTGGCGTACAATTGTAGTAGGCATGAGGACCACCACAAGTACAACTTTCAACTTTCTTCACTTGCCATATGTTGGTGTGCGAGTGAAGGAGACTTTCTTGCTTAAGAACCAAAGCTCTGAACAATGTCTGTGAGTTTATCAATCTTAGCATGATTGCTAGATGTACTCACTGGGGATGAAGAAGAAGAAGGTCCAACATGGTGATATGTCTTTGCTCGAGAAAGGGCGGACACGAGATTTGTTCTCAATGATCTGCAAGGCCTCTTTTGTGGTCTTGCTCAAGAAATTTCCCCGAGGAGGCATTCAAAGAAGTCTTGATTTGTCGATTGAGACCATTGTAGAAAGTATCCATTTGCATTAACTTCGGTAAAACCGTGATCGGACACTGAAGCAACTCTTTATGTGATCCCATGCCTCCCGAATGATTCATCAAATCTCTGAGAAAATTTCATTATCTCATTCTTAAGTCTTGTGGTTCAGGATGGAGGATAGAACTTCGTTAACTTACTGGTGACAAGATCTTCCCATGTCTCAATGGAACGAGGGGGTTGTTTCTCAAGCCAATTCCGGGCTTGTCCTCTAGAGAAAATGGGAACAGAAGAAGCTTGATAGCTTCATGTGGGACATTCTTGTACTTGATGGTTGATGCAATTTTATTAAACCATCGAATATGTGCATGAGAATCATTCCGCTCAAAACCATAAAATTGGCTTTGGGTTACAGATTAAGTAACCGGTTTGAGCTCCGAAGGTATCGGCCACAATGGCTGCGGACAATAATGGCATCTCCGTAACCCTCGATGGGTGCTTGGCGAAGCTCATTCATAGGTTTGTCTTACTGCCATTTCGCCGGTGGTGGTGGTGGTAGGCGTTCACGATCCGCGGTGAAGGAGCCGAACGTCCTCTCGTCTCACGAGAATCTTTCCTAGTTCGAGAAAGTGGACTTGTAGAAGCTGGAAGAGCGAGTCGCATGCACTAAGGTAAATCAAGTTTCAAAACAAATGAGGCAAAACACAAGTGAACTTTTAACCAATAATCACAAATGAAATGGCTTCTTTGAAAAAGGTACACCAAATCACAAGTGACACAAAGGCAAGTTTTAAATCTGTGGTTCAGGAACTTATTATGGTTACGCACCCAGTTAGGTAGTGTTGCCTTGATTTTGATGGTTGATTTTTATGTATTAATTAAGACCGATTGAAAAGGCGTGGAGTTAGATTTGTCTGAGATGGGTTCAAAACTTTTGGACAATATTTTTGGTATCGTTTCGTTTAACCAAATCATTATCTCTTTAGAATCACCTTAAAAGAAACACAAGACAAGAAAAAACGTTCACGATTGTTTTGTTGTTTTATTATTGTTTTGGGTTTTAACACTTTAGGAAAAGTGTCAATGAACTTTTTGATTTATATTAAACTTTACAGAAAACTTTTACAAACTTGGTATATGTGCAAGTCTGCGGATCAAAATGCTAGAACAAACACGGCCTCAGCTGGCCAAAATTTGATCTGTGCTGAACCGTCAAGTTTTCTCACGCAAGTCGGCCACTTGTGAATGACCAACTGTAAGAAACTTAAAAGCATACAGCACAAATGCAATTTAAGATCGAGGAATATAGTGTATTCTGGGTCGTTAAGTCCCACCGGAGGATGAATTGGTGTTATAAACACTTGATCGGGATGTAGAATGATCACTAAGGATAGTGATCAGTAAAGATATTGATGGAAAATTACCTAAAGAAAAGATCTACAAATTAAAGTGACTTAAATGCAAATTAAAAGAAATAAAAGATAAAATCTATTAAATAAACGCTATCACTATTTTTACAATGATGTTTTTGTGTTTTTATGAAATAAAATATCTTAAATAAACTATTTAAACTAAAATGTAAACACAAATTATCTAAAAACTAAGTTTAAAATGAAAGCAAAATTACGTTTAAAAATTATTTGGGCTATAGCAAAAGCGTAAAATTTATGAAATAAAAGGCCTACGAATGTAAAACTAATTTTCTTCATTACTATATGATAAAAGAAAATTTTAGAAAAAAGATTTATATTTTTTAGACTTTTATATTTTTATTATGAATTAATTAAAATTTTACACTAATTAAATGTTTAAAAATACTAAAATAACGAAGAAAAATCGAAACTTTTTATAAATTACTTAATACTATTAAACGAGCTAAGAAAATTGCAAAAGTTGAAAAAGCTTTTATAAATAAGCTATAAATAA
Organism: Chrysanthemum makinoi; assembly: GCA_910596185.1. NCBI lineage: Eukaryota > Viridiplantae > Streptophyta > Magnoliopsida > Asterales > Asteraceae > Chrysanthemum > Chrysanthemum makinoi. The sequence continues at coordinate 40,315,085 of OU343218.1, read as the reverse complement.
GCAAATAAGCTCGTTTAAGCTTAAAATGGAAAATTATATAAGAAGTAGATGTGTAAGAAAATAACGAGAAGACCCAAGGGCTAATGGTTACTGTACCCTCACTATCACCCTCACAAAGGGGGAGGTCACCAGTTAGAGCACATACCCTTTTGCTAATTATTTTTTTTTTCGATTTTTCTTTTTACAAACTTGTTAAGACCATGAAGATAAGCACTTTTTATAACTGTGACTTATATTGAAAACTGATAATAAGCTTAGAAATAAGCTAATAATCTCCAAAGGTTATAAAATGGATATTAAGCAAAAGATTTTAAGCCAAAATTGCTTTAAGCTATTGAATAAGCACAACTTTCAATAGAAATAAGCTAATGGGTGATGATAAGCTAATACAACAAATGAAAATGCAAATAAGCTAACAATAAGCACAAAAGCCGACTCAAATAAGCACTTGCATCCAGGTGCAGTGTTATGAATCACTAGGCACTTATAAGCTACTTTTTAAGCACTAAGATAAGCTAGGAATTAAAAATAAAAACTGGAATAAGAAAAGTTGACCGTTAAGCTTTCCAAATGCTAAATTACAAAGCTTGGATTTCAATAATGAGCTTGTGAGAAGCTTTTGAAAAACCGAAAAACCACTGAGTATGACTTCGATTAATCTTGAGTCAAAATAAACAAAACAATAAAGCACTTGCGAGCTATTTAAGCTACAAAGCTAAAAATACAACTTGGATCAATTAGATGGCTTGAGTGAAACTTTCTAAAAACAAATTTGACAAGCTAAGGTGCAATGGAGAGCTTTTTACAAGCTCTTGAAAATGAGTGTAAACCTGTGCACAGGGGACTGTTTGACCTTTTTGAACAAATGAAAGTTGTTGACTATTGTGAACTTTGATTCAAATTTAAAGACTGATCTTGGTGTTTTAAAGTAAACTAAAAGTGATTTGAGTACTGGTAACAACTTATGAACATGGAATCATGATC
>OU343218.1:40268517-40314001 GCA_910596185.1 Chrysanthemum makinoi | reverse complement strand
TAGTGATTTCTGGGACAATCATTGGTGAAGATATTCCATTGTTTTGCGGATGGTTGTTGGACGTCAATGGTTCTTCCATAACATCATTTAGAAGCCTATTCGCCATCACTACCCAATATTCGGTTCGTTTGCTTGGGTTTACAAAGGATCAAGCTCCAATAGTGGAAGCGCACAACGGCGGCAATCATTTGGGTCGTCGGTATTTGTGTACAACAAAGAACTTGAACTATTTGTCTCATGGGAATGTTAGGAGATGCAGATCTTTCTACATCGCCCATACAAAGAATCTCTTCTTTTGTTAAATCAAGTCGCACCATGCCGTTTATAGTATGTTTTATTTTTAACTTACCATTCTATAAATGTTTTATTTTTAACTTACACCATTATATTCATGTTCAATGTGTTTGTTCGCAAGTAAGTTAGGGATCATGCTTAATGGGAATGAAGCTTTGTGGTTTTAGTACGATGTCTGCATGTGAAGAAAGCATGGAGTGGTTAGCTTTTTCTGCGCACTTGCTGAATTTTATAAATCAAGTGGTTATATATTATGTAACCATTAAACTCATAATTATGTAGTAATCGTAATATGTAGTAGGTTGTGTGTATGAAACGTTGTATGTCAACGTATTTACTATTTCCTATGTTCTATAAACCCATTATACATCTTTGTTTAACTGGGAACTAGCAGCTTGTTTCCAATAAACAATGTGGCAACTAACCGCTTGTAATGTAGGGCAACTTCTTTTCCTTATTGACTACTTTTATAAACCAAGGAGTCCTTCTAGTTTTTACAATTCGTATTCTACAATAAACTAATAACTACCAACTAGTGACTATGCACACTTGAAATTAACAGATTTACCATTCAACACTAGTACAATTTAACTAGCATTTGTAAGTTTAATACTAGCAACACTAAACAAATATGTGTCTATTCAGCACGAATAGTAAGACCAACACCTACACAAGGGCACCGTGCAATAGGTATCGCAGACTACACACGGCAAAGACAAACACGCCATACACAACAAAGATAATGACCGTGGCATCATTTCGTTGATGTGTTCTATCACAAGAAGTGGTTAAAATAGCTAGAAGTAGTAACTCAGATATCGGCAGTTGTAAGTATACAACTAATTCAGTTTTACTAGTGGTAGTAAAAATAACTATAGCGGTAGTAAAAATGACTAGCAGTTGTAAGTCTACAACCACTTCAGTTTTACTAGCGGTAGTAAAAATAAATATAGCGGTAATAAAAATAACTATAGCGGTAGTAAAAATAACTAGCAGTTGTAAGTATACAACCAATTCATATTATAATTTGAGGTATTTAATTTAAGTAATCGTGCATAAAAGCAGTGTAGCATTTTTTTTACGCTTAGAAATGTCGCATATACCTCAAAATAGTCAACTCAAATGAATGTTACTCTACACACCTGATAACATGATGTCGTTATGTGCTTACGTCTAACTGAAGACGTCGTCGTTTTTAGAATAAGTGATGGTCACAAAGACATTGATTGTGTAATATGTCCGCCATATTACCATGGCTTACTAAAATATACAATTTCGTAATATTTTACGGACCAAATTTGAAAAAAAGCTTGTATCTGGGCGCCGAATCAATGAACCAACCTAACAACCACTTATAATGATCATAACACACCCTCGCTTCGACCATCAATTGCAAATCAACAACCCTCATCCAAAGCCTCCCGTCGAGAATTAAAAAAACCAACAAAATTTCCTTGAAAACCATGTCGTTTCGAGCTAATGTTATCACCAATGAGAGATGATATTAGCAACATGCCGATACAAAGGATCGGTAACATTTTGAATCGGTTGCCAATAATGTAAGCGGTGAGCACCTCTATTTTATCTACAAATTGGAGGTTTAAGTGGACCTTGCTCACCAAAGTCATAATTGATGAGGATTTCTTTTATTATTTAACATATAAGTTTGATGGGAGGCATGTTACTAGACTTTTAAATCATCTTACGTCCCATAAAAAGTTTGTCTTCTCTGTAGATCCCAAACCGTTGTCTGGAATGGAAGACTTGAATTATGAAGAGATTCGTGATTGGCTTATGTTTTTGGCACCGCAAGGAATTGAGGACCTCGACAATTAGAAACCGGTATGGACAACCGTTACATTGCCAACCCAACTTTACGGGCGTATTGAATTGAAACATCTTGAAATTCATTGTTGTGATTTTCCTAGTTTGGTGATTTTCACTAGTTTTCCAAATTTATTGAGCTTAGAATTGTGTTTAGTCAAATTTCTAACCGGTACAGTTTGGGATTTAATTGTCGGTGTCCCTTACTTGAGTCTCTTACATTGGATGTTGAGAGTACAAACGGGATGAAACTATGGAATCTTGCAAGTCTTAGGAATTTGAAGAAGTTACATTTGTCATTCGGTATTTCAATGTTGTCCACGACAATCATAGCATCCAATATCTTTCACCTGAAAAGAATTCCATCTCTTGAGACCCTTACATTGGATTTTGACTATTGCACGGTAAGACCGTTTGGAGATTTACACTTCTAATTTTACAATGTTAAATATATGTGTAATCAGAACGACATTTAATCTTTGAAACTAACCCAAAAGTCGACATGTTGTAGTTGATGCGATGGTAATTCCGTGATGAATGTCCCTTTTCCATTTGTATCCCTTGTTAATCTGAATCTAAAAGGAGTTGATTTTGGCGAGACTGTTATCGTGTCACTCATCGCCCAAATGATTCAGGATCTCCAAACTTGAAAACGCCGAAACCGAGTAAGTGTAATACTTTATTACTCTATTTCATACGATCAAATAAACATCCGTGAACTGCCATGTTTTTCTATCTCAATACTATTTGATTTTCCAGCCGCTACACACGCTTAGTGTTTTAGCTTTGGAACAACGTTCATTAGATTTAGACACAACCACATTCAGTCATGGGCAGATTCAGATAGTGATTTTTCGATCCTTTCCTAGATCACAGAATGAATTACACATAATAAATTTTATACTTGCTTGTTCCACGTCGTTAAAGAAAATGTATATCAGGCCAGCGATTTGATGGACGATGGTTATGATAATATCAAGACGAATTAGGAGTTCGCTAGGAAGCTGTTGAAAGTCCCCCGATATTCCGTCACAGCCGTTGTAAAGTTGTTCTAGTGGTTGTAGTTTTATGTATGGTTTGAATACCCTGTGTCAATTAAATTTGTGTACAGAAAGTTTGGTGTGTCTGTTTATCAAGGGTTTATGTAGTAATTGTAATATGTAGTAGGTTTCGTCAGTATGAAACATTGTATGTCAACGTATTTAGTATTTCCTCTGTTGCCATTATCCATTTTATTTCATCTCGCCAACTAGCAGTTGTTTCCAAATATCAATTTGGCAACTAACTGTTGAACGTAGGGCAACTTCTATCACTAGCAGCTGTTATAATAACTAGCAGCTTGCGATAATACTAGCAGTTGTAATTATACAACCTATTCAGTTTACTAGCAGTGAGTCAAGATAACTAGCAGTAGTAAATATTAACTAGCAGTTGTAAGTATACAACCAATTCATTTTATAATTACAGATATTTAATTTAAGTAATCAAGCATAAAAGCATTGTACCATTTTTTGACGTTTAGAAAAGTCGCATAAACCTCAAAATAATCAACTCACTCTACACATCTAATAATATGAAGCGCTATGTGCTTACGTCAAACTGATGATGTTGATGTTTTTACTATGGGACTTTAATTGGTCAAAGGCTAAAGATGTTTGGCACCGCATGATAAATATTTTCATCTTTCCTTTCATTACCTTGTATTTTTTTTATAAGTTCTATACACTAATATTATCAACAATTTATTTCTGTTGCATGTTTACTGTTTTCATTTCTAATTTCACAAGAAGCTTATACTAAAATAATAATCAACCAATTAGGGGCATAAACTCTTTAAATATGATATCGTAAAAAAAATAAAATAAACAATAATAACAAATTTAGATGAAGTAATAAATACGTAAGTAAACAAGGTAATATTTGTTTTGTGTTGCTCTTTATAACAATTTTGTGGTATTTTTAAAATCCGTGACCTAACAAAAATTATGTAACATTTTTTTAATCTAACTAGTTATAATAAATCGACATTTCCGTTTCATCAGTGTTCACTTGAATAGTATGTTTGAAAACAAATATTAATGTTAACAAATTAAATTCACACCAATAAGTTATGGTCTATAAAAGTCCTACATATATTATTAATACACGAATACTCTGAATAGTATTAGCGATTACAACCTTGGAGTGTATCGACTCTAAATATGACGAAAAGTTATATCAAACTCTAGCCTGGACCTCCTTTTATAGGCTAAGAAGTCCTTTACAAGGATAATTATACTTAGCATACTTATCTAATACAAAACATCCTACCCAAGAAATTCAAGAATGTTACATATTAAACCCACACAATCATACTAGCAGTGAAAAACTACATTAGCAGTGGTTTGCTCTTTATTTTATCCCGGCGCCGCAAGCTCGTCATTTTACCTTTACCTCACTATCCAACCCGACCGCCAGATTGGTAGACGTACACTTGCTTCGGGAAACGGGCTGCAATCAACAGAGGACTGAGACCATAATTTTCAGCCTCTCTTTGCATATTCTATCACTCCTTCGACCCAATACCCATTATATACTTCCTTCTTCCGCCGTAGAGCGAGGTTAAGAAGTAATCGGCTGAATTTCAACATCCCAAATGGCTAATGAGAGTCTAATCGGTTTAAACTCCCACCTTTGGTACGCCATATGGTCTGGGCATGCTTCCACAAACTTCAAAGGACACGGGTTTTGGGTGAAGGAATGTTGTGAATGGTCGGGATGTGTTATTAGTCGTCATTCTCGACAATTTAGAAATGACTAATTGTTATTAGTAGTCATTTAAGAACATGTTTCAGCTTGTCGCAAGAATGCTTTGAATCGCTTATGTTTTTGTTTTGGGGGTAAAGGTTTAGGCTATTATGGGCTTTTGGAACCGACGTGCGTGGGCAACGGGTTGTTAACATCTTCAACTTCTCTTTGGTGTCTTTTGTTGGTGGAGGAATGGTTGTTTTTTTATGTGCTTTCCTTTATTTACCTCGCGTATTTAAAGCGAGGATTTTACTGTTCTTGCACGCGGTATAATTAATTTCCATTTACTGTTTTGTGGGTAGGCACGTGCCTAGGCTCCTGCCCTTCTATTTTTCCTGCTGGATTTGTCCCAAAATTTCTAGGAAAGGAACGTGAATATTCACTTGCAGATTTTTTCACTTTTTTTGGTATTTGGATAAGCCTTATCCGTAATTACAAACCGTTTGAATTTATCGGTTTATTATCCTTTTTTGTACTGAAAGTTTGCTATGTCTGTATATACTTTTTTTGGAAAAATGTAGCTTCCACAACTGTTGTTGGTTTTGGAAATGTTGCTTATGCACGTTTGACAAACTGAAGTAAATCATTCATATCGGCGCTTTAAATTTCACTTTTAAAATTTGAACTTCAACTAGTTAACCTTTTAATTCGCAAAAACCATATTGTACTTCGGGACTTTTTATTATAACTGATTTGGAAAAACGAAACAAAGTTGATATTTCGTATTGCCGACACTAGCGGTGGTTTGAGCGACCCTAGCAGTGGTTTGTTAAACTTAGCAAAGGGTTGCATTCACATATGCATATAATTGAGAATTTGTTCAAACCATATAGCCTCCTTTGGTTTTTCCAAAAACGCAACCATGTTGTGAGTTGCAGCAGAAGAGTTGGGCACCATTGATGTTTATTTCAAATTGATTGCAAATGTAATGTTAGGTGTTGCGAATAATGATGTGTGTGGGTCTAAACTATGTTTTGCCCTAGCAGTTGTAACTCTATTTTTTATCCCCTATTGAATCAAAATTAATCTGTACTTTCAAAACAACTGTTTTAACTCTTGTAGCAGTTGTTAGTATTTTTGGACGTATTTATCCCCAAATGTGCTATTCTAATCAAGAACGCAACCGTTATCGCCATCTACTATCTAGACACGATACCATTTTTGACGCTTAGAAAAGTCACATAAACCTCAAAATAATCAACTCACTCTACACATCTAATAACCCTCAAGCGCTATGTGCTTACGTCAAAGTGAAGATGTTGATATTTTTACAATAAGTTATGGTCTATAAAATACCTGGATATAATATTAATACACAAATACTCTGAATAGTATTAGCGATTACAACCTTGAAGTGTATCGACTCTAAATATGCCGAAAAGTTATATCAAACTCTAGCCTGAACCTCCTTTTATAGGCTAAGGAGTCCTTTACAATATACATGATAATTATACTTAGCATACTTATCTAATACAAAACATCCTACCCAAGAAATTCTAGAATGTTATATATTAAACCGAGACAATGATACTAGCAAAGTGAAAACTACATTAGCAGTGGTATGCGACTTCATTGTGAGTGTGGATTCCTTCTTGTTTGCTATCATTTTCTTGAAGGATTTCCCGTGGCTTGGTTCCTCCCGGGCGCCGTATTTTAATATGGGATTCCCCGCAGATAAGTTCGATAGGCTTCTCAAGGGTTTCCGTGTAAATCCGCTCTCCTCGCTGTATCGGAAGAGCTTTTAGTGGGGTTGCTTTTCCATCCGCGTAGCCTTTATTTTAGGGCAATGGTAGAACCACAAAGAATTGAAAAAATACATCCACACGACGTGATAGGTTTGAATTGGAGTGAGGAGAGAGAACTGTCACAAAATACACCAATCATCCCTTACACGATAGCATGGGATTTTTTTTATGAATTCTTTATGTGGTTTGCTCTAAAATTAATCCCAGCCCGCAAGCTCGCATTTTACCTTTAACCCGTCTATCCAACCCGATATGCCAGATTAGTAGACGCTACACTTGCTTCGGGGGCGGTGCAATCAACAGAGGACTCGAGACCAGAAATTTCAAACTGTCTTGTTTGCCTCTCTTTGCATATTCTATCACTCCTTCGACCCAATACCCATGATATACATCCTTCTTCCGCTCGGGAAGAGTGAGGTTAAGAAAGAATCGCTGAACTTTGAACATCCCAAATGGCTAATGAGAGTCTAATCGGTTTAAACTCCAACCTTTGGTACCATATGGTCGTATGGCTTCCACAAACCTCAAAGGACACGGGTTTTGGTTGAAGGAATGTTGTGAATGGTCGCGAGATTGGTCAATTTAGTCGTCTTAGAAACGACTAATTGTTATTAGTAGTCATTTAAGAACATGTCAGTTGTCGCCTGGTGAAATCGCTTTGCGCTTTTATGTTTTTGTTTTGGGGGTAAAGGTTTAGGCTATGTATGGGCTTTTTAGAACCGACTTGCGTGAGCAACGGTTGTTAACATCTTCAACTTCTCTTTGGGGTTTTTGTTGGTGGATGAATGGTTGTTTTTATGTGCTTTAATTTATTTACCTCGCGTCTTTATAGCGAGATTTTATCGTTTCTTGCACGCGGTATCATTAATTTCCATTTACTGTTTTGTGGGTAGGCACGCGCCTAGGCTCCTGGGCATCTATTTTTCCTGCTGGATTTGTCATAAAATTTCTAGGAAAGGAACGTGAATATTTACTTGCAAATTTTCTCTCCTTTTTTGGTATTTGGATAAGACTTATCCGTAATTACAAACCGTTTGAATTTATCGGTTTATTATCCTTTTTTGTACTGAAAGTTTGCTATGTCTCGATATATTTTTTTGTAAAATGTAGCTTCCACATCTGTTGTTGGTTTTGAAAATGTTGCTTAAGCACGTTTGACAAACTGAAGTAAATCATTCATATCCGCGCTTTAAATTTCACTTTTAAAATTTGAACGTCAACTAGTCATTTGGAAAACAGAAACAAAGTTGATATTTGCGTCGACACTAGCGGTGGTTTGAGCGACCCTAGCAGTGGTTTGTTAAACTGTAGCAGTGGTTGCGTATTCACATATGCATATAATTGAGAATTTGTTCAAACCATGTAGCCTTCTTTGGTTTTTCCAAAAACGCAACCATGTTGTGAGTTGCAGCAGAGGAGTTGGGCACCATTGATGTTTATTTCGAAATTGATTGCAACAGATTGTTAGTTGTAACTCTATTTTTTTTATCCCCAATTTAATCAAAACTAATTTGTACTTTCAAAACAACTGTTTTAACTCTTGTAGCAGTTGTTAGTATTTTTGTCCGTATTTATCCCCAATTGTGCTATTCTAATGAGCAAACACAACCATTATCGTCATCTAGTATCTAGACACGAAACTTCTGACAATCAAGTTTATGTTATTGGGCAATTTCGTTTGAACCTCAGGCCACCTTCCAATTTGCAATCTAGGCAACTAAATGCCATAATTGGGCAATACTTGTTGTACGATCGGGCAACCATAATTTTAACCATATGATCATAAAGGATAGACTTAACAACATAAACCTAACAAGACTAAGTTTGGCATATAAGCACTATCGCATGGTTGGCAGCATAAACTCATAATTATTTTTTAAAGGCAACAAATATTCATAACAGGTGGAACCATTCCTTGTGCACTAGCCCTTTTTTTTCTATGATCTCGAACCCTCTTTTAGTTTTCGTGATAGAAACACGCTTTGTTAGCTTCCTTCTTTTGAAAGGTGTTGCACTACCGCACCGCATGCCGTACCTCTTCCTCGCCATACCATGTTTTTGAAATAAAATTGTGACAAAGCCCGTAGCTTTGCACAATGTAGACGTCCGTGGATCCATTCTCATCAGCAAGGTCATACATTCGTCGAACGTCATTTTCTGTGTGCAACAATGTTAAACCATCTTCTAGTGCCTTATTTGGTGCAACATAAAATAAAGCCCATTTTTCCCCTCCAATATCATTCAAAACATGATCAAGCACCCTGGTAAATGCAACCCTAGTGGAGCTAAAACACCGTACATCAGAAGGCGCCGCCTACATAGTGGAGTGGCTTAAATTCAAATTTCCGCTGTTGTGGTACACTTTAAATATGACTTCTTTGGTTTCCGCCATGTCCTATAAAACATAAACCATAATAACAATTTCAATAACTTTTAATTAAATAAATATTTAATTATAGAATATAAAATATAAAGCTGCACAGTTATTTATATTCATGTACTCTATAAATATATGAACGAATAAGGTAACAAAGTACATACGGGGGAGTACAACAAACCTGGATTTGTTTATAAAAAAGAAGAAAAGGACAACGCTTTTTTTATTTGGATTCTTCGATGAAAGTCAGCCAGGGTAAGCATCCGCAATGGCAACTTGGTGAAAGACTTTTTTACTATTCTAATAAGATATTCAAATGACTTGTTCCATTGTGGCAATAACTTTGAAGAAGACTTTTACAAAAACACTTGTAAAGACTTCAAGCGTTTGAAGCTATTGTCAAAAAGCTTTTGTATTTATAAAATTTCATTTTTCACCCAACATTAAATATGCAAAAGCTTTTTGTAGTGGAGTAGTTGGTTTTGCAAAAACTTTTTACCTCAACCATTTAATTGTGTTCAATGCATCAAGTCTTTTATGACTTGATGCATTGGTAATGCTCGAGGAATGTGTGGATGTTGATAGTTGAAGATTATTAAATTGATTTAAAAATACAAAACCATTTCCCAAAAGCAACCGACATCCTTACCAAGAAACAGGTGAAAACAAAATAGCCAAATGCTAGAGTTCACAAAAAAGTCAAAAAAAAAGTAAAATGCAGAGGCCACTGATACTCTAACTCTTAGTGACCACAAAAAACCCATTTGCAAACACAAATTCTTACAGTTAGTTTGGATTATTCACACTATACACCAATTCAAATTGTCAATAAATAATACTGTTGTCTAAACAAAAACTAAAAACACCTTTTCATTTGTGAAATTTACCTTTCACTTCTACTGTGATATTTTAGTCAATAAACATTTAGATCAATTAGATTATCAATCATCACAATCATTTACGAAATGTCGTGTTCTTTGTGTCAAGATGGTACATGCACTCCGAATTGTACTAATTTGCACTATTCTTTATTTAAAGACATGATAGACCGTTTCAAGAGAATGGTAATTGCTTGTGAGCCGAGAAAGACTTTCCCAATAGAAGGAAATTTTAGAGAGAAACAAGAGCTGATTGATAAGAGGAAGAGAATGATTGAACAACTTCAAGAGTATGAATGTGAGTATGAAGATATGAAAGCGCGTTTCAAGAGGATCAAAGATGATAATGCTAATTTGGAAGCAACGTGTGAAGAGGCGATAGCTGATTTTAAGATTTACAAAGATTATAATGCCGATGTGGTGAAGTATGAAGAGATTCAAACCAGTTTTAAGAATTTGAAAGATCATAATGCTGTTGTCAAAGCTAAGTATCAAGAGATGGTTGAATGTGCCAAAAGCTTATCAACATACTCAAAGAAGTAGCAGTTGATGCCGATGATTTTTAGGATTATGAATGTGTTTTGTATATGTTTAAGAATGTGCTATTTTGGACTTATTTGGTATGTAAGGTAATAAGTATTTATCTAATTAACAAGGTACTAGATTATCTGATCAAATTTTATGTTATTATTTTATGATATCATTTGTGAAAACATAAATAATCAAAATAATAGCCAATCTCGATATTCTTCACATGCGAATATACTCTAACTAGAGTTAATTGCAATACTAAACTCAAAATTCCATTAGTTATTGATATTATTCACTAGGAATCATAAATTTTCCAAACCTCAAGAGTCAAGATGATTCTTTAAAGGCTGCAGTTGAAGAAAAAGAAGAATGAAGGGTGTGCAGCAACACCGCCAGTATTGTGCATCCACGCTAGTATTGAGTAACCATCTGCTATTATTATACCCACTACCAGTTCAGACGTTTCCACTGCATAGGCAACCATTGCTACAATTATAACCACATCAATAACACCAACACCAAAACCAAAAAAGGCTGACAATGAGATTACCATACAATTGGTCAACCAAAAGCAATCTCACCCTATCCCTGCACCTAGACCTATTGCTAAGAGTCTAAACATTGGTGAACATGCGTAAAGATGTAGTTACTGAAACTGATATTGGAAAGGGTAAAGGGATTGCAGATCCAACTTTGGTGTTTCAAAGTACAGAGGATCGGATAGCTTTTGATGAAAAAATTGCTAAAAGATTACATATGGAAGTAAATGCTAAAGAAATTGCTACAGAAAAGGAAAGGGCAAAGCGTAAGAAGCCTCTAAACAAGCTGTAAGAGCTGTAAACGGAATGTATGTATTTTACCCTACATAATTAAGAAAAGTAGTTCAGTTTACTCGTAATGATTAACTTAGCTTCATAGTCCTAAAAAGGGTCAACAAAAACCAAAAATAATTCAGGCCATAGAAGGAATCTATACCAACGTCGTAAATAATTGCATAGATGATGCATATAAACCACTCCTTATTAGTCTACAAACTGCCACTAAATTTTTAATGAACCAAGTAATGTTACATACTTAACTAACGACATCTAAGGTATCATACCCTACATAATTACGAATCATACATATAAAAAAGAGCAATGGATTATAAAATGGAATTAATACCTATCTAACATAGGTATTCATCGAATAACAAAACGATTTATTATAACATCACGTAACCAATTGGAAATAATCATATGTAATAAACAACGAGAATAATAATTATGTACCATATTTGGGAACATTTTTTAAAAACTTGATCAATCGAATGTGGTTTTAATCAACAATGTAGCTTTAAAGATGGTGACATAACTGACGTTACAAGGAAGACAAATGACGAAGAAGACGGTATGATTTGTGAAAATAGTACTGCGAGAAGCAAAAACAGAGAAAAACGATAACTATGGATGCTTTATTGGTTAGTGACTTTTGGATTTTGAACTATCTTAATTAATGGATACTGTACTTTTACTATTCGAATGTGTACTTTTTTTGTCTAACGTAAAATGACGATAGAACCCTTTTTAAAATTATACGGTTGCCCACCGCTTTTTAGTTGCCCAAAAAACAATACCTTACACATACGAGACACTTGTCGCAATGTTGATGAATTGCCCAATGACAGCGGTTGCCATCGGTCTATTTTCAAATTAAAAATAAAAGTGGTCCGGAAAGTGATAAGCCTCAGGGCGCGCGGTCTATTTACATCATTTTCCCCATTTCCATATTATGTAAACACTAGTTGTTATACATATGCATTTCTATAAAATGTAAACAATAACACTTGTTTAGTGTTTTATATGAAAATGTAAGTGTGTTAGTAAACTATTGGCTCAATCCATTTACGTATTTTATTTGTTTTGTTAAAATGATTTTACATTTGTTATCGACAAAACATTAGAGGATCGTAAAATATAAATAAACGTTTTAATGCTATTTGTATTAACAATTATCTTAACCTAGTTTTTTGTCATATGTAAATTATCGCCATGGAAAATATATAATCAAAAAAGCTGTCGTTAAAAGTTTTAATTACGGGCATCTATCGCATTTAAGCACCTACAATTGTTATATGATCTCAGAATATATCAAGTGAGTATTGCAAATGCTTAACATCATCCACATCAAGAAAATATTAGTTTATTTTAGAGATAAATTATCTCGAAAATGTAGCTAACTTATCACTTTTTATGAATTTATGTAACTTCTTTTTTTTTATCACTTTATATAACAAGTCTTTTGAACTTCAAAATTTGTTTGTGTTTTGTGCCCAATGAAAACTATTTTACCATTCGCTTGTTAATAGGAGTGTTAAAAACCAAGGTAAATATCTAGTACCTTATAATGCATTGGCTATTCCATTATTAGCAGACTTAAAATTCAAACTCTTAAACTTGCTTTTTATGGAAGTCAATGATAGTCATCAATATCATTATAACATTGTAACAAGCCATTTAATCTTCATTGTTGACCTTCAATAATCATTAAAACGTAACTGCAAAACATTACTATCAATAATGATTAATAAAAATATGTAAACCGCATACAACTACAAATTCACACAAACCATTTCATATCTCTCACACACAAAAATAGTCTCATATATACCCACTTTCACCCTCAACTCTTACGGGTATTTTTTGCGAGATTTTTTATATGTCAGCAGAAACATTTAACCATAACATTTGCTCGCTGAAAATATAGTCACAGGGTAAACCCGCCGCATTGTTTTGGTACCCGCTAGTTGTCCCGAATACACATAAAAGTCAAATTCAAACAATTTGTTAAGGTCATGTTGAAAATCGTTATGATTTTAGTGAGTGGCGGTACCTCCTAACGATTAATCGGTTAGGCAAAGATTAAACATGGATTAATCGAATTAAATTTTTTATGTAGAAAACTATAATTGTTTGAAATTTTATACATAACATAAATGAAATGCTTCAAAATACTATAAGATTCAATGTTCAAACGGTTCAATTAATTTTCAATGTTTGTTAAATCAATTGAAATAAGAAAACGAGAATACAATTACATTTTGTGTTAAATCACTGCTCGAGGTGTGTTTGTATGGTTGTGTTAACTGATTTTGTGAAAAATGCGATATAAATATTGAAAAAAACCCTCAGTTTTAATTTTTTAAAAAAGTTGACTTGCGTTGACCGACTTTTGTTTGATTTGACCAATTTTCATCCGATAAATCAATATATTGACCGATTTTTTACCAACTCGGTTGATAAGCCCGACTTGGCCAAAAGTGGATGGTTAAACCCTGCCTAGCCCCTATGTAGATTAATCGGCCACTTAGACCGATTTTGACAACACCTTATAAAAAAAAGTGTTATACTAAACATTAAAAAATACCAAGCTGGTTACATTTTATTTATTTATTCATTTATTTTATTCCTTTATAAAGAGTTCGTGAGAATATCTTATAATTTTAAGAAGTACTAACACAGATGCATATAATACAAGTTAATCTCAACAATTCTTGATAATATATGTGAATTTATTATTGGTCAAAAGTAATTAAATCATTTTGATTATTATTATGCGATACTTATTTATAGAGAACTAGAGGGTACCGTAAGGCGGTGGGTACCCTGAAACTAAAATTTTCGTTGATTAATTACTTATAGATAGTGAGTTTTTCGTGACATTAATTTTACGGATAGCGAGATGTTTAATTTGAAATAACATTAAAAAAATGTTATATTATACCATATAAAAATAGCAAGTTACACCCGTAATGCGAAGAGAATATAAAAGCAGTAACCGATAATATTATCACGGGCAAAAATATATAATCGACTAATATAACCCAAAATTTAAATCAAGAAAAATAACCGTATTCTCCGAATAAATCCAAAATTATCAAATATTTCACTTATATCACACTTAAAATACATAGGATATTAAATTTTGGCCTTTGTGTATTTATTTTGGATCATAAATCACAAGCTCATTCCAATTTTCGGATGTTGTAGCAATTCAAAGCGAAAAATTTCTATTCATGTAATAATTCATATAAGCCCATTACTTGGATAACCCAACCCATATGACACAACCCGATCCATTACTCCATATTCGGATATTGGAAGTGATATCCTAATCACTTGTATCGTAACCCAAAACATATACATCATTTTATAATCCTCCTACCATCTCACTAAACTCTCACACCCCATCTCCCAACTCATCAAACTGTCTCATATAATCGACCATCATCTTAATCCAAATCACCATCTCATCTTCTACATCTATCATAACCAACCTCACGATCATCATCTTCCATCTTTAATCAAAAATCAAAACAACCAAACTCATCGAATCATCACAGACACCAACACAACTATACAAGATTTCTTTAATTTCTACACAAGCTAAGTCAAGAAAGCATATTAATGCTGTTTTGTTTTTCTCGTCTTTGAACGAAACAAGAAAAAAAAAGTAACATAATTGTTATAATTCCTTTTCTATTTGTTTCGGATATTAATGAAATTATGCTTAAAAAATGACCGATGATGAATTTCTTTCGTTTGTTTGGCCTTGAGGGGTCTTGATATATCTTTAAGTAACGCGAAAGAAAGAACTTGGATCTCTTGATTTTTCATTTATGTTCGAGTTTTGTTAAGGTTAGGATTTTTTAGATTGTTGTTGTTGACGTGTTGTCGAATGATTGTGAAATCAAAAGTATTAATTGTATTTGCATACATTGGCTTGTGTATTGATATATTGGTGATGGGGGTTTTAAATTATGTAAAATGTAAGAAATAATTTTTTTGTTTTATTTGTGCTTCAAATACTTGTATATACATATGGTTGTAAGTCTGAAAATTTGTGCTTTAATGTGTTGTACATCATGCTTTATTACTTGCAAGTCTGAAAATTAAATGGAGAGAGAAGTTTGCCATACATTATGTAGTAGATTAAAGACATATATAATCAACTAAAATTGTACTAATGCTGCGGGCGGCATCGATTGACTAATTTTGTAGGCGAGCAAATTTTTAATTTATAAGTTTTTGGCGTCAAGTAATTTCCTTTCGACAAACTGTACATGTAGAGTTAAAAATCATGCTCGAAAAGCTTTTTCTAGTGGCATGGTTACGTAGCGACAACAATGTAATATTTTCAATCAATTTGGAGTGAGTTTTCTCGATGGAACTATTTTCAATTGCAGTAATGAAATGTAAGTTAAATTCATAAGTGCGATAACGTATATTCTCAATAATGATGTTTATGTATGCATAGTGTACTCACATTCGGGTAATTAAAGATTTGATAATCGGTTCATATGTCCTCTACTCCTCATTAAAGGTTTTAATACGTTAAAACATAAGCTTCGAGTTCACCATATTGTGTTTGATACTTTTCATATATTTGACCTTAGATATACGAAAATGTATTTGACACACAGTTTTAAATTCTTCTATACGAAAATGTATGCAACAATTAGCCCAATATCTAGAGTCCCATCCTTAATCTGTAATAATGGACATTTATTCTCGTACACGAAAGCAAAGGTTAACAGCAACTAAAACTTGAATATGACACATCGTGACATCAAAATTTAATTTTGGCCATCTTGAACTCAAAAGACAAAATAAGCATAAATACAAAATAAGATACATCTAAAATGCAACCTATAGCCACATAATATTTAAATCGAACCAAAATCAAAATATAATAGATCTTAAAACATAGTAGAACAAGACCCCGTTAGATCAAACAATATTATTCTTAAACAACAACAAACCAACCAAACCCATGTTACAAGAACACATCGATTTAAAAATACACTGAAAGCCACAAGACACAAGAAGACACAAGCAACAACTTTTTTGGCGACTAAGCGTCAGCGGTAGATTTTTTTGGCGACACGGACGCGGCGGCGGTTGCGGGCTGAATAAAAACTCAAAAATACCTCAGAACTAAAAACCTTTTTGTAGGTGTTGTTCTTGGTGTGTCTCTCGGGTAGCCGTTGGCTGTCATTTGGTGGTGGGAGGTTCGTAGTGGTGTGGCTAGTGACGGTGATGGAGGAGGGTTTCGTTATGACCGGTCGTGAGGGGTGGCAGTGATGAACAAGATAAATGATGGTAGCAGAGGAGAGAGAGAGAAGAGAAAACGAAATGTGTTAAATGGGCTAGGCTTGTTCAAGGATTATATATAAGCTAGCATTTTCTGTTACAAGTTAAATGGGCTTTAAAATTCGGATAGGTGTTACATGTTTTGGAATTTAAGACATTTAAAGGTCATTATAATCAATGGGTTGTTACAACATATACACTTTAAGAACAATATTGAACATTTCAAGTGTAAAAACGTATTTAATTTTCATGTGTATATAAGAAGCTATTGAAATGTATTGTTACAAGTGAATTAAAGACATTTAATTTTCTATGTATTAACTTTCACACGTTTTATTTGACTGCATTGAAAGTATGATGTATTGTTTGTACATTGTGAATAAAAATTTGCACAACTGAATTGTTTAAGACTTCTTTTAATAGAAATGTTTTTGGTCTTAAGATTTTTAAGACTTCCTGTTATAGAAAGTCCCAAACCTTTTATAAAGTAGATGTATTTGGTTTTATGGTACTTAACAAGTAAATGCACATTAATATACCGGTTATATTTTTTCTTAGTATAACAAAGATAGTTTTGGGTAATTAATGAAGAGTTTGTTGAGGTGATGAAAAACAAAAGTATAAATTCGAAATGTCGAATTCACTTCCAACAAAACCATGTTACAATTCTGTATCAATAAAAAAAAAATTGTAATTGATGCCTTAGCCTATCCCAAAAAAAATGTTATTGGTACACTTAGCTATACCTTCTTAATATATATTGTTTTATTCTTTTAATTTTGTTTTTATTACAGTATAAAACTGTGAAACAAAAATATAATGTTTGAGAAGTCAAAAATAGTAAAACAAAAAAAATATGGATAAAAAAATCATAAAAACATAAAAATACGAAACATAAAATATAAAGTTTAACAAGTCAAAAGTGGTAAAAAATAAAAAATACGAAACAAAAAATAATGAGACTATCGTGTCCTATCAATAAATTGGCATATGAGGTAAAAGGAGTAGAGGAGTAGAGGAGTAGGAATATTACTATCCTTATTTTTGTTTAGACAAAAGTACATTGTTGGTCCTTAAACTTGTCAAAAAGTATCGTCGGGACCTCAAACTTGGCATTTTCGTCGCATTGAGCCATTTTTCAAGTTTTTTTGGCCAATTGAGTCCTTTGACCCGTAATGCTCAGGTCAATGTCTCGTTATTTATTATCAAATCCTGTTATTCCTATGAAATAACTATTTTGCCCATATATAATGTCATACATCACCCTTTTCTTCATTTCATCCAAACAAAAAAGTCATCCATCTCCCTTACATCTCCATGGAGACATACTCCTTCATCTCCCCCATATTACTCAGATCTCGACGACCACCACAACACCGCGACGCCGACAATGTCTGTCCGATCGATTTATCGCCCAACCTCATTTCCAAGGTCTTTAACCTTTATTTCTTTCTCGTTTATATGTATTTTACTACACATGGGTCAAACAAAAGATTACTAACAGGTAGCACATTTCTTACCTTTTTTAATTACTTTACTATTTTGTGGTTTACTTGTTTAATTTATTTTTTAGTCGTGGATAAATGTATATGGGGATGGTGATATTTTTAATGTTAACTGATTATTTAGAGTTAAATAATGCTCTTAGTTGTGTGTTTTGTGTTTTGATGGCCATCCGTTTGAGTGGTTCTTCTAAAGTGTCATCTGATGAAACTACACCAAGTGATATGCCTGCGTTGTTTCAAAAATGTAAAATTTGTTGGAAATTATTAGGAATTGGATGAGTATTTTCTTAGGGCGATTTTGGTGGCATGTTGTCCTGCTGTTGGAAGTTCCTAAAGGCATCTCTTGTGCCATCTTTCGATGTGCCGACAATGTTGATGTATTTTCATCACTAGGCTACACCCTCAGATTATTCAAATAAGAATTATAGTACCATTAGATAAGGGGAACCTAATTACTTTTTGTTTTATGTATAACTTTTTTGCTTTTATTGTTTGGGTATAATGATACTGAATCTGATTATGGTTATTTAGAGGGTGTTGGGATTGCTTATTAAAACTGCTTGTTTCCTTTATATAAGCGAATTGTGAATGGTTATTTGTCAGTCTGATGGAAATAAGCAGTTTGAGAATTTCTTATTCAAATGAATTATCTTATTATGATTAACTATTAAATCCTTAAACAAGTAGAATTTCCGAGCACTAAAAATTCAATTATTCACGTTTCTACGGCAAAAGAAAATTGAAGCATTGTTTCTTGCACTGCCTTTTGTTACGTTTTTGCTAAAAAATTCCAAACACCTGATAACGCTACACTCGTCGTTCGGGGTCAAAGGAACTTCCTTTTCGTCGGGCAAGTTTTTCAACACCCTAGGCAGTGAACCTAATCGTTGTAGTGTAGTATTAGGGTAAGCCACGGGAATTGATATCGTTCTCTAGGGGCATAGGAATGCTAGTGAGAAGTTACTACGCTAAGGTTGGGGTTGAGGAAGATTATTTTTTTATCTTTTTTTTGTTTTTTTAGGAAATGAAAAGGTACGAATCTCGAGGTTTGGATTTGGGGGTTGGTATTTTTACCGATTACTTCTACTTATCTAATTATCTAATCTAAGGTGTATGTAGTCTATGTCTAATTATTGTGTGCTCGTATGACGATTTAAATATGTGTTTACTTAGGTTTTATTACTCCTTAATTATTTCCTTTTGATGGTTGAATTGTCACGTCCTTATTCTTAATCGCGTTGTGTGTCTAAGGTCGTAGGGTATGCGTCTATCCCTATCTTTTTGAAACTACCAAAGGTTATCACCTACAAAATCTCTAGGATTTATAAACTCAACTCTAAGGTACTCTTCGGATGGTTTAGCCTACAATGACTCTAGGTATTATAAGCTAAGGTTCACAAAGATTAATCAAGCATTAACTACACAACGAATGACCTATCGCAATACTAGATCATTAACAATTAAGATAAGAGACAACCAATCATTATTCAATAATCAAGTTTCTTATTCCCTAAGCAAACACACAAGTAAATTAGCCGGACATGGAGAACATGCAGCATACACACAAGTAATTGAAGACATAATTGAATTAATGAAGTAAAACACTTATCTTGATGTAAGATAGGGTATGGAACCCTAAAATAATGTACAAGACAGCCTTGGTTCGGTTTAGGTTTTTACTCCAAGAGACTACACACCAAAAACTAAAAAATTCGGATTCTATATATAAGATTACATATGCGACGGCGTTACCTTATGATTTGTGACTGTCGGGTCAGCCATTGGGGTTCGCCTTGGCCACGTTAGTCTTCTTGACGCCACCTTATGATTGTGACGCCGCCCCTCTTCTCCGACGTCGTCTGATCAAATCTAGGCCGCCCGAAGTTGCGACGACCTACTCTTTAAACCCTAAGCCGTCACTTGTAAATAAGCTATTTGGCTACTGAGCCGTCACAAAAGTGGTCCGACGGCGCTAGATAACACCCGACGCCGCCACCTTTTTAGCAGTACTGAGTGTCTCGATTCTTGACTTTGGCCATTTTCTTCAGTATATTCGCCTTTTCGTCCAATAAGTGTCATTCCAACATTTTACCTTCAAGGTACCTAAAAGTGAAAAGGAACGATATATAAATAACGATACAAAAGTGATCAAATAAGCTTAAACGACCCTCAAAAAGGTACATTTTAAAACCTTATCAAATATCCCTACACTTGGTATTTGCTTGTCCTCAAGCAAATGTGCTTTAGCCAATTAATTTATAAGTTAGGTCATGAAACCCAAAAGTCATAACAAGCACAGAAATTACATACTAGCACCTCACAAGTGGTGTTTGGATACTCACATCTTCTGTGTATATGAAATATAAAAGTTGGAAATGGAAGATAAACACTCATTAACCGGTCCTAGTACATAGATTACCATAGGCTTGAGACTAGATCAAACCTCCATCGCTTTGTTGTAAGCACCTAGGAAAGACTATCAAAGAGGTCTTTTAAAGGGTTGTAATGTTAGGCTTACTGGTAGGGAAACAAAAGGATTTGGAGGGATAGGCTATTTAGTGGTGGCAAGTCAAAAATCTTTATGTTACAAGCATAAGAAGAATGGCATTGCTAAGCCAAGACTTGACACTCTAGACTCTAGATAACTGAAATAAACATACATAAATTTAAAGAAAGATGTGATGGTAGCCCTATTTTTTTTTCATACTTTTACTCTACCATCCTCTACGATAACATCAAAATGATAGGGATTTATAGGCACATCCCTACACTTGAGTTTTTATTACTCTAACACTAATATGACCCGAATTGAAAAGATCAAAACGCTTGGAGTACATTATTACTAAATAAACGAATTTGAATTTAACGTTCCATTCCCATCATTTCATAAACTTTAACTTTTCCCATGAGTCCCAATCGTCCCAAAAACTGTGTACAAAGGATATGACTCAACTTAGCAACTTATGCAAGCAACTAGATAATTGAACTAAGAGTTTAGGGTGATAACAATAATGCACTAAAAGTGAACCACGGTATGCTAAGGCGATTTGGGTGTACATTTGGGGGTGTAAACAATGCTCTTCATTGATATTCGAAAACCGAAAATCACGAGAACCGCGAAAAGGATAGGCTTGAGGGGTTAACTAGGGGTATCGTGTACTAAAGATGAGTACAATGCAAAGTGTGTGGGGGAATTACTCAACCGATGTGGAAGAAGTATTACGGGTATCAAACAAGGGTTATCCTAATGCCTCTTATCATTTAGTTATTCCTAACTACACAAGTGTAGTCTTACTAGCGATCTCGGATGCATCACAAAACAAGTTCTAGAATCTATTATACTACCGGTTCACACACTAAGCATTAAAGATGAATGCTTTAATTCCTACTAAACTAAGGGCGATCCTCACATTTTGGGTGGAATTTAAGTGGTAAAGGGTTTTTGTGCTAGTCATATAATTTTCTATCCATGAGACGCTTTTGTTAAGACTAATGGCCCACTCCTATATGTCATGAAAATTTTAAATTTGGTGCCAAAATTACCCTAACCGACATTTTCTCATGGTTTATTACACAAATGCAATTGGACAAAGCAAATATTCAAGGATAAGCATAGTTTCAAAGTTCCCGTTTTATTTTCCCTCCCTACACTTAAACTTAACATTGTCCCCAATGTTCCCCGAAAGTATCAAAGTTATGATAAAGGAAGGTAATAAAAGATGAAAGAAACTAGTACTCCCCTGATTAGCTCGGTAGGATCCGTGTAAAGTGGTGGTTACATTTTTCTTCAAGAAGAACGTTTGCGTGAAAAGCTCCTTCTCATCTTATGTATCTTCTTCTTGGTAAATTAAACCCGCACACTTGAAGAAAACAAACGAAACCTTCGCGTAAAATCGGCGGTAATAATATATATAGGACTCTACTAAACTAGGATAAAATGCTTATGGAATGGATGTTTACATATTCTCGAAAATTAAGACTGGAAAATTCCAAAAAATTATAAGCAGCCAGAAAACGAAAAAGTAATCGTTGTTTTGCTCCTTCCTCGACGTCTGCCGTTATGATCGACGTCGTCAAGTTGCGATCCTGACGTTCAGTTATCCCGACAAAAACCGGTTATGCGATTTTCTCGGAAAAAATTCGAAAATTTACATCTTTAGAATCTGGAAAAGCTTCCTGCAAAACATCCATTATGACTCGATACAAGCATTTGACTCGAACAAACACACATATATATCTTTTAATTAATTGAAATTCTCATGTTTACGTTTCTTTTGAAAACGTGTGTAATCCTCCCTACACTAATCCCTTATGTAAAATACCTTTATATGTTATTAAGACGAGGTTAAAGACAAAATAAAGCATTTTTACAAATTCAATCATGAGAATAAACAATCAATAAAAGATATAAGACACACAAATAAAAATGAAAAACAAATACACATGGGTTGCCTCCCAAGAAGCGCTTGTTTTGTTCGAGTCACGAAATGACTCTACCCTTATTTAACGAATAAAGGGGAGGTTTCCCTACACTTAAGCTTAAGTGCGGGTGATAGTAGCTTACACACACACACCCTTAGGTGGAAATTTCTACGATGGAGAGGGTGATGGGTTATTTATATGCTCAAAGGAGTGTGCTCCATTCATTATAACCTTACCTAAGTCTATTGGTGTAGCGGTTGAATCAAATCTCTCTCCTAAAAATGGATCATCTTCTATCAACTTCAAAAGATTCTTAGTTAGGATCCATCTTGACCTAATAAACCCAGCTTAAACCCATAATGTTTCTTGTTATCAACCATGAATGGGTGATATAAGTGTGTAATTACCACCTTATCGCTAAATCACCGGATTATTTATTTTGATTGGTGGATTGGGGCCTAATTCAATTCCAAGATTCACATCTAAAGACGAAAATTGTAAGGTTTTGGTTGAGGCTCCATTTCATCAAAATTAGGAACTTCCCTAGGACTAAGAGAGAGGTCATGACAACAAGCATCTAAACCTACATTCTCTAGTGGCATTTGGTCCAAAGGTTCTATATCAATCGGGGTTCCTATAGTCTCTTCTACTCTCCCGGTAAGTTATAGGTATGTGTGTTCCTCAAGTGATGGTAGGGCTTGTGGGCTTGAGTTTCCACCTCATTCTCCATTATATCTAGATCTCCTAAAAGTTCATGTGTTTTAGTATGATCTAACCCAAATACACTCCTAAGTATCTTAAATCCTTCTTAGCCATTTCAAATTCTTGGTCCGATTCATAAGAATCATTCTCAAAAATTTGATCACTATGTTCTATTTGCCTAAAGGATTCCTCACGCATGTCATATGTTTTGGTGAAATCTATCCCACGCATGCAACTAGGCAGTTCAACTATAACCATCTCACAATCTTATTCTGGTTTAGGTTCCATGTTCTTAAAAACTAGGTCTTTTTGATCATGATGCCTAAGGTTGGATAAATCCTCCTTATCCATTTCCTCAAGTTGTGACAACTGATGGTTTATGCTTAGGATGCTTTTCTCAAATTTTTTCCAGAGGGTCTCACTAGAAGGAGTTGATTCTAACAATGATCGTTGAATAGAAGCCACACAAGCACAAAATTTATCAAATCCATCCAACCTTACACCCATCAACTTTTGGATATCTCTAAGATCACTCACAAATTCATTAGAACAATAAAAAGCAATCCAATCTGCGAAATTTAATTGTTCCTCATTTGTTAATGATTCAAATGCAACTTCACTTGCCATAGCGACAAATGAAAAGGGTTTTACGAACACAAACACAAACACAAAGAAGGGGGATAGACTACAAGGAAGCTAAAAATGGGAAAAAAATGCTTACTTGATAGGAATCAAGCAAGGAAACCTAAAAACTTGATAACGCTACACGCGTCGTTCGGGGTCAAAGGAACTTCCTTTTCGTCGAGCAAGTTTTTCAACACCTTAGGTAGTGAACCTAATCGTTGTAGTGTAGTATTAGGGTAAGCCACGGGAATTGATATCGTTCTCTAGGGGAATAGGAATGCTAGTGAGAAGTTACTACGCTAAGGTTGGGGTTGAGGAAGATTATTTTTTATCTTTTTGTTTTTAGGAAATGGAAAGGTACGAATCTCGGGGATTGATTTGGGGTTGGTATTTCTACCGATTACTCTACTTATCTAATTATCTAATCTAAGGTGTATATAGTCTATGTCTAATTATTGTGTGCTCGTATGATGATTTAAAGATGTGTTTACTTAGGTTTTATTACTCCTTAATTATCTCCTATTGATGGTTGAATTGTCACGTCCTTATTCTTAATCGCTTTGTGTGTCTAAGGTCGTAGGGTATGCGTTTATCCCTATCTCTTTGAAACTACCAAAGGTTATCGCCTACAAAATCTCTAGGATTTATAAACTCAACTCTAAGGTACTCTTCGGATGGTTTAGCCTACAATGACTCTAGGTATTATAAGCTAAGGTTTACAAAGATTAATCAAGCATTAACTACACAACGAATGACCTATCGCAATACTAGATCATTAACAATTAAGATAAGAGACAACCAATCAATATTCAATAATCAAGTTTCTTATTCCCTAAGCAAACACACAAGTAAATTAGCCGGACATGGAGAACATGCAAGCATACACACAAGTAATTGAAGACATAATTGAATTAATGAAGTAAAACACTTATCTTGATGTAAGATAGGGTATGGAACCCTAAAATAATGTACAAGACAGCCTTGGTTCGGTTTAGGTTTTACTCCAAGAGACTACACACCAAAAACTAAAAAATTCGGATTCTATATATAAGATGACATATGCGACGGTGTCATCTTATGATTTGTGACGCCATCGGTCCGCCATTAGGGTTTCTCCACACGTTACTTGCGACGGCGTCACCTATGATTGCAAGGACGCCCCCTTCAGTCTCTCGACGTCGTTCGATCAAATCTAGGCCGTCTCGAGTTGCGACGCACCTACTCTTTTAAAACCTGAAGCCGTCACTTGTAAATAAGAAATTGGCTAATGAGCCATCACAAACGTAGGTCCGACGGGGTCGCGATAACACCCGACGCATTGCCACCTTCAGCTTTAGCAAATGAGTGTCTCGATTCTTGACTTTTGGCCATTTTCTTGATATTCGGGTGAATAAGTGTCATTCAGCATTTTGCCTTCAAGATACCTAAAAAGTGAAAAGGAACGATATTAAGTAATAACGGATACAAAAGTGATCAAATAAGAGCTTAAACGACCCCTAAAAAATGTACATTTTAAAACCTTATCAACACCCTCAGCTGTCAAATAACAAAGTTTATATGTAGCTGCAACAGATCCTGAATAAATGATTATTTGATTAGTTACAGGTCGTTTTGTTTAGTTGCAAAATCACTTATCTTTCTAAACTCGTAACTTAACTTAGATAATGGGGGTAATGCTCACCTTTTCTCACTTATCGAACACTGTTGTTTTTAAACTTCTATTGATTTAATTTTGTTTCTCGAGAAGAAAGAAGAAGAGGTTTTTATATCAATATCGCCATAGTAATCAGTTCTTTTGCTGCAAGACTTACAAGGTTTAACTTGAGTAATGAATCAAGGTTTGTATAGGTCTTAGATATGTCCATAATTACGAAAGTAAGTGCCTACTGTCAATATAATCTCAAGTTATGTACCAATATGTCCAACTACAAGAAGGGTTATTAAATTCTTCTTATATCCCAAGCTTTTGTCTAGAGGTCGTATCATAACCTATATATATACTAAGAAACATTTGACGTTAAGGTTGTGTGTTTTTCTCTAGCGTGTCAAATGGATTAAATAGATAAACATAAGTAAAAGTAAACATGTGTGGAATCGGTGAAGTTGCTCAAAGTGTTACTTTAATGTATCAACATACCAACCATTTGGCACTTCTAACTTTGCCTCTAATTTGGATAGATGTATCAAAAAGGATGGCACTTAAAAGTTAGGTGTTATCTTCATGCCTTTTTTTTAATCTAAACTATGATTGTTGTATATTGAGTCATAATGCCATAATTTTCAAGAGATGCCAATTTAAATTAATTGCTACTTGTAACAATTCGCATTTTCGGGTTTTAACTATTCATCTTTGGATTTTCACTATTCACTATTATTATTCACAAATTACTATTCACAGTGTTTTTATTATTCACTATTTTTGCGTAAATTAAAGTTTACAAATTTATAAATTAAATCACGAAACCAAGAAATAACATTTTTTGAACAACATATGGACGAGGTTTAATCTATATATTGCTAGAACGTTTCTAGTAATATAATTTTCATTTTATGTCTTTACTGTAACACCCCCAAATCTCGGTACAGCGGAAGACTTAATCAAGTTTTCGAGGCGTTACGACTGGATTGTTATCTCACACAAGTATAGCAAACAAGATAGTCATTTTCATTCAAAACCAATCCCAAATTTAAATATTCAAAACATTAATCCAAAAGTATAAATATTAGGCCCAAAACATGATTTAATAAAATAGGTCCCCATAATTTATCAGAGTCAAATATAATCCTTGAACCATGCCTCCTTGCCAAGCTTCCACCGAACACGTATTCCAAACGTCATTTAAATAACTGAGAAAAACATGCTAAAAGGTCAGCTTACGCTGGTGAGTTCATAGGTTTAAATTCAATAAAATCGTAGTGCACCAGTAGGAGTTGATTTGCTATGCAAGACTAAAGATAGATACACAACGTTAATAAACCATTTCATATCCGAAATCACAATCCATATCCCACATCCAGGGATCACTCGGGCCGAACGAATCTAGTCCAGCAAAGTCGTAACAAAATCTTGAACAATTGCCAACCCCGGACTAGGTCGAGGTAGAAGTCTATTCTTAGCTAGGCAACAGTTATAGCAATTAGGATTGCTACCCTAGTCTAAGTCAACGACTACCTCACATCTATCTAAACAGTCAAGCACATAAGCAAATCCAAATAGTTTTAAAGGTCCAAAAATAGTAGCATGATTCTCACCCCAATTTAGCTAAAAATAGATAAAATGGGGCTATGAAACTCACCTCAAGCAAGCAACGCACGAATAAACACTAGCAGAAGATAACAGGTAATCATGGCACAACAACTATCGACTCGGCACAACCTATTAATGTAAACCAATTTTAATATATATTTCCCAAAATCAACGTTATTGTTAGGATTTAGTAAATCCAGTTATTAAAGTGTCGGTCACCTCAAGTATATGTAATCGTTAGAAAGCTCGTAGTCATAGTAATTTACAGTTAAGTAGTATTTAGCTTTGTAACACCGTCGAGGACGGACGGGTCTTTACCCACTGTATGCCTGATCCACGCCCCCATAGGTGGCATTTTATGTAAGACAATAAATACTCTCTACCTCCCAAGGTAGAGAGTTGGAGCTCATAATAAGATTTTCACTTTCTCTCACTAAGTTCCCAAACCTTTAACTATTTCTCTCTCTAAAACATCATTGTGTACGCCTCTTGTGATCATGGTTTAATGTATTTGTGAAATATAATATGTTACAAATGGTATCAAAAGCCATGGTTTGATCATCTCTCTTACATATCCTTGGATTTCTAGTGGTTTTAGATGGTTTTTGAGTTTGAAAAATTTTAGTGGTTTTTGCATCATCTGGTTCATCTCTTGTGTTAAAGTTTGAATTTTGAGTGTACTTTTGTGTTTAGAATCATTATAAGTGCTTGGGTTTTGATTTGGAAAGCTTGAATCATGTGGTTGGCTTGTTTTGGATTAAAAAGTGTGTTTTTGAAGTTTTTCAAGGTAGCGACTTGAGTCTCGGTGTGAATTTCTTCGTAGCGACTTGCTTTAGTAATTCTAGTAGTTGTAGTGTTAGTCGTAGCGACTTAGCTTAGCGACTTGTCTATTGAGACAGCACAAACAGACAAGTTAGTAGATTCTCCACTACTGCTAGCTTATGGCGAAAGCACTTGCTTTCATTTATTCTAGCGACTTGTACTTATTGTTTACTCTGACATTAGCGACTTGGATACTCATGAGTTGCTCTTAGCGACTCGATTTAGCGATTTGCTTTTAGCGATTTGAGCCCAGTGACTTGGGTCTAAGCAACTTGGGCTTAGAGACTTGATTCATAGCAACTTGAGGTTTAGCGAGTTGCTCTTTAGCGACTTGGTGCTTAGCGACTTGGTTCAAGGATTATAACGACTTGGTTGATTTTTGTTTCTAATACGGTTTTCTCTTGATTTAGTAAAATCCCGTGAAAGAATCTATTTCCCTATTTAATCATAGAGTTATAAAAATCCCGTGAAATCGTAAACATGTCTACCAACGTACCTACAATCATCTCCACTGTTGTGAGGATGTTCAAGCAATGGTTCGAGATACTGTCCACCCATGCTGGCTGAACTGACTATGACTCTTGGGCTAAAAGAATCAGACGTATCTTGGAAAGGAAAATGGGGTCAACATTCTCAAATCAATCGATGAAGGACCTTATCGGATTGAGACTACAAGAGACATAATTGATACTGCTGCAGATGGAACCATGATCTTTGGATTGGAAGCACCAAAGACGTATGATGAGCTCAGTGATAAGGTGAAAAAGAGATTCGATGTGATATCGGGCTTCAAACATTATACTTCAAGGTCTTCCAAAAGATATCTACAAGCTTATCAATCACAAAACTGAAGCCAAGGCTGTTTGGGATAATGTCAGATGCTTCTCTCGGTTCTAATTATAAGGAAGACGAGAATCACAAATGATGATGAATTTGAGCACTTCTAGATGAAACCATAAGAGAGTATCTATGAATATTACGTGAGATTCCACAAGCTTGTAAATGATATGAGAAATATCAAAATGACTATGCCAAATATTCAACTGAACTCAAAGTTTGTGAACAACATGAATCCCGAATGGCACAAGTTTGTCACCTTTGTGAAGCTAACCAAAGGATTGAAGAATACAAACTATGAGAAACTGTATGCCTTCCTTCTTTAGAATGAGAGACATGCTGTATTTGAAAAAAGGATTCTGGAACAATTCAAAGCCAACCAGGGAGAAACAAGTTCCTCAAATGATTCAACTGCCTTTTACACAAATGTTGGAACTACCACCAAAGCGTCTCAAGTCATACCCACGAGTAATGGTAATCATAAACTCATTCCCGATCCAATGTTCAAACAAGCTTATGCTGATGCAGTCATGGGACATTTCATTAATCAATTGGCTCTTATGGTTAAACAAAACTTGACCCTCAATCCACATACCAACTGTGACAACCCGTACTTTCAGGTCATTTCTCGACACGATTCATGTCTCACAATTTCAACATTTATAGTAAACTTGGTTTACTTGTTTCAAATTCGCGTAACCTTGGAGGTTTAGCGGCGAATTCATGATCATGACATCACGTACATTTCATATGGACTATGATTAGTCTACATTTCATTGACATCATGTGCATCTCATTAGCACATTCATGACATTTCATTTCATTTTACGCTAATTTTTATATTTAATAAACGTTATCGCGTGAGTTATTATTTTAAATATTTAACCCGTTACTTTCAAAAATGATCCCGAGGTATTTTAAACTTACATTTAGTTCATAAAAACTATATTTTTAGTTTTTCCTAGTGTTTCAAATTTATTTGGTACTTAAATCGTTAAAATTAAATTATTACGTTGTGTTTCAAAATTATAACGATAATTATTTTATCACTCAAATTTCACAAGGAATGTATTTTACAATTTTTATTATCTCATTACATTCTATTTTGACCTATTAAAAACTTACTTGTACCAAAAGTTACAATTCTCTACACTATTACTTACACTTTTGTCAAAGTCTTACAAATTATATACAAGTTTATACATTTAAAAAAAAATAAATAATAATATTTGAAACACCTCCAATAACCCGTTCTAGGAGGATTGCATTTATTGTAGTTGGACAATTTTCTTGGTTATATATAGATCCATACTCCATTCAATTTACTTATTCACTCCAATAATTCACAAGTCTAGTAAAAATCTTATTCTCTCCTTGTTTCTTCATCATGACCGGTTCTACAAGGTTTCACCAAGGATCATCAAAAGTTTTTCAAGTTCAAGTTATATACAATCTAGTTTACACTCTTGTTTAGGTTTTGAAATAAAAACCTAGGGTGTTTAGGTTTAATCCTTGGTTCTAATCACCTCATCATATCACTTGTAAGCATCTCATATCTATTTTCATCTTACATATTCATTTCATACTCATCTCATCATTTTTGAGCAAAAACATGCAAGACTTGTGTTGTTTATACCATTTTATCTTTGATTTTTAGAGTTTATTATATATAGTCATCCTATAATTATCCCCTTGTTATATATTGGTCTTGATGATATTAAGGAACCCATGACACCCTAAGAAGGTGTATGGTAGGATTAGATTAGCTTTGGAGTTGATTTGAAGGGATTAGAATAGGTTTTGTCCGAGAAAACTATTTTCGATAACTATATTTTATGTTCTGTCTTTAATTCGAATTTCTGGAAAAACCTACTGTTGGTACGACTTTTTGGCCTTGATACTTAGAAAATATACTTTTAAAACTAACTGGCCGCTTGAACGGAATAAAACGGACTTATAACGAAAAAGTTATGGATTTTACAAGTTTGACGACTAAAATATATATTTTCTGAAATTTCAGCATGCGTTTTAGTTTGTCGGGTCAAAAACGAGCCATAAGCTTCACAAATTATTTCGACTTCTCAAAAATATATTAGTTTACTTCAATACGTAGCTAAGGACATATTAAACGTGGAAAACGGATTTGAAACGACAAAGATATGCACTTTTTCATAAACTTGCCAACTAATTTTCTGCATACAATTAGCCAAAACCACCATCTTTAACCCTTATTATCTTTATGTTCGAGACCTTGTGGACGAAAACTCCTGAACTGAAACTTTTAGATATCGATACAAACTTTCCAAAACAGTCGAAGTTCGTTTCTAACGATCGACGCACACCATTTTATTTACTAGTTTTCCAAAGCCATTTTGGCAATTTCATGATTTTCCGACATTGTTTTGCGATTTAAAAGTGGTAATTTCTCTAAAAATCATTATAAAACCATTATAGGATGACATTTTAATGTAAAAACATGTCAGTGAAGGGTCAAGACGCCAAAAGAGTATTTTCTACGACGAGTAATATTTTCAAAACTCAGAAATGGTATAAATAAATATACGAAATGCATGCATAACATTACATTGCAACTCATATCATGATCATATCATTGGTACTAGGTAACGGATAACGCATCACATTATACCTCGTACTCACCTTGTCATTTCGCCATTACCAAGTGAGTTTCATAGCCCCTACGTTTACTTGTTTTCATAACTGTTTTGGGGGAGATACATGCTCAATTATTTTCAATTACCTTCATAAGTACTTTAACTTTTATGGATTACCGTGAGTTTCCATAGCCCCATTTTCATTTGTTTTAATGCTTTCATAACTGTTTTGGGGGAGATACATGCTCGATTATTTTTATTACATTCATGACTATTTGCAAATTATGTTTATCCAATCTAATGTTTAGTCATGCAGTAAATGCGATTGCCATACTTAGAATTTCCATATCATATCTTCTTTGAGCTAATCGGTCTTGGTATATTCATTGGTCTAACGGTCTTGGTATATTCATTGGTCTGACGGTCTTGGTATATTCATTGAGCTAACGGTCTTGGTATATTCATGGACTAACGGTCTTGGAACGATTTGAACCACACTCATATGTTTGGAACATAAACTACATACATTCCGGTAAAGGTGAACACACAGTGTTGCAAGTTTTGTATGGCGGACTTGAACCGAGTGGATTTACAATGCCTTTGCTACATAAACGATTTCGATACATTGAGTTATGCATTATTATGTGAATTCATTTGACATCATATGTTTGGAACATAACTATACACATTCTCAAGTGCTGGTTGTGAACACACGGTTGCAAGTTTTGTATGGGCTGACTTGGAATGAGTGGATTTACAATGCTCACATAAACGATTTTGATAGTCTTTACATTTCAACGATTTATAATGCCTTTGTTGCATAAACGATTTCGAAAGGCTTTTCATTTCAACTCAAACTCTATGAACTCACTCAACCTTTGTGTTGACACTTTAGCATGTTTTATCTCAGGTATCTAAGGCATTCACTTCATGGCATGCATTTGGACACATCATGGAGTCGGTGACGACGCGCTCACTGTTTTTACGCACTTTAACACATCGTTTGAATTGTAACAAACTTATTTCCGCACAAGTTGATTTTCATTTGGGACCTACTTTGTAAACTCGGATTGTTTTATTAAATCAAACGATGTATTTTCCAAACGACACTTTAGGTCGCTCAATATAACTGTGATTGTGATGCTATGACAGTCAATCCCCGTGAATTCCATTCCACAGAAAAACAGTAATTTGGGGTGTGCATTGGCATCGAGCTTCGATTATAGAGAAATAGGTTGCATCATTGACCCTAGACTATAACTACATTATCATAGCATCTCATCATTTCATCATAAATGAATGTTCACTTTACATGCGTTTTTACGCACGTTTCGAAGTAATTACTTTCATTTCACATCGATTGTCACATGGATGCCCTTAAATACCCATTCCATTATCTTTCTTCATACTCTAACGCGGAGAATTCCTTGTCATTCCCTATCACAATTTTTATATCACCGATTCATCATCGATAACGCGATGCCGAGATAAACCCTAATAGGGCAAGGTCACTCTCACTCCTTTGTTTCATCACTAACATGTCGCGTTACACGTTACTAACACATTAAGTCACTAAACCTTTATACACTTGAAACACTTACAACACCTCATAACCCATCTTTCGAACCCGCCGATCATTTTCGAAAAATAACCTCAAACTTATCGTTTCTTATCACATTTCTTTTGAAGCTTATTATTAACATCGGATTTTGCTACGCCTCACACTTCCTCTTGTTTTGAAGAAGATATGGCCACAAGAAAGCCACACCGAAATGACCAAGCAGAATTCAAAAGTTGGTGAATGATAGCATTACGGCGCTTTAAAGTTGAAAGGGAAACGATGTATCGCCGTTGCCGAGGTCACGGCCGCCGGTCGCTAAAACTTCTGTCAGCCGCTGTGAGAAATGTAAGAGGGTCCGGTTAAAATGTTCGTATAAGGATTTCAAGAGTGGAGATCCCACCAAGTTTAAAGGGACTGAAGGAGCCACTGCCATGGTTATGGTTTGAAATTGAGTCCGTTTTGTTATGTAATTGCCGGATGATAGCAAGGTCAAGTTTGCTATGAGTACACTACTTGATGGAGCGTTGTCGGTGGAACTCATATGCTCAACCGAGATGGGAGGGAATGCTTCAAGCTTACTTGGGAGCAATTCAAGGGTTTGGTAACTAAGTTTTGTCCTCGCATGAAGTGAAAAAGTTGGAGACATAATTCTATGAGTTGGTAACTATTGGGTATGACATTGATACTTACATCTGAAGATTTCAAGAATTGGCGGTTATGCCCATCTATGGTTTCGATAACGAGAAGTTACTAGAGGCTTTATCTGGGACTTCCGAGGTTATTCAAGGAGATGTGACTTCTTCGACCAAGAAAACGATTGAGGAAGCTATTCGATTGACTCAAAAGCTCATGGCCCAAGTAGTGAAGAGAGGCAAGTACACCAACACCAACCAAAACAACAACAACCCCCAACAACACACTACAACTACAACGATAACCAAAACCAACAACAAAAAGAAAGGGAAGACGACCAAGGAGGTTATAACAACAACAACCAAAACCGTAACACTAACCATCATCAACAACAGAATAGAGGGCAAGAAACTGCAATGGTATATGTTGCCGCACCAATAGAAAGGCGAGGTTATGCCGAACCTACCCACTATGTAATCGATGTAAGTATCATCACACTCTTTGTCCCGCTAAGTGTTACAAGTGTCAACAACTGGACACCTTGCCGTGAATTGTGAGGCAAGGCCATGGTTACATGTTACAGATGGAGAGCAAGGACACTATCGAAGTCAATGTCCTCAAACCAAGGTCAACAAGTCGAAGGTGCTCATGGGAATGTATATATGTTAGAAGGAGGAGGAGGAGCTCGTCAAGGTATCAACGACGCTGAAGACTCAAGAAGTTCGAAACTAACATCTTATTTCTCCTTATGTATTATGTCACTAAGTTTATGTCTTCATCATTCGAAACTTTATAACCTAAGATGTACTACTTTTGCTAAACTACCCGTTGAAAAATATTCTCATCTATCGTACTTTATTTTCTTTCCGATTTGTTATCATTTAGGATTTTAATTCTTTTTACTTAACTATCATTTTAGCGACACTTCTCCATGTCTTCTCTCCTCGATGTTCATCACAATTTTAACATCAGTTGACTCAACACCAAACAACATATGAGTCGATTAGTCCAAGCATTACATAGTTACTCCTAAATTATACATAGCCTGATCACCTATGTCTAATTCAGAAAGAATCATGCAATGAAGGGAGTAGTAGGCGTATATGTGTAAGCAATTCCGTAATCGAGCCAAATTTTCAAAAGATTTTCTTCAAACCACTTGTTTCTTGATCCGTGCCATGTTCTTGTTTGATGAGATGCAAAGATCGAGCTAGAAACAAGTTGTTACCTAAACCGATTTAGCCTAATCGCATGACAGTTCTTGTTTGATGAGTTGTGGGATTAAGTAAAATCGTTACCAAAAGTCTTTGAGGGTTTTGCTCGGGAATGGGAAAGTTTGCCACATCAAACCCTAAACCCGCTAGACTACCTAACCCAATTCGGGATGAATTCCTTTTTGATGGGCTAATGTGACAACCCGTACTTTCGTGTCATTTCTCGACGATTCATGTCTCACATTTCAACATTTATAGTAAACTTGGTTTACTTGTTTCAAATTCGCGAACCTTGAGGTTTAGCTAATTCATGATCATGACATCACGTATATTTCATATGGACTATGATTAGTCTACATTTCATTGACATCATGTGCATCTCATTAGCACATTCATGACATTTCATTTCATATTTTACGTGTAATTTTTATATTTAATAATCTTTATCGCGTGAGTTATTATTTTAAATATTTAACCCGTTACTTTCAAAAATGATCCCGAGGTATTTTTAAACTTACATCTAGTTCATAAAAACTATATTTTTAGTTTTCCTAGTGTTTCAAATTTATTTGGTACTTAAATCGTTAAATTAAATTATTACGTCGTTTTTTTTCTTAAAAATTATACGATAATTATTTTATCACTCAATTTTCACAAGAATGAATGTATTTTACAATTTTTAGTATCTCATTACATTCTATTTTGACCTATTAAAATACCCACAAACTCATTACACTAATTGTCAAAGTCTTACAAATTATATACAAGTTTATACATTTAAAAAAAAAAAAAATAAATAAATAATAATATTTTGAAACACCTCCCCCTAATAACCGGTTCTAGGGGAGGGATTGCATTTATTGTAGTTGGACAATTTTTCTTGGTTATATATAGATCCATACTCCATTCACTTCACTTATTCACTCCAATAATTCACAAGTCTAGTAAAAATCTTATTCTCTCCTTGTTTCTTCATCATGACCGGTTCTACAAGGTTTCACCAAGGGATCAAATTTTTTCAAGTTCAAGTTATATACAATCTAGTTTACACTTTTGTTTAGGTTTTGAAATAAAACCTAGGTGTTTAGGTTTAATCCTTGGTTCTAATCACCTCATCATATCACTTGTAAGCATCTCATATCTATTTTCATCTTACATATTCATTTCATACTCATCTCATCATTTTGAGCAAAAACATGCAAGACTTGTGTTGTTTATACCATTTTATCTTTGATTTTAGAGTTATATATAAAGGTCATCCTATAATTATCCCCTTGTTATATATTGGTCTTGATGATGTTAGGAACCCATGACACCCTAAGAAGGTGTATGGTAGGATTAGATTAGCTTTGGAGTTGATTTGAAGGGATTAGAATAGGTTTTGTCCGAGAAAAACTATTTTCGATAACTATATTTTATGTTCTGTCTTTAATTCGAATTTCTGGAAAAACCTACTGTTGGTACGACTTTTTGGCCTTGATACTTAGAAAATATACTTTAAAACGAATCCGTGGCCGCTTGAACGGAATAAAACGGACTTATAACTAAAAGTTATGGATTTTACAAGTTTGACGATCTAAATATATTATTTTCTGAGATTTCAGCATGCAGTTTTTAGTTTGTTCGGGTCAAAAACGAGCCTTAAGCTTCACAAATTATTTCGACTTCTCAAAATATATTAGTTTACTTCAATACGAAGCTAAGGACATATTAAACGAGAAACGGATTTGAAACGACAAAGATATGCACTTTTTCATAAACTTGCAGAACTCAATTTTTCTGCACAACATTTAGCCAAAAACCACCATCTTTAACCCTTATTATCTTTATGTTGGAGACCTTTTGGACGAAAACTCCTGAACTGAAACTTTTAGATATCGATACAAACTTTCCAAAAATCCGAAGTTCGTTTCTCTAACGATCGACGCACACCATTTACTAATTAGTTTTCCAAAGCCATTTTTGGTAATTTCATGATTTTTCTTTACATTGTTTTTGCTAATTTAAAAGTGGTAATTTCTCTAAAAATCATTATAAAACCATTATAGGATGACATTTTAATGTAAAAACATGTAAAGTCATTTTTGAAGGGTCAAGACGTCAAAAGAGTATTTTTCGACGACGAATAATATTTTCAAAACTCGTAAATGGTATAAATAACATACTAAATGCATGCATAACATTACATTGCAACTCATATCAGATCATATCATTGGTACTAGGTACCGGATAACGCATCACATTATACACCTCGTGTACTCACTTTGTCATTTCGTCCGTTACCAAGTGAGTTTTCATGGCCCCTACTTTTACTTGTTTTCATAAATGTTTTGGGGGAGATACATGCTCAATTATTTTCATTACCTTCATAAGTACTTTAACTTTTATGGATTACCGTGAGTTTCATAGCCCCATTTTTCATTTGTTTTAATGCTTTACAATCAACTTGGGGAGATACATGCTCATTATTTTTATTACATCATGACTATTTGCAAATTATATGTTTATCCTAATCAATGTTTAGTCATGGCGAATGTGATAACCATACTTAGAATTTCCATATCATATTCTTTGAGCTAACGGTCTTGGTATATTCATTGGTCTAACGGTCTTGGTATATTCATTGGCTAACGGTCTTGGTATATCATTGAGCTAACGGTCTTGGTATATTCATGGATAACTGTCTTGGAACGATTTGAACCACACTCATATGTTTGGAACATAAACTACATACATTCCTGGCAGTTTGTGAACACACATGTTGCAAGTTTTGTATGGACTTGGAACCGAAAGGGATTTACAAATTTGCATAAACGATTTCGATACTTTGAGTTATGCATTATTATGTGAATTCATTGGACATCATATGTTTGGAACATAAACTACACACATTCCGGCAGTGGGTTGTGAACACACAAAGTTGCAAGTTTTGTATGGCGGGACTTGAACTGAGTGGATTTACAATGCCTACATAAACGATTTTGAAAGTCTTTACATTTCAACGATTTACAATGCCTTTGTTGCATAAACGATTTCGAACGGCTTTTCATTTCAACTCAAACTCTATGAACTCACTCAACCTTTGTGTTGACACTTTTAGCATGTTTTATCTCGGGTATCTAAGGCATTCACTTCATGGCATGCATTTGGACACATCATCATGGAGTCGCAGACGACTGCCTCACTTGGGTTTTACGTACTTTAAAACATCGATTGAATTGTAACAAACTTATTTCCGCACAAGTTGATTTTCATTTGGGACCTACTTGTAAACTCTGATTGTTTTATTAAATCAAACGATGTATTTTCCAAACGACACTTTAGGTCGCTTCAATATAATCGGATTGTGATGCTATGACAACTAATCCCGTGAATTCCATTCCGCGCAAAACAGGTAATTTGGGGTGTGACACCACTGCCTTCATTACACTAACAATGAGATCGTGAATCGCATCCAATCTACACAATCATGCTATTGTCGAGATGGAAAAGCTATGGTGCAAACCAGTTCAAGGAAGGCAATATGAATAGGAAGAAAGTGGAGGTTATAAGTTAAAATCGAATCGTATAAAATGGAATCAAGGTCAATATTTTACCAATTGTGCTAAATCATGGTGGTGATGGACATATATCAAGGAACTCCGCACATCTCCAAAACGTCCTCAAAATGCGTAATACTTCAAAGAGACAAGATGTACTAGTGCAAGCTCTGGATAATGGTGTCTTTGGATGAAGAGGAGTTATTGTTTCTTGCTGAGGGCAATGCCAAGAACATATGATGAGAATGTGGATGAGCGCCAATTTAGAGATAGGTCATAATCATCAATGCCTTTCAAGTCGCTTCACTATGATGCATACGACTCTCACATCGATGATGATCCTCGCCCACGAAAAATATTCATGGCTAGCATTTCTCCAATGGTCTCCAAAGATCTCCTCACCACAAATTCTGGTCCATCCAAAGAAACAATCATCTCGAGATATTAAACTATATGATAATGTTGATCGAAAGATACATGACCAAGTTCAATCAAGAAATCTGGTGACCGGATATCGCTTAATATAAGCAATGATAATATTGTCCCATAGATCAATATGTGACCCAATGTGAGAGAGTTCGATTGAACCAGAGATGTATCTAATGCGTCAATGATGACTATATCTATGATGAATACACTGCTAGTGTTCCTAATAATTCTGCCATCTCTGAACTTAATGCCTATAAAGAACAAGTTGCTATTTATGAACAACGTGCTAAGTTTGAGTTAACCAAACGTGAGCAGGAAATGGATGACCAAATGCGTACAATTATTAGAAAAAGTAATTTTAGAGAAGAAGTATTAAAACAAGAGTTAAACACCTTACAAGAAAGTTTCTAAAACCGCCGCTTAAGCAAAACATGAACTTCAAGAAAATGTTAAAATGCTTAAGCAAGAATTCACTGCTAAGGAATCAAACTTTGATGATTTTTCCAATCTAAAACTTTGAAAAACAAGCTTGAAAAATAAGTTGTAATGCATAAAGGGAACACCATCGCAGCGCTCACATGGTCACTAAGCATAGAGTTTTAGCGATAAGCATAGTATTCCCATTATTATGAACCAACCACAAAGTATGGTGTGAAAGCAAGAGAAGCTGAAGGTAATATATGATGGCAAATGAAATCCTTAAGCCTAGACGTAAACCTAGTTTACCTGAGAATATCGGGAGAAGATAAATAAGATGTAACTAAAGAAATCGATGAAGAGCTTTAGAACCTTTATGCATAGAAAAGAAAATCACTATAAAAACACCCAACTAAAAGGATAACTGATTGCCTTTAACAAGTTTAGACCTCAAACATACCACCCCTCTAACAAGTGTTTTGGAAAAGGATATGGATTAAGAAAAAGTCGATTTAGTTTGTTGAAAAGAATCCCCATGTCGTGAGAATGCTTCCTTGCCATGTTATCCCCCATACAATGTTAGGATTTGGAAAATCCAGAAGTTAAAGTGTCGGTCACCTCAAGTATATGTAATTGTTAGAAAGCTCGTAGTCGTAGTTATTTAATGTCATGTAGTATTTAGTTATGTAACACCGCGGGAGGACTGACGGTCTTTACTCACCGTATGCCCCATCCACGTATGCTTATTGTAAGACTATAGATACTCTCTACCTCCCAAGGTAGAGAGTTGGAGCTAATAATAAGATTTTTCTTTCTCTCACTAAAGTTCCCAACCTCTAACTTTCTCTCTCTAAAACCATTGGTATTGTGGTTTATGTTATGATGTGTATGTGAAATCTAATATGTTACAAATGGTATCAAGAGCCATGGTTAGATCATCTCTTACATATCCTTGGATTTCTAGTGGTTTTTAGATGGTTTTTGAGTTTGAAAAGTTTAGTGGTTTTTGCATCATTTGGTTCATTTCTAGTGTTAAAGGTTGAATTTGGGTGTACGTTTAGAATCATTGTGTGCTTGGTTTTGATTTGTTGCTTGAATCAACGTGGTTGAGCTTGTTTTGATTGAAAAGTGTGGTTTTAAAGTTTTTCTTGTAGCGTCTTGGCTCGAGTGTAATTTTGGTAGCTTACTTGCTTAAGAAAAAGGTAGCGAAGTTGTAGTGAGTTTTGGTAGCGACTTGGTCATAGCTTATCCTTTTGAGACAAGTCGACAAAGTACACTTAGTGGATTCTCCACTACGGGTAGCGACTGGTAAGGTAGCGATTTGCTTTCTCAATTTGATTTAATTTGTTCTTAAGTTTCTTAGCGACTTGGTGTTAGCGATTGGACCTTAGCTTGAAGTTGCTATTTAGCGACTTTGACATCTTAGCGTATCATTGCCAAAATTTTAGCGATTTGGAACTTAGCGACTTGTTTTGTTATTACTTAGCAACTTAGTGCTTAGCTTAATTTGGTTCAAGGATTCTTTAGCGACTTGGTTGACTTTTGTTCAATACGGTTTCTCTTGATTTAGTAAAACCGCGGAAAGAATCTATTCCCGTTTAATCATTGAAGTTATAAAATCCCGTGTAATCTTTAAAAATGTCTACCAACGTACCCACAATCATCTCCATCGCTGCGGAGGATGTTCAAGCAGCCGTGTGAGCATCACCCACCCATGCTTGACATGAACCGACTATGACTCTTGGGCTCAAAGAATCGATCTGACTGCCTTGGAAAGGAAAATGGGGTCAACATTTTCAAATCGATTGATGAAGGACCTTATCGAGAGACTACAAGAGACTTAATTGATACACCGCAGATGGAACAATGATCTATGGATAGATACCCAAAGACATATGATGAGCTCAATGATAAGAGAGAAAAGAGATTCGATGTCGATATCGTGGCTTCTAACATCATACTTCAAGGTCTTCCAAAGATATCTACAAGCTTATCAATCACAAACATCGAAGCCAAGGCGTATTGGGATAATGTCAAGATGCTTTTCTTGTTCTAATTAACTATGGAAGACAGAGAATCACAACTCTATGATGAATTTGAGCACTTCAAGATGAAACCGGATGAGAGTGTCTATGAGTATTACGTGAGATTCCACAAGCTTGTTAATGACATGAGGAACATCGGAATGACTATGCCAAACATTTAGCCAACTCAAAGTTTGTGAACAACATGAATCCCTAATGGCACAAGTTTGTCACCTCTATGAAGCTAACCAAAGGATTGAAGAATACAAACTATGAGCAACTCTATGCCTTCCTTTTCTAATGAGAGACATGCTATGTTTGAAAAGGATTCTTAATCACTCAAAACCAAACAGGAGAGACAAGCTCATCAAATGATTCAACTGCATTCGACTCAAACATTGGAATTACCACCAAAGCATCTCAAGTTATACCCATGGGTAATGGTAATCACAAACTCATTCCCCATCCAATGTTCAAACAAGCCGATGTCGGCGGAAACTTCATTAATCAACTCGCTCTCGATTAGTCAAAACATGAACTCTCCCACATACCAACAACAACCTCGTAACAACATCAAATCCACAAAATCAAGCCACTATCGAGATGGGAAGGTTATGGTGCCCGCCCAAGAAAGGCGCATTGAACAAGGAAGAGGTGGAGTCGGTAGAGGATATGGGAAATCTAATAGGAAGGAATGGAAATCAAGGACAAGCAAACCTATCAAGTGTTACAACCGTGGTGGTGAGGGACATATTGCAAGGAACTCGACACTCCAAAACGCCCCCACGCGAGTACTTCAGAGATAAGATGTTGCTTGCAAGCTCGTGATAATGGTGCTTTTTGGATGAAGAGAGTTGTTGTTTCTGTCGAGGGAAATGCCAAGACATATGATGCGATGTGGATGAGCAACCAATTCAGAGATAGGTCATAATCATCGAATGCCTTCAAGTCAGCCGATTGTGATGCATACGACTCTTTGACATTGATGAGGAACCTATCAAGACAAAACCGCTTTCATGGCTAGCATTTCTCCAATGGACTCTCCTAAAGTCTCTTCATCACCACAAGCTGGTCCATCCAAAGAAAAATCATTTCTGAGGTATTAAAACTATACGATGAAGTTGATGAGCAAAAGATACATGACAAAGTACAATCAATCAAATTATTGAGTCGATATTGAAAATATGTGCAATATCAATGTTGTCCCATATGATCAATATGTGAAACAAAGTGAAAGTGAGATTGTACCAAGTGATGTATCTTATGCAAATAATGATGATGACTATGTTTGATGAATACACCTCATGATTCTCGTTATTCTCAACCAATGCCTATAAAGAACGGTTGCTATTTATGAACAACGAGCTAAGTTTGAATTAACCACCGTGAAAGGTGAGATGGATGACCAAATGCGCATAATTATTAGAAAAGTAATTTTAGAGAATAAATGTTAAAACAAGAGTTAAACTCCTTACAAGAAAAGCTTTCTAAAACTGCTAAGCAAAAACAAGAACTTCAAGAAAAATGTTAAAATGCTTAAGCAAGAATTCAATGCTAAGGAATCAAAACTTTTGAATGATTTTTCCAATCTAAAAACTTTGAAAACAAGCTTGAAAATAAGTTGTACGCATAAGGAATACCATCAGATCTTCACTTGATCACTAAGCATAGAGTTTAAGCCATAAGCATAGCATTCCCTTGTTGAGGAACCAAATCCAGATCATTAAAAGGCTAGAAATGCTAATAAGGTGATTTATGATGGCAATGAGATTCTTAAACCTAGACAGAAACCTAGTAGCTTGAGTAATCGAGGAAGATAGAAAATTAGATGATGCATCTAGGGAAAAATGAATAAGAAGCTAGAAGATCCCTAATGTAAGAAGAAATATATAACGATCAAACCCCATGATTACAAGAAGGAAAATTGGATCTCCCTGAACAAGTTTAAGCCTCAAACAAGTTAACTCCTGAACAAGTGTTCGAAAAGGATTTAGATAAGCAAAAAGCGAAAATTGTTGTAACAAACCCTCCTTAGGAAAATGCCTTCGTTTAACGTGTATCCTCCAAATATACCAATGCATTTAGTTCCTAGAACTATTGCCACTAAAAGCAAGACCTTAATCACTCAATATGTTATCTTTCAATTATTTGTTGATTTTGAGAAAACTTGTAAGAAAAGGATCACACCCAACGATAATCAAGGGG
The DNA here is from genome assembly GCA_910596185.1 of Chrysanthemum makinoi. Taxonomy (NCBI): domain Eukaryota; kingdom Viridiplantae; phylum Streptophyta; class Magnoliopsida; order Asterales; family Asteraceae; genus Chrysanthemum; species Chrysanthemum makinoi. The sequence goes on along the minus strand of OU343218.1, from coordinate 40,270,641 downwards.
AGAAAGGGTTTTGAGCAAACTAAAGAATGCTATTTAACTAAGGTCATGCCTTTCTTTAAACAAATAAAAAAGATCACTGAGAGTCTTAAAAGGGATGACTTAGATATTAAAGGAATGGAAAAAGAATTTGATGCAATGATAGTTGAAGTTAGTGACTATGAGCGAGAACTAAAATATAATGAGATTGAGAGGAAGAACTTGCATACCTCGAATGAGAATCTTATTTCTGAATGTATTGCTCAAGATGTGTTTTACACAGCTACAAATTGTTCCATTAATGCTTCAAATTTCATGAATTATCTCAAGGTTCGAAAGTCTCCCATGATCGTGTCATTGAGCTTGGAAAACTAACTCTAAACCGCATGATAAGGTTGAACATCCAAAGAAAATGCTAAAACCTCAACATCAAGACATCCTTGGATGTTCCCTAATTTGATGCAGTTTTGAAATTAAACGTGATGAACGATTCAAGCTCATCAGTAACACGATCGTAAAAGTTGAAAGCCCAAATCTCTCAATTAAAGGGTGAAAAGAACAATGTGACGGGATCCCAAATGCCTCCTCCTTTAGATTCTCAAGATTTCAAACTTTTCATCTTCAGAACTTAGTTAATGCTTTACAAAAGGAAAACGAGAGTTTTCTATAAGAAAATGAAAAGGTTAAACGACACTTTAAAGAGTTATATGATTCAATGAAAGTCACTCGTGACCAAAACAACAAAAAATAACGTCTTTACAAAAGGAAATTGAGAATCTCAGGAGTAGGAAAACGGAAACCGCCACTTGTTTTAATGAGAATGTTGCATCAAAGTCATCCTCGAATGCAAATACACCGTGGATCAGTAAATACATTCCTCCTCATCTTAGGAATAATGAACCCTAAGCGTTTCATGACTATTGTGCACACCTTAAGGATAGTCTAAAATGTCTCCGTGAGATTGTTGAAGAGGATTTCATTAATAAACCTCTTGATAGAAAAATTAGGTTTGCTTGCATTCGTGCCAAACGATCTCAAGAGTGCTAGAATGTGTAATTGCAACATGTCCTAAATCCTTAGTGCAAAAAGCAAAGCCGATGCCTTGTTCTATGCCAAAGGCCAAGCATACAAACCATTCTATGCCCGGGCTTTAAGAAAGAAACACTAATGTGCCTTCAAGTAGTTCGTGATCCTTGCACATCTAGTTCAGAATGCAAAAGTAGATCAACCAACTAATGTTCCCAATTCCATCTACAGAGTAATCAAGGATATTAAAGCAAAATGTCAAAGCCTCCCGAAATACTCAAGTAAGTAAGATAGGACCTCACAAGCTAAGAATGTGCATTGGAAGAGAGTAGAAGACCAACCTAGGAACTCTTAAGTTTGAGTTAATAAAACAATCGCTTGATTCTAGTATTAGCCATAGGCTGCATCTGTAATTAATTCACTCCGATACTATTTGGCAAACCATGTAATGATGTTTGCTTGAATTCCGCTGTAATCATGAATGTGGTGTGAATGCTTTGTCTAATGTCAGTCAAATGCCCGCTTAAAATACATGCTAAAAAAATCATGCTAAGAAGGCTAAAAGGCAAAGACGAAAGAAAGTTAGAAAACATTAGAAACCCACAGGAAGAAAATTTAGTAATATAGGTTATCAATGGATACCTTTTGGCCATAAGGATAATCAGCTTTCCCTCAATCTACTAAAACAATGCCCACTAGAAAATGGATGCCTACTGGTAGAACTATTCCTTTAAGAAGTGAACATACTTTTTGAATAGGTCAATATGCATACACCAATGACTGATCTATTCCAATATTGATTCCATTTCTTATACTGATACGGGAAGCTTTATTTCACGCTGGTGTTCCAATCACCGGCATTAACCAAGTGGAACCCATTCTTGCATGGGATCCTAATTATCCGCTTATCCATTCTTGTCTCAGGTTCAACTGCAGTTTCGCTCAAATCGCTCGTAGTACTTTGGACTCGTGCTGCTCCAAGCATATGATTGGAACATGACCGTCATGCTTATGACCCCGTGAGTAAATTCTCGACCTTAGATTCGTGAACCCACTATTTTGGAGCAATTATGGGTCATGGTGATTATGAAGTTGGCAAAAGTGTAATCTCCTGTGGTATAC
>OU343218.1:40152680-40268417 GCA_910596185.1 Chrysanthemum makinoi | reverse complement strand
TTGTTTACTTTTTTACTTATGTTTATCTATTTAATCCATTTGACCTCTAGAGAAAAACACACAACTTAATCGAAATTGTTTCTTAGTATATAGGTTAACAAGACATTTCCTAGCATAAAGTTGGGATATAAGAAGAATTTAATAACCCTTCTTGTAGTTGGACATATTGGTATTACAACTTGAGATTATATTGACAAGAGGGCACTTACTTTAATTATGGACATATCTAAGACCTATACAAACCTTGATTCAGTGACTCAAGTCTGCCTTGTAAGTGCTAGCAGCAAAAAGAGACCTGATTACTATGACGATATTGATATAAAACCTCTTCTTCTTTCTTCTCGAGAAGCAAATTAAATCAATAGAGAAGTTTAAAAACAACAGTGTTCGATAAGTGAGAAAAGGTGAGCATTACCCCCATTATCTAAGTTAAGTTACGAGTTTAGAAAGATAAGTGATTTTGGTAACTAAACAAACGATTCTGTGAACTAATCAAATAATCATTTATTCAGATCTGTAGTGTACTACATATAAACTTTGTTATTTGACAAATTTGGGTTGTTGATAAGGTTTTAAAATGTACATTTTTAGGGTCGCTTAAGCTCTTATTTGATCACTTGTATCCGTATTACTTAATATCGCTCCTTTTCACTTTTAGGTATCTTGAAGGCAAAATGTCGGAATGACACTTATTCTCGTAAAAGGCTAATATACAAGAAAATGGCCAAAGTCAAGAATCGAGACACTCACCGCTAAAACCAGCGTGATGGCGCCGTGTTATCCGCCCCGTCGGACTACGCCAGGATGGCTCGAGCCAAATTCTTATTTTACAAGTGACGGCCGTTTTAAAAGAGTAGGTCGTCGCAACTCGACGGCCTAGATTTGATCCGCACGACGCCGAGATCGCGGGACGGCGCCACATCATAAGGTGACGCCGCCGCAAGACTAACGCCAAGACGAACCCTAATGACGACCGATGATGCCACAAATCATAAGATGACGCCGTCCGCATATGTCATCTTATATATAGAATCCAATTTTTAGTTTTCGGTGTGTAGTCTTTGAGTAAAACCTAAACCAACCAAGGCCGCCTTGTACATTATTTTAGGCTTCCATACCCTATCTTACATCAAGATAAGTGTTTTACTTCATTAATTCAATTATGTCTTCAATTACTTGTGTGTATGCTTGCATGTTCTCCATGTCCGGCTAATTTACTTGTGTGTTTGCTTAGGAATATGAAACTTGATTATTGAATATTGATTGGTTGTCTCTTATCTTAATTGTTAATGATCTAGTATTGCATAGGTCATTCTGTGTAGTTAATGCTTGATTAATCTTTGTGAACCTTAGCTTATAATACCTAGAGTCATTGTAGGATAAACCATCCGAAGAGTACCTTAGAGTTGAGTTTATAAATCCTAGAGATTTTGTAGGCGATAACCTTTGGTAGCTTCAAAGAGATAGGGATAAACGCATACCCTACCTAATCCTTAGACACACAACATGATTAAGAATAAGGACGTGACAATTCAACCATCAATAGGAGATAATTAAGGAGTAACAAAACCTAAGTAAACACATCTTTAAATCATCATAAGAGCACAAAATAATTAGACATAGACTACATACACCTTAGATTAGATAATTAGATAAGTAGAAGTAATCTGTAGAAATACCAACCCCCAAATCCAATCCCCGAGATTCTCCTTCCATTTCCTAAAAAAAAATAAAAAGATAAAAAATAATCTTCCTCAACCCCAACCTTAGCGTAGTAACTTCTCACTAGCATTCTATTCCCCTAGAGAACGATATCAATTCCGTGGCTTACCCTAATACTACACTACAACGATTAGGTTCACTGCCTAGGGTGTTGAAAAACTTGCTCAATAAAAAGGAAGTTCCTTTGACTAATCCACGCTACAAGGTAAATGCTATCAAGTTTTTAGGTTTCCTTGCTTGATTCCTATCAAGTAAGCATTTTTTCCCATTTTTAGCTTCCTTGTAGTCTATCCCCCTTCTTTGTGTTTGTGTCAGGTTCAAAACCCTTTTCATTTGTCGCTATGGCAAGTGAAGTTGCATTTGAATCATTATAAAATGAGGAAACATTAAATTTCGCAGATTGGGTTGCTTTTTATTGTTCTAATGAATTTGTGAGTGATCTTAGAGATATCCAAAAGTTGATGGGTGTAAGGTTGGATGGATTTGATAAATTTTGTGCAGTGTGGCTTCTATTCAACGCATTGTTAGAATCAACTCCTTTAAGGAGACCCTCCGGAAAATTTGAGAAAGCATCCTAAGCATAAAACCATCAGTTGTCACAACTGAGGAAATGGATAAGGAGGATTTATCCAACCTTAGGCATCATGATAAAAAAAGACATAGTTTTTAAGAACATGGAACCTAAAACCAATAAGATTGTGAGATGGTTATAGTTGAACTGCTTAGTTGCATGGGATAGATTTCAAAACATATGACACGCATGAGGAATCCTTTAAGCAAATAGAACATAGTGATCAAATTTTTGAGAATGATTCTTATGAATCTGACCAAGAATTTGAAATGGCTAAAAGAAGATTTAAGATACTTAGGAGTGTATTTGGGTTAGATCATACTAAAACACATGAACTTTTAGGAGATCTAGATATAATGGAGAATGAGGTGGAAACTCCAAGCCCACAAGCCCTACCATCACTTGAGGAACACACATCGCCATAACTTACCCTGAGTAGAGAGACTATAGGAACCCCGATTGATATAGAACCCTTGGACCAAATGCCACTAGAGAATGTAGGTTTAGATGCTTGTTGTCATGACCTCTCTTAGTCCTAGGGAAGTTCCTAATTTTGATAAAATGGAGCCTCAACCAAAACCTTACCCAATTTTCTCCGCCTTTAGATGAATCTTGGAATTGAATTAGGCCCCAATCCACCCATCAAAATAAATAATCCGGTAGTTGCTTGATAAAGGTGGTAGACTCTAGGCTAAGGGTGAAAGGAAGCTAATATAGGAATAACCCATGACCTTACACATTTATATCACCCATTCATGGTTGATAACAAGAAACATTATGGGTTTAAACCGGTTTATTAGGTCATGATGGATCCCAACTAAGAATCTTTTAAAGTTGATAGAAGATGATCCATTTTTAAGAGAGAGATTTGATTCACCCGCTACACCAATAGACTTAGGTAAGGTTATAATGAATGGAGCACACCCTTTGAGCATATAAATCACCCATCACCCTCTCCTCACGTAGCAAATTTCAACCCTAAGGGTGTGTATCGCTACTATCACCCGCACTTAAGCTTAAGTGTAGGGAAACCTCCCTTTATTCGCTAAATAGCGGGTAGAGTCAGCTCGTGACTAACAAAAACAAGCTTCGGGAGGCAACCCATGTGTATTTGTTTTTCATTTTTATTTGTGTGTCTTATATCTTTTATTGATTGTTTATTCTCATGATTGAATTTGTAAAAATGCTTTATTTTGTCTTTAACCTCGTCTTAATAACATATGGTATTTTACATGCGGATTAGTGTAGGGAGGATTACACACGCTTCAAAAGAAACGTAAACATGAGAATTTCAATTAATCAAAAGATATATATGTGTGTTTGTTCGAGTCAAATGCTTGTATCGAGTCATAATGGATGTTTTGCAGGAAGCTTTTCCATTCTAAAGATGTAATTTTTCCGTAATTTTTTCCTTTAAAATCGCAAACCGCTTTGTCAGATAACCTCGGCAGCGCCAGATCGCGAACCCATCTAATGTCAGATCGCAACCTGACGACGCCGAAGGAGCAAAACAACTGACATTTTTCGTTTTCGAGTGCTTATAATTTTTGAATTTTCCGTGTCTTAATTTTTCCGAAAATCTGTAAACATCCATTCCACAAGCATTATATCCTAGTTTAGTAGAGTCCTATATATATTATTACCACGCATTTACGCTTTCGAAGGTTTCATTTGTTTCTTTCATTGTGCAGTGTTTAATTTACCAAGAAGAAGATACATAAGATGAGAAGGAGCTTTTCACTTAAACGTTCTTCTTGAAGAAAAAATGTAACCACCACTTTACACGGATCCTACAGAGCTAATAAGGGGAGTACTAGTTTCTTTCATCTTTTATTACCTTCCATTATCATAACTTTGATACTGGGAACATTGGGGGAGAATGTTAAGTTTAAGTGTAAGGAGGGAAAATAAAACGGGAACTTTGAAACTATGCTTATCCTTGAATATTTGCTTTGTCCAATTGCATTTGTGTAATAAACCATGAGAAAATGTCGGTTAGGTAATTTTGGCACCAAATTTAAAAATTTTCATGACATATAGGAGTGGGCCATTAGTCTTAACAAAAGTGTCTCATGGATAGGAAATTATATGACTAGCACAAAAACCCTTACCACTTAAATTCCACCCAAAATGTGAGGATCGCCCTTAGATTAGTAGGAATTAAAGCATTCATCTTTAATGCTTAGTGTGTGAACCGGTAGTATAATAGATTCTAGAACTTGTTTTGTGATGCATCCCCGAGACTAGTAAGACTACTACCTTGTGTAGTTAGGAATAACTAAATGATAGAGGCATTAGGATAACCTTGTTTGATAAATTGCACTTCTTCACATCAGTTGAGTAATTCCCCCACACCTTTGCATTGTACTCATCTTTAGTACACGATACCCCTAGTTAACCCCTCAGAGCCTATCCTTTTCGCGGTTCTCGTGATTTTTCGGTTTTCCGGAATATCAATGAAGAGCATTGTTTACACCCCCACCCCCAAATGTACACCCAAATCGCCTTAGCATACCTTGTATGGACTCACTTTTAGTGCATTATTGTTATCACCCTAAACTCTTAGTTCAATTATCTAGTTGCTTGCATAAGTTACTAAGTCGAGTCATATCCTTTGTACACAGTTTTGGGACGATTGGGACTCATGGTAAAAGTTAAAGTTTATGAAATGATGGGAATGGAACGTTAAATTCAAATTCCGTTTATTTGCGTAATAATGTACTCCAAGCGTTTTGATCTTTTCAATTCGGGTCATATTAGTGTTAGAGTAATAAAAACTCAAGTGTAGGGATGTGCCTATAAATCCCTATCATTTTGATGTTATCGTAGAGGATGGTAGAGTAAAAGTGTATGAAAAAAAAAAAAAATACGGGCTACCATCCTACATCTTTCTTTAAATTTATGTATGTTTATTTCAGTTATCTAGAGTCTAGAGTGTCGAGTATTGGCTTAGCAATGCCATTCTTCGCATGCTTGTAACATAAAGATTTTTGACTTGCCACCACTAAATAGCCTATCCCTCCAAATCCTTTGTTTCCCTACCGTAAGCCTAACATTACAACCCTTTAAAAGACCTCTTTGATAGTCTTTCCTAGGTGCTTACGCCAAAGCGATGGAGGTTTGATCTAGTCTCAAGCCTATGGTAATCTATGTACTAGGACCGGTTAATGAGTGTTTATCTTCCATTTCCAACTTGTTATATTTCATATACACCCGAGAGATGTGAGTATCCAAACACCCCATGTAAGGTGCTAGTATGTAATTTCCGTGCTTGTTATGACTTTTTTGGGTTTCATGACCCCTAACTTATAAATTAATTGGCTAAAAGCACATTTGCTTGAGGACAAGCAAATACCAAGTGTAGGGATATTTGATAAGGTTTTAAAATGTACCTTATTGAGGGGTCGTTTAAGCCCTTATTTGATCACTTTTGTATCCGTTATTACTTAATATCGTTCCTTTTCACTTTTTAGGTACCTTGAAGGTAAAATGTTGGAATGACACTTATTCGGACGAAAAGGCGCGAATATACGAAGAAAATGGCCAAAGTCAAGAATCGAGACACTCTCTGCTAAACTGGGGTGACGTTGGTGTTATCTCCGACGCCCGCCGGACCACTCTTTGTGACGGCCAAGAGCCAAATAGCTTATTTACAAGTGACGCCGTTTTAAAAAGAGTAGGTCGTCGCAACTCGAGACGCCTAGATTTGATCCGCACGACGCCGAGACCCAAGGGGACGACGCCACAATCATAGGTGACGCCGCCGCAAGACTAACGTGGCCAAGACGAACCCCTAATGACGGCGACCGACGCGTCACAAATCATAAGGTAACGCCGCGATATGTAATCTTATATATATAATCCGAATTTTTTTAGTTTTCAGTGTGTAGTCTTTGGAGTAAAAACCTAAACCGAACCAAGGTTGTCTTGTACAGAATTTTAGGGTTCCATACCCTATCTTACATCAAGATAAGTGTTTTACTTCATTAATTCAATTATGTCTTCAATTACTTGTGTGTATGCTTGCATGTTCTCCATGTCTGGCTAATTTACTTGTGTGTTTGCTTAGGGAATAAGAAACTTGATTATTGAATATTGATTGGTTGTCTCTTATCTTAATTGTTAATGATCTAGTATTGCGATAGGTCATTCGTTGTGTAGTTAACGCTTGATTAATCTTTGTGAACCTTAGCTTATAATACCTAGAGTCATTGTAGGCTAAACCATCCGAAGAGTACCTTAGAGTTGAGTTTATAAATCCTAGAGATTTTGTAGGTGATAACCTTTGGTAGTTTCAAAAAGATAGGGATAGACGCATACCCTACGACCTTAGACACACAACGCGATTAAGAATAAGGACGTGACAATTCAACCATCAAAAGGAAATAATTAAGGAGTAATAAAACCTAAGTAAACACATATTTAAATCATCATACGAGCACACAATAATTAGACATAGACTACATACACCTTAGATTAGATAATTAGATAAGTAGAAGTAATCGATAGAAATACCAACCCCCAAATCCAAACCTCGAGATTCGTACCTTTCCATTTCCTAAAAAAACAAAAAAAAGATAAAAAAATAATCTTCCTCAACCCCAACCTTAGCGTAGTAACTTCTCACTAGCATTCCTATGCCCCTAGAGAACGATATCAATTCCCGTGGCTTACCCTAATACTACACTACAACGATTAGGTTCACTGCCTAGGGTGTTGAAAAACTTGCCCGACGAAAAGGAAGTTCCTTTGACCCCGAACGACGCGTGTAGCGTTATCAGGTGTTTGGAATTTTTTAGCAAAAACGTAACAAAAGGCAGTGCAAGAAACAATGCTTCAATTTTCTTTTGCCGTAGAAACGTGAATAATTGAATTTTTAGTGCTCGGAAATTCTACTTGTTTAAGGATTTAATAGTTAATCATAATAAGATAATTCATTTGAATAAGAAATTCTCAAACTGCTTATTTCCATCAGACTGACAAATAACCATTCACAATTCGCTTATATAAAGGAAACAAGCAGTTTTAATAAGCAATCCCAACACCCTCTAAATAACCATAATCAGATTCAGTATCATTATACCCAAACAATAAAAGCAAAAAAGTTATACATAAAACAAAAAGTAATTAGGTTCCCCTTATCTAATGGTACTATAATTCTTATTTGAATAATCTGAGGGTGTAGCCTAGTGATGAAAATACATCAACATTGTCGGCACATCGAAAGATGGCACAACTGAGATGCATTTAGGAACTTCCAACAAAGCAGACAACATGCCACCAAAATCAGCCGCCCTAAGAAAATACTCATCTAATTCCTTAATAATTTCCAACAAATTTTTACATTTACCAGAAACAACAGCAGGCATATCACTTGGTGTAGTTTCATCAGATGACACTTTAGAAGAACCACTCACAACAGATGGCCATCCAAAACACAAAAACACACAACTAAGAGCATTATTTAACTCTAAATAATCAGTTAACATTAAAAATATCACCATCCCCATATACATTTATCCGCGACTAAAAAACGCAATTAAACAAGTAAACCACAAAATAGTAAAGTAATTAAAAAAGGTAAGAAATGTGCTACCTGTTAGTAATCTTTTGTTTGACCCATGTGTAGTAAAATACATATAAAACGAAAGAAATAAAAGGTTAAAGACCTTGGAAATGAGGTTGGAGCGATAAATCGATCGGACAGCATTGTCGGCGTCGGCGGTGTTGTGGTGGTCGTCAGAGATCTGAGTAATATGGGGGGAGATGAAGGATTATTGTCTCCATGGAGATGTAAGGGAGATGGATGACTTTTTTGTTTGGATGAAATGAAGAAAAGGGTGATGTATGACATTATATATGGGCAAAATAGTTATTTCATAGGAATAACAGGATTTGATAATAAATAACGAGACATTGACCTGAGCATTACGGGTCAAAGGACTCAATTGGCCTAAAAAACTTGAAAAATGGCTCAATGCGACGAAAATGCCAAGTTTGAGGTCCCGACGATACTTTTGACAAGTTTAGGACCAATACCAGTACTTTTGTCTAAACAAAAATAAGGATAGTAATATTCCTACCCTCTACTCCTCTACCCTTTTACCTCATATGCTAATTTATTGATAGGACACGATAGTCTCATTATTTTTGTTTCGTATTTTTATTTTTACCACTTACCAATTGAATTGTTAAACTTTATATTTTATGTTTCAAGCCAATATTTTTAGCAATAGCTTTTATGATTTTTATCCATATTTTTTTTGTTTTACTATTTTTGACTTCTCAAACATTATATTTTTGTTTCACAGTTTTATACTGTAATAAAAACAAAATTAAAAGAATAAAACAATATATATTAAGAAGGTATAGCTAAGTGTACCAATAACATTTTTTTTGGGATAGGCTAAGGCATCAATTACAATTTTTTTTTTATTGATACAGAATTGTAACATGGTTTTGTTGGAAGTGAATTCGACATTTCGAATTTATACTTTTGTTTTTCATCACCTCAACAAACTCTTCATTAATTACCCAAAACTATCTTTGTTATACTAAGAAAAAATATAACCGGTATATTAATGTGCATTTACTTGTTAAGTACCATAAACCAACCATCTATACTACTTTATAAAAGGTTTGGGACTTTCTATAACAGGAAGTCTTAAAAATCTTAAGACCAAAAACATTTCTATTAAAAGAAGTCTTAAACAATTCAGTTGTGCAAATTTTTATTCACAATGTACAAACAATACATCATACTTTCAATGCAGTCAAATAAAACGTGTGAAAGTTAATACATAGAAAATTAAATGTCTTTAATTCACTTGTAACAATACATTTCAATAGCTTCTTATATACACATGAAAATTAAATACGTTTTTACACTTGAAATGTTCAATATTGTTCTTAAAGTGTATATGTTGTAACAACCCATTGATTATAAAGCAAATTTTAAATGTCTTAAATTCCAAAACATGTAACACCTATCCGAATTTTAAAGCCCATTTAACTTGTAGAATGCATGGCAAGGCTAGCTTATATATAATCCTTACACAAGCCTAGCCCATTTAACACATTGCTTCTCTTCTCTCTCTCAATCTCTCTCGCTACCATCAATCAAGTATCTTGTTCCCCATCACTGCCGCCACCCTCGACCGGTCATAACTGAAACCTCCTCCATCACCGCACTAGCCACACCACTACTTAACCTCACCACCACCGACCCAAACCGCCACCTAAACGCTTACTTCACGAGAGACACACCAAGAACAACACCTACAAAAAGGGTTTTTTAGTTCTGAGGTATTTTTTGAGTTTTGTTACAGCAGCAACCGCCGCCGCGTCCGTGTCGCCAAAAAAATCTACCGCTGACGCTTAGTCGCCAAAAAAGTTGTTGCTTGTGTCTTCTTGTGTCTTGTGGCTTTCAGTGTATTTTTAAATCGATGTGTTCTTGTAACATGGGTTTGGTTGGTTTGTTGTTGTTTAAGAATAATATTGTTTGATCTAACGGGGTCTTGTTCTACTATGTTTTAAGATCTATTATATTTTGATTTTGGTTCGATTTAAATATTATGTGGCTATAGGTTGCATTTTAGATGTATCTTATTTTGTATTTATGCTTATTTTGTCTTTTGAGTTCAAGATGGCCAAAATTCGAATTTTGATGTCACGATGTGTCATATTCAAGTTTTAGTTGCTGTTAACCTTTGCTTTCGTGTACGAGAATAAATGTCCATTATTACAGATTAAGGATGGGACTCTAGATATTGGGCTAATTGTTGCATACATTTTCGTATAGAAGAATTTAAAACTGTGTGTCAAATACATTTTCGTATATCTAAGGTCAAATATATGAAAAGTATCAAACACAATATGGTGAACTCGAAGCTTATGTTTTAAACGTATTAAAAACCTTTAATGAGGAGTAGAGGACATATGAACCGATTATCAAATCTTTAATTACCCGAATGTGAGTACACTATGCATACATAAACATCATTATTGAGAATATACGTTATCGCACTTATGAATTTAACTTACATTTCATTACTGCAATTGAAAATAGTTCCATCGAGAAAACTCACTCCAAATTGATTGAAAATATTACATTGTTGTCGCTACGTAACCATGCCACTAGAAAAAAAAAACGCTTTTCGAGCATGATTTTTAACGCTACATGTACAGTTTGTCGAAAGGAAATTACTTGACGCCAAAAACTTATAAATTAAAAAATTTGCTCGCTACAAAATTAGTCGAAGACCGCAAATAAGTATCATTGCGCAAGTATTAATCGCTAGTTGATTATATATGTCTTTAATCACTACTACTTATAATGCACAAACGACTCTCTCTCCTATTTAATTTTCAGACTTGCAAGTAATAAAGCATGCTGTACAACACATTAAAGCACAAAATTTCAGACTTACAACCACATATGCATTATATACAAGTATTTGAAGCACAAATAAAACAAAAAAAAAAATTATTTCTTACATACAATTAATACATAATTTAAAACACCCCATCACCAATATATACAAGTACATAAGCACAATGTACAAATACAATTAATACTTTTGATTTCACAATCATTCGACAACACGTCAACAACAACAATCTAAAAAATCCTAACCTTAACAAAACTCAACATAAATGAAAATCAAGAGATCCAAGTTCTTTCTTTCGCGCATACTTAAAGATATATGAAGACCCCTCAAGGCCAAACAAACGAAAGAAATTCATCATCGGTCATTTTTTAAGCATAATTTCATTAATATCCGAAACAAATAGAAAAGGAATTATAACAATTATGTTACTTTTTTCTTTGTTTCGCTCAAAGACGCAGAAAAACAAGAACAAAGCATTAATATGCTTTCTTGACTTAGCTTGTGTAGAAATTAAAGAAATCTTGTATAGTTGTGTTGGTGTCTGTGATGATTCGATGAGTTTGGTTGTTTTGATTTTTGATTAAAGATGGAAGATGATGATCGTGATGAGTTCGGGTATGATAGATGTAGAAGATGAGATGGTGATTTGGATTAAAGATGATGGTCAGATTATATGAGACCAGTTTGATGAGTTGGGAGAGATGGGGTGTGAGAGAGTTTAGTGAGATGGTAGGAGGATTATAAAATGATGTATATGTTTTAGGGTTACACGATACAAGTGATTAGGATATCACTTCCAATATCCGAATATGGAGTAATGGATCGGGTTGTGTCATATGGGTTGGGTTATCCAAGTAATGGGCTTATATGAATTATTACATGAATAGAAATTTTTCGGCTGAATTGCTACAACATCCGAAAATTGGAATGAGCTTGCAATGATTTATGATCCAAAATAAATAACACAAAGGCCAAAAATTTAATATCCTATGTATTTTAAGTGTGATAGTAAGTGAAATATTTGGTATAATTTTGGATTTATTCGAGAATACGCTATTTTTTCTTGATTTAAATTTTTGGGTTATATTAGTCGATTATATATTTTTCCTGCCGTGATAATATTATCGGTTATCGCTTATATTCTCGCATTACGGGTGTAACTTGCTATTTTTATATGGTATAATATAACATTTGTTTAACGTTATTTCAAATTAAACATCTCGCTATCCGTAAAATTAATGTCACGAAAAACTCACTATCTATAAGTAATTAATCACTGAAAATTTTAGTTTCAGGGTACCCGCCGCCGCAACGCGCGGGTACCCTGCTAGTTCTCTATAAATAAGTATCGTTTATAATAATAAATCAAAATGATTTAATTACTTTTGACCAATAATAAATTCACATATATTATCAAGAATTGTTGAGATTAACTTGTATTATATGCATCTGTGTTAGTACTTCTTAAAATTATAAGATATTCTCACGAACTCTTTATAAAGGAATAAAATAAATGAATAAATAAATAAAATGTAACCAGCTTGGTATTTTTTAATGTTTAGTATAACACTTTTTTTTATAAGGTGTTGTCAAAATCGGTCTAAGTGGCCGATTAATCAGCGCATAGGGGCTAGGCAGGGTTTAACCATCCACTTTTGGCCAAGTCGGGCTTATCAACCGAGTTGGTAAAAAATCGGTCAATATATTGATTTATCGGATGAAAATTGGTCAAATCAAACAAAAGTCGGTCAACGCAAGTCAACTTTTTTCAAAAATTAAAACTGAGGGTTTTTTTCAATATTTATATCGCATTTTTCACAAAATCAGTTAACACAACCATACAAACACACCTCGAGCAGTGATTTAACACAAAATGTAATTGTATTCTCGTTTTCTTATTTCAATTGATTTAACAAACATTGAAAATTAATTGAACCGTTTGAACATTGAATCTTATAGTATTTTGAAGCATTTCATTTATGTTATGTATAAAATTTCAAACAATTATAGTTTTCTACATAAAAAATTTAATTCGATTAATCCATGTTTAATCTTTGCCTAACCGATTAATCGTTAGGAGGTACCCGGCCACTCGACTAGCTCATAACGATTTTTACAACCTTGACCTTAATAACAAATTGTTTGAATTTCGACTTTTATGTGTATTCTGGGACAACTAGCAGGGTACCCGCGCAATGCAGCGGCGGGTACCCTGTGACTATATTTTTCAGCGAGCAAATGTTATTCGGTTAAATGTTTTTCTAACAAACATATAAAAAATCTCTGCAAAAAAATACC
This sequence comes from Chrysanthemum makinoi, assembly GCA_910596185.1. NCBI lineage: Eukaryota > Viridiplantae > Streptophyta > Magnoliopsida > Asterales > Asteraceae > Chrysanthemum > Chrysanthemum makinoi. The sequence goes on along the minus strand of OU343218.1, from coordinate 40,255,436 downwards.
CGTAAGAGTTGAGGAGTGAAAGTGGGGTATATTTTGAGACTATTTTTGTGTGTGAGAGATATGAAATGGTTTGTGTGAATTTGTATGGTGTATGCGGTTACATATTTTTATTAATCATTATTGATAGTAATGTTTTTTTAGCAGTTACACGTTTTAATGATTATTGAAGGCTGTTACAATGAAGATTAAATGGCTTGTTACAATGTTATAATGATATTGATGACTATCAAATTACAATATTTCCATAAAAAGCAAGTTTAAGAGTTTGAATTTTAAGTCTTGCTAATAATGGAATAGTCTCAAATGCATTATAAGGTACTAGATATTTACCTTCGGTTTTTTAACACTCCTATTAACAAGCGAATGGTAAAATAGTTTTCATTGGGCACAAAACACAAAAAATTTTGAAGTTCAAAAGACTTGTTATATAAAGTGATAAAAAAAAAGAAGTTACATAAATTCATAAAAAGTGATAAGTTAGCTACATTTTTCAGATAATTTATCTCTAAAATAAACTAATATTTTCTTGATGTGGATGATGTTAAGCATTTGCAATACTCACTTGATATATCCTGTATTGTATCATATAACAGGTACCCGTGCTTGCAGCGATAGATGCCCTGTAATTAAAACTTTTAACGGGCAGTTTTTTGATTATATATTTTCCATGGCGATAATTTACATATGACAAAAAACTAGGTTAAGATAATTGTTAATACAAATAAGCATTAAAAACGTTTATTTATATTTTACGATCCTCTAATGTTTTGTCGATAACAAATGTAAAATCATTTTAACAAAACAAATAAAATACGTAAATGGATTGAGCCAATAGTTTACTAACACACTTACATTTTCATATAAAACACTAAACAAGTGTTATTGTTTACATTTTATAGAAATGCATATGTATAACAACTAGTGTTTACATAATATGGAAATGGGAAAATGATGTAATGATCGCGGCCTGAGGCTATCACTTTCCCACACTTTATTTTAATTTGAAAATAGACGGGCAATCACCGCATTGGGCAATTATCAACATTGCGACAAGTGTCTCTAGTGTAAGGTATTGTTTTGGGCAACTAAAAGTCGGTAAAACCGATAATTTTAAAAAGGGTTCTATCGCCATTTTACGTAGACAAAAAAAGTACACATTCAATAGTAAAAGTACAAGATCCATTAATTAAGAGAGTTCAAAATCCAAAGTCACTGACCAATAAAGCATCCATTATCGTTTTTCTCTGCTTTTGCTTCTCGCAAGCAGATTATTTTCACAAATCAAACCGCCTTCTTCGCAGCCCCCTCGTCTTCCTTGTAACGCCAGTTATGTCACCATCTTTAAAGCTACATTGTTCAGGCAAAACCACATTCGATTGATCAAGTTTTTAAAAAATGTTCCCAAATATGGTACATAAATATTATTCTCGTTGTTTATTACATATGATTATTTCCAATTGGTTCTGTGTTATAATAAATCGTTTTTGTTATTTGATGAATACCTATGTTAGATAGGTATTAATTCCATTTTATAATCCATTGCTCTTTTTTATATGTATCTGATTCGTAATTATGTAGGGTATGATACCTTAGATGCCGTTAGTTAAGTATGTAACATTACTTGGTTCATTAAAAAATTTAGTGGCAGTTTGTAGACTAATAAGGAGTGGTTTATATGCATCATCTATGCAATTATTTACGACATTGGTATAGATTCCTTCTATGGCCTGAATTATTTTTGGTTTTTGTTGACCCTTTTTAGGACTATGAAGCTAAGTTAATCATTACGAGTAAACTGAACTACTTTTCTTAATTATGTAGGGTAAAATACATCTGTTCCGTCATTACCGCTTCTACAGCTTGTTTAGAGGCTTCTTCTCGCTTTGCCCTTTCCTTTTTCTGTAGCAATTTCTTTAGCATTTACTTCCATATGTAATCTTTTACCAATTTTTTCATCAAAAGCTATCTGATCCTCTGTACTTTGAAACACCAAAGTTGGATCTCCAATCCCTTTACCCTTTCCAATATCAGTTTGAGTAACTACATCTTTCTCGCATATGTTCACCAATGTTTAAAGTCTTAGCAATAGGTCTAGGTGCAGGGATAGGGTGAGATTGCTTTTGGTTGACCAATTGTATGGTAATCTCATTGTCAGCCTTTTTGGTTTTGGTGTTGGTGTTATTGATGTGGTTATAATTGTAGCAATGGTTGCCTATGCAGTGGAAACGTCTGAATGGAAGTGGGTATAATAATAGCAGCAGTGGTTACCCAATACTAGCAGTGGATGCGCAATACTGGCAGTGGTTGCCTGCACCCCTTCATTCTCCTTTTCTTCAACTGCAGCCTTTAAAGAATCATCTTGACTCTTGAGGTTTGGAAAATTTATGATTCCTAGTGAATAATATCAATAACTAATGGAATTTTGAGTTTAGTATTGCAATTAACTCTAGTTAGAGTATATTCGCATGTGAAGAATATCGAGATTGGCTATTATTTTGATTATTTATGTTTTCACAAATGATATCATAAAATCATAACATAAAATTTGATGCAGTAATCTAGTACCTTGTTAATTAGATAAATACTTATTACCTTACATACCAAATAAGTCCAAAATAGCACATTCTTAAACATATACAAAACACATTCATAATCCTAAAAATCATCAAAGATCAATGCTACTTCTTTGAGTATGTTGATAAGCTTTTTGGCACATTCAACCATCTCTTGATACTTAGCTTTGACAACAGCATTATGATCTTTCAAATTTTAAAACTGGTTTGCATCTCTTCATACTTCGCTCAAAGATCGATTATAATCTTTGTACATCTTAAAATCAGCTATCGCCTCTTCACACGTTGCTTCCAAATTAGCATTATCATCTTCGATCCTCTTGAAACGCTCTTTCATATCTTCATACTCACATTCATACTCTTGAAGTTGTTCAATCATTCTCTTCCTCTTATCAATCAGCTCTTGTTTCTCTCTAAAATTTCCTTCTATTGGGAAAGTCTTTCTCGGCTCACAAGCAATTACCATTCTCTTGAAACGGTCTATCATGTCTTTAAATAAAGAATAGTGCAAATTAGTACAATTCGGAGTGCATGTACCATCTTGACACAAAGAACACGACATTTCGTAAATGATTGTGATGATTGATAATCTAATTGATCTAAATGTTTATTGACTAAAATATCACAGTAGAAGTGAAAGGTAAATTTCACAAATGAAAAGGTGTTTTTAGTTTTTGTTTAGACAACAGTATTATTTATTGACAATTTGAATTGGTGTATAGTGTGAATAATCCAAACTAACTGTAAGAATTTGTGTTTGCAAATGGGTTTTTTGTGGTCACTAAGAGTTAGAGTATCAGTGGCCTCTCAGATTTTATTTTTTTTTGACTTTTTTGTGAACTCTAGCATTTGGCTATTTTGTTATCACTTTTCACCTGTTTACTGGTAAGGATGTCGCTTGTTTTGGGAAATGGTTTTTATATTTTTAAATCAATTTAATAATCTTCAACTATCAACATCCACACATTCCTCGAAGATACCAATGCATCAAGTCATAAAAGACTTGATGCGTTAAACACAATTAAATGGTTGAGGTAAAAAGCTTTTGCAAAACCAACTACTCCACTACAAAAAGCTTTTGCATATTTAATGTTGGGTGAAAAATGAAATTTTATAAATACAAAAGCTTTTGACAATAGCTTCAAACGCTTGAAGTCTTTACAAATGTTTTGTAAAAGTCTTCTTCAAAGTTATTGCCACAATGGAACAAGTCATTTGAATATCTTATTAGAATAGTAAAAAGTCTTTCACCAAGTTGCCATTGCGATGCTTACCCTGGCCGACTTTCATCGAAGAATCCAAATAAAAAAAGCGTTGTCCTTTTCTTTTTTATAAACAAATCCGGTTTGTTGTACCCCGTATGTACTTTGTTACCTTATTCGTTTATATAATATTTATAGAGTACATGAATATAAATAACTGTGCAGCTTTATATTTTATATTCTATAATTAAATATTTATTTAATTAAAAGTTATTGAAATTGTTATTATGGTTTATGTTTTATAGGACATGGCGGAAACCAAAGAAGTCATATTTAAAGTGTACCACAACGGGAAATTTGAATTTAAGCCACTCCACTATGTAGGCGGTCGCTTTTTGTCCGGTGTTTTAGCTCCACCAAGGTTGCATTTACCAGGGTGCTTGATCATGTTTTGAATGATATTGGAGGGGAAAAATGGGCTTTATTTTATGTTGCACCAAATAAGGCACTAGAAGATGGTTTAACATTGTTGCACACAGAAAATGACGTTCGACGAATGTATGACCTTGCTGATGAGAATGGATCCATGGACGTCTACATTGCGCACAAGCTACAGGCTTTGTCACAATTTTATTTCAAAAACATGGTATGGCAGGAAGAGGACGCTGGCATGCGGTGCGGTAGTGCAACACCTTTCAAAAGAAGGAAGCTAACAAAGCGTGTTTCTATCACGAAAACTAAAAGAGGGTTCGAGATCATAGAAAAAAAAGGGCTAGTGCACAAGGAATGGTTCCACCTGTTATGAATATTTGTTGCCTTTAAAAAATAATTATGAGTTTATGCTGCCAACCATGCGATAGTGCTTATATGCCAAACTTAGTGCTGTTAGGTTTATGTTGTTAAGTCTATCCTTTATGATCATATGGTTAAGAATTATGGTTGCCCGATCGTACAACAAGTATTGCCCAATTATGGCATTTAGTTTCCTAGATTGCAAATTGGAAGGTGGCCTGAGGTTCAAACGAAATTGCCCAATAACATAAACTTGATTGTCAGAAGTTTCGTGTCTAGATACTAGATGACGATAATGGTTGTGTTTGCTCATTAGAATAGCACAATTTGGGATAAATACGCCCAAAAATACTAACAACTGCTACAAGAGTTAAAACAGTTGTTTTGAAAGTACAAATTAGTTTTGATTAAATTGGGGATAAAAAAAATAGAGTTACAACTAACAACTGCTTGCAATCAATTTCGAAATAAACATCAATGGTGCCCAACTCTCTCTGCAACTCACAACATGGTTGCGTTTTTGGAAAAACCAAAGAAGGCTACATGGTTTGAACAAATTCTCAATTATATGCATATGTGAATACGCAACCACGGCTACAGTTTAACAAACCACTGCTAGGGTCGCTCAAACCACCGCTAGTGTCGACGCAAATATCAACTTTGTTTCTGTTTTCCAAATGACTAGTTGACGTTCAAATTTTAAAAGTGAAATTTAAAGCGCGGATATGAATGATTTACTTCAGGTTGTCAAACGTGCTTAAGCAACATTTTCAAAACCAACAACAGATGTGGAAGCTAGATTTTACCAAAAAAGTATATACGACATAGCAAACTTTCAGTAAAAAAAAGGATAATAAACCGATAAATTCAAACGGTTTGTAATTACGGATAAGTCTTATCCAAATACCAAAAAAGGAGAAAATTTGCAAGTAAATATTCACGCCTTCGCTAGAAATTTTATGACAAATCCAGAAAGATAAATAGATGCCAGGAGCCTAGGCGCTGCCTACCCACAAAAAAGAATGGAAATTAATGATACCAAGAAAACAGAAGTAAAATCCTCGCTATAAAGACGCGAGGTAAATAAATTTAAAGCACATAAAAAACAACCATTCATCCACCAACAAAAAACCCCAAAGAGAAGTTGAAGATGTTAACAACCCGTTGCTCACGCACCGTCGGTTCTAAAAAGCCCATACATAGCCTAAACCTTTACCCCCCCAAAACAAAAACATAAGCGCAAAGCAGTTGCTGCGACAACTGAAACATGTTCTTAAATGACTACTAATAACAATTAGTCGTTTCTAAGACGACTAAATTGACCAATCTCCACGACCATTCACAACATTCCTTCAACCAAAACCCGTGTCCTTTGAGGTTTGTGGAAGCCTGCCCTGACCATATGGCGTACCAAAGGTTGGAGTTTTAACCGATTAGACTCTCATTAGCCATTTGGGATGTTCAAAGTTCAGGCAGTTCTTTCTTAACCTCACTCTTCCCGAGCGGAAGAAGGATGTATATCATGGGTATTGGGTCGAAGGAGTGGTAGAATGTGCAAAGAGAGGCAAACAAGACAAATTGAAATTTCGGTCTCAGTCCTTGTTGATTGCAGCCCCCCCGAAGCAAGTGTACGTCTACTAATCCGCATATCGGGTTGGATAGATGGGTTAAAGGTAAAATGACGAGCTTGCGACACTGGGATTAATTTTAGAGCAAACCACATAAAGAATTCATAAAAAATCCCATGCTATCGTGTAGGGGATGATTGGTGTATTTTGTGACGCTCTCTCCTCACTCAATTCAAACCTATCACGCCGTGTGGATGTATTTTTTTTCAATTCTTTGTGGTTCTACCATTGCCCTAAAATAAAGGCTACGCGGATGGAAAAGCAACCCCACTAAAAGCTCTTCCAAGACCGCAGCAGAGGGCGGATTTACACGGGAAACCCCTTGAGAAGCCTATCGAACTTCTGCAGGGAATCCCATATTAAAATACGGCCGCCCCAGGAGGAACCAAGCCACGGGAAATCCTTCAAGAAAATGATAGCAAACAAGAAGGAATCCACACTCACAATGAAGTCGCGACCACTGCTAATGTAATTTTTCACTGCTAGTATCATTGTCTCGGTTTAATATATAACATTCTAGAATTTCTTGGGTAGGATGTTTTGTATTAGATAATATGCTAAGTATAATTATCCTGTATATTGTAAAGGACTCCTTAGCCTATAAAAGGAGGTCCAGGCTAGAGTTTGATATAACTTTTCGGCATATTTCGAGTCGATACACTTCAAGGTTGTAATCGCTAATACTATTCAGAGTATTCGTATTAATATTATATCCAGGTATTTTATAGACCATAACTTATTGTAAAAATATCAACATCTTCACTTTGACGTAAGCACATAACGCTTCAGGTTATTAGATGTGTAGAGTGAGTTGATTATTTTGAGGTTTATGCGACTTTTCTTAACGTCAAAAAATGGTATCGTGTCTAGATAGTAGATGACGATAACGGTTATGCTTTCTGATTAGAATAGCACATTTGGGGATAAATACGTCCAAAAATACTAACAAGCGCTACAAGAGTTAAAACAATTGTTTTGAAAGTACAGATTAATTTTGATTCAATAGGGGATAAAAAATAGAGTTACAACTGCTAGGGCAAAACATAGTTTAGACCCACACACATCATAATTCGCAACACCTAACAATCTGTTGCAAGAAATTTCGAAATAAACATCAATGGTGCCCAACTCTTCTGCTGCAACTCACAACATGGTTGCTTTTGGAAAACCAAAGGAGGCTATATGGTTTGAACAAAATCTCAATTATATGCATATGTGAATACGCAACCACTGCTAAAGTTTAACAAACCACTGCTAGGGTCGCTAACAAAACCACCGCTAGTGTCGACGCAAATATCAACTTTGTTTCTGCTTTTCCAAATCAGTTATAATAAAAAAAAGTCCCTGAAGTACAATATGGTTTTTTGCGAATTAAAAGGTTAACTAGTTGAAGTTCAAATTTTAAAAGTGAAATTTAAAGCGCCGATATGAATTATTTACTTCAGTTTGTCAAACGTGCATAAGCAACATTTCCAAAACCAACAACAAATGTGGAAGCTACATTTTTCCAAAAAAAAGTATATACAGACATAACAAACTTTCAGTACAAAAAGGATAATAAACCGATAAATTCAAACGGTTTGTAATTACGGATAAGGCTTATCCAAATACCAAAAAGGTGAAAAAATCTGCAAGTGAATATTCACGTTCCTTTCCTAGAAATTTTGGGACAAATCCAGCAGGAAAAATAGAAGGGCAGGAGCCTAGGCACGCGCCTACCCAAAAACAAGAATGGAAATTAATTATACCGCGTGCAAGAACAGTAAAATCCTCGCTTTAAATACACGAGGTAAATAAAGGGAAAGCACATAAAAAAACAACCATTCCTCCACCAACAAAAAACACAAATGAGAAGTTGAAGATGTTAACAACCCGTTGCCCACGCACCGTCGGTTCCAAAAAGCCATAAATAGCCTAAACCTTTACCCCCAAAACAAAACATAAAGCAAAGCAGTTGCTGCGACAACCTGGTAAACATGTTCTTAAATGACTACTAATAACAATTAGTCATTTCTAAATTGTCGAGAATGACGACTAATAACACATCCCCGCGACCATTCACAACATTCCTTCACCCAAAACCCGTGTCCTTTGAAGTTTGTGGAAGCATGCCCGCACCATATGGCATACCAAATGTGGGAGTTTAAACCGATTAGACTCTCATTAGCCATTTGGGATGTTGAAATTTCAGCCGATTACTTTTAACCTCGCTACCCGAGCGGAAGTAGAAAGTATATCATGGGTATTGGGTCGAAGGAGTGATAGAATATGCAAAGAGAGGCTCAAAATTATGGTCTCAGTCCTCTGATTGACGCACCGTTTCCGAAGCAAGTGTACGTCTACCAATCCTGCAATCGGGTTGGATAGACCGAGGTAAAGGTAAAATGACGAGCTTGCAGGCCGATAAAATAAAGAGCAAACCACTCAAGCTAATGTAGTTTTCACCGCTAGTATCATTGTGTCGGTTTAATATGTAACATTCTTGAATTTCTTGGGTAGGATGTTTTGTATTAGATAAGTATGCTAAGTATAATTATCCTTGTAAAGGACTTCTTAGCCTATAAAAGGAGGTCCAGGCTAGAGTTTGATATAACTTTTCGTCATATTTAGAGTCGATACACTCCAAGGTTGTAATCGCTAATACTATTCAGAGTATTCGTGTATTAATAATATATGTAGGTCTTTTATAGACCATAACTTATTGGTGTGAATTTAATTTGTTAACATTAATATTTGTTTTCAAACATACTATTCAAGTGAACACTGATGAAACGGAAATGTCGATTTATTATAACTAGTTAGATTTAAAAAATGTTACATAATTTTTGTTAGGTCACGGATTTTAAAAATACCACAAAATTGTTATAAAGAGCAACACAAAACAAATATTACCTTGTTTACTTACGTATTTATTACTTCATCTAAATTTGTTATTATTGTTTATTTTATTTTTTTACGAGATCATATTTAAAGAGTTTATGCCCCTAATTGGTTGATTATTATTTTAGTATAAGCTTCTTGTGAAATTAGAAATGAAAACGGTAAACATGCAACAGAAATAAATTGTTGATAATATTAGTGTATAGAACTTATAAAAAAAATGCAAGGTAATGAAAGGAAAGATGAAAATATTTATCATCGTGTGCCAAACAAATTTTAGCCTTTGACCAATTAAAGTCCCATTGTAAAAACATCAACATCATCAGTTTGACGTAAGCACATAACGCTTCATATTATTAGATGTGTAGAGTGAGTTGATTATTTTGAGGTTTATGCGACTTTTCTAAACGTCAAAAATGGTACAATGCTTTTATGCTTGATTACTTAAATTAAATATCTGTAATTATAAAATGAATTGGTTGTATACTTACAACTGCTAGTTAATTTTTTCTACTGCTAGTTATACTGACTACTGCTAGTAAACTGAATAGGTTGTATAATTACAAATCCGCTAGTACTATACGCACCATGCTAGTTATTATAACAGCTGCTAGTGATAGAAGTTGCCCTACGTTCAACAGTTAGTTGCCAAATTGATATTTGGAAACAAATGCTAGTTGGCGAGATGAAATAAAAATGGATAATGGCAACAGAGGAAATACTAAATACGTGACATACAACGCTTCATACGCACGACAACCTACTACATATTTCAATTACTACATAAACCCTTGATAAACAGACACACCAAACTTTCTGTACACAAATTTAATTGACACAGGGTATTCAAACCATACATAAAACTACAACCACTAGAACAACTTTACAACGGCTGTGACGGAATATCGGGGAGTTTCAACAAATTTCCTAGCGAACTCCTAATTCGTCTTGATATTATCATAACCATCGTCCATCAAATCGCCGCCCCGATATACATTTTCTTTAATGACGTGGAACAAGCAAGTATAAAATTTATTATGTGTAATTCATTCTGTGATCTAGGAAAGGATCGAAAAATCACTATCTGAATCTGCCCATGACTGAATGTGGTTGTGTCTAAATCTAATGAACGTTGTTCCAAAGGTAAAACACTAAGCGTGTGTACGTACTGGAAAATCAAATAATATTGAGATAGAAAAACATGGCAGTTTACGGATGTTTATTTGATACGTATGAAATAGAGTAATAAAGTATTACACTTACTCGTTTCGGTTTTCAAGTTTGGAGCTCCGCGAATCATTTGGACGATGAGTGACACGATAACAGTCTCGCCAAAATCAACTCCTTTAGATTCAGATTAACAAGGGATACAAACGAAAAGGGACATTCATCCCGAATTACCATCACGCATCAACTACAACATGTCGAGTTTTGGGTTAGTTTCAAAGATTAAATGTCGTTTACAGCTACACATATATTTAACATAGTAAAATTAGAAGTGTAAATCTCAAAACGGTCTTACCGTGCAATAGTCAAAATCTAATGTAAGGGTCTCAAGAGATGGAAGTCTTGTCAGGTGAAAGATATTGGATGCTATGATTGTCGTGACAAGATTGAAATACCGAATGACATATGTAACTTCTTCAAATTCCTAAGACTTGCAAGATTCCATAGTTTCATCCCGTTTGTACTCTCAACATCCAATGTAAGAGACTCAAGTAAGGGACACCAGCAATTAAATCCCAAACTGTACCGGTTAGAAATTTGACTAAACACAATTCTAAGCTCAATAAATTTGGAAAACTAGTGAAAACACCAAACTAGGAAAATCACAACAATGAATTTCAAGATGTTTCAATTCAATACTGAATTAAAGTTGGGTTGGCAATGTAACCGGTTGTCCATACCAGCTTCTAATTGTCGTCCTCAATTCCTTTAGGTGCCAAAACATACGCCAATCACGAATCTCTTCATAATTCAAGTCTTCCATTCCGCAGGACAACGGTTTGGGATCTACAAACAAGACAAACTTTTTATGGGACCCGTAGTGATTTAAAAGTCTATTAACATGCCTCCCATCAAACTTATATGTTAAATAATAAAAGAAATCCTCATCAATTATGACTTCGTGAGCAAGGTCCACTTAAACCTCCAATTTGTAGATAAAATAGAGGTGCTCACCGCTTCTTTTATTGGCAACCGATTCAAAATGTTACCGATCATCAGATTGCATGTTGCTAATATCATCTCTCATACTGGTGATAACATTAGCTCGAAACGACATGGTTTTCTAGGAAATTTTGTTGGTTTTTTTAATTCTCGACAGGAGGCTTTGGATGAGGGTTGTTGATTTGCAATTGATGGTCAGAACGAGGGTGTGTTATGATCATTATATGTGGTTGTTAGGTTCGTTCATTGATTCGCGCGCCCAAGATACAAGCTTTTCAAATTTGGTCCGTAAAATATTACGAAATTGTATATTTTAGTAAGCCATGGTAATATGGCGGACATATTACACAATCAATGTGCTGTGAGCATCACTTATTATAAAAACGACGACGTCTTCAGTTAGACCGTAAGCACATAATGGCATCATGTTATCAGATGTGTAGAGTAACATTCATTTGAGTTGACTATTTTGAGGTATATGCGACATTTCTAAGTGTAAAAAAATGCTACACTGCTTTTATGCACTATTACTTAAATTAAATACCTCAAATTATAAAATGAATTGGTTGTATACTTACAACTGCTAGTTATTTTTTACTACCGCTATAGTTGTTTTTACTACCGCTAGTAAAGCTGAGTGGTTGTAGACTTACAAGCTAGTGATTTTACTACCGCTATAGTTATTTTTACTACCGCTAGTAAAACTGAATTGGTTGTATAATTACAACCGCCAGTACTGGTTACTACTGCTAGGTATTTTAACCACTACTTGTGATAGAACACATCAACGAAATGATGCCACCGTCGTTAATACTGTTGTGTATGGCCGTGTTTGTGCCGCCCGTGTGTAGGTGCTGTGATACCATTCCGGTGCCCTTGTGTAGGTGTTGGTCTTACTATTCGGGCTGAATAGACACATATTTGTTTAGTGTTGCTAGTATTAAACTTACAAATGCTAGTTAAATTGTACTAGTGTTGAATGGTAAATCTGTTAATTTCAAGTGTGCATAGTCACTAGTTGGTAGTTATTAGTTGATTATAGAATACGAATTGTAACAACTAGAAGGACTCCTTGGTTTATAAAAGTAGTCAATAAGGAAAAGAAGTTGCCCTACGTACAACAGTTAGTTGCCACATTATTTATTGGAAACAACTGCTAGTTCCCCAGATTAAACAAAGATGTATAATGGGATTAAAGAACATAGGAAATAGTAAATACGTTGACATACAACGTTTCATACACACAACCTACTACATATTACGATTACTACATAATTATGAGTTTAATGGTTACATAATATATAACCACTTGATTTATAAAATTCAGCAAGTACGTAGAAAAAGCTAAACCACTCCATGCTTCCTTCACACACAGACATCGTACTAAAACCACAAAGCTTCATTCCCATTAAGCATGATCCCTAACTTATGCCAAACAAACCTGTTGAACATGAATATAATGGTGTAAGTTAAAAATAAAACATTAATAGAATGGTAAGTTAAAAATAAAACATACTATAAACAGCATGGTCTGACTTATTTAACAAAAGAAGAGATTCTTTGTATGGGGCGATGTAGAAAGATCTCGCATCTCCTAACATTCCCATGCCGACAAATAATTCAAGCTCGTTGTTGTACATAAATACCGACTGACCCAAATGATTGCCGTTGTACGCTTCCACTATTGGAGCTTGATCCTTTGTAAACCCAAGAAAACGAACCGAATATTGGGTAGGGATGGCGAATAGGCTTGTAAATGATGTTATGGAAGAACCATTGACGTCCAACAACCCTCCGCAAAACAATGGAATATCTTCACCAATGATCGTCCCAGAAATCACTAGAGAGGTTCCAAGATCGAAAACATTGAATGGAACTAGGAGTTAATTTTTTAAAATTTGTGGTAGGTCTATAACTTTAAATTGGTTGGTTACCAAATCAAAAGAAATAAACATATAAATCTTATAAATAACACCGTCCTCATTAGTTAACTTTTCACTCCCAGTCCAATAGAGAAAACGACCTACAACTGCATGACTTTTACGTTTCAATTTGATAGTTTCACGAGGGGGTGGAAATTTTCAACGATTGTCCATCATAACGAGTTCAAAGAAAAGACAGAGACATACCAGAAACCACTTTCAAAAACAGGATAGGAGACCTTCACGATTGTCGGGTCAAGAGTGTCCGGACGGATGGCAAAACCAAAACAAATCTTTTGACATTCGATTTGATGCGTGTAAACCGGGACAAATACTGCAAGTGATTTTTTGATTGCCGGGTTCCAAATAACAGTCATTAGATTAGAACCAAAGATAAAACACCAAAGACCATTAGAATTGCCAACTGTAATCATAGATGAAAGCATTAAATCTGTATTAAGTGGCGTTAGCGATTAGTGTTCATCTAAAGCTATCACAAAACCTTGGTCACCCATATCGAATGTTAGCGTAAATAAACACTCATCATTACGATGAACACCGTAATTAAAGATGAAGCTTCCACAATCTATACTAGCCTTCCATAACTTGCAAACACTACGTTGTTGGAGTATAGACTTAGGAGGTAGCCTACGGATGATATCTAGTTGAACATCCAGTGGGATATTGTCAGACATATTTTCTAAACAAAAGCAGCAAGATTGGGATAAAGATATGAAGTCAATAGACCAAAAGAAGAAAGAAATATTTTGTTAAACAAATTGTATTGAAGAAAGAAGAAAGTGATTGGGAACAGAAGACATTAAAGGACATGTACCGTGATGTACTTTTGGCCAACCAAATATTATATTCTGCTATATAGCAAATATTAATAAAGTATACATAACCAATATAGAAGTGGTTTGCAAACCATAGCCATTTTTGTATATGTGCACGGGTATTTACAAAAGAAAAGCCGTTGATTTAAAAAAAATTATAATAATCGACTAATATATAACACAAGTAAAAATACCTATAGTTAAAGTTGAAAGAAAAAGACTTCACAAGTGAACATTTGACAATAATTATGGGTCAAACGGACATTAAGGATCGTACCTTGAAAGACGGCTGTCAATTTGTGTATTCAACCTTGTGGTTCCAGGAGTATTCAAGCATCCGTTCACGGTAAGCTAAAGCCCAATCTGCATCGGTTGGTCTAAACAGCCACATCAAATCAACCCATACATCCAAGTGCCGCAGACATATAAAAAGTACGTCCAAACTGCCCTTTTAGACTGAAAATAGTAGATATTGTAGGATCTAAATATTATTGTGTTGATGATTCGGGTGGTCTTGGGAGATCAAAATACATGTTTTCCATTTTAGAGAGAGAAACTAGAGAGAGAGGGTGTTCTTGCTAGAGGTTTACTCAAAAGTGTGGAATATTAGATTAATGAAGAAGCACCACCCCTTCCATGGATGGAAGGGGTATTTATAGTTACAAATACACGACCTCCTATCGGCCTGTGGATCGGTATACTGAAGGGTAAAGACCCGCCCTTCCTCCACGATGAAACACTACGCTAAACTAAACTAATAACTAACTAATAAACTCATAAATAACGTAACTAACGACAAGTCTACGAGCTAACTTAAGCTAGATAACATTTGGGGTGACCGACTCTTCACTAAGGAATTTTCTAATTCCTAACAATCTCCCCCTAAGGGAGGTCACCCCATGTTTTACATTTCGAATCCTAGCATTCTATTCTTGACTTTGTTCTTGAGCTCGTAGACTTCAATTCTTCAAATCCGCAATCTTTGTGCTTTTGTAGTGCAACTTCAAAGTCCGCAGTGTTTGTACTTTCAGTGTAGGCCTTTAACTGATCCACATCTTTGATGATCTTCGAGCTTTCATTGAGATCATCAGCCACAGTAAATCTCTAGATCACCCTTTATTGTGTTGCCATCATGTGAAGTTGTGACTTTTGAACCGACATGCTCACACTTTTGAATCATGACATCTTTCCATCAGAGTAGCGGAAGCCTTACTGGTTCATGATATTTGCGCAGAAATGGAAGCATAGTATGAAATATCGAGCGGGTTATGTAGATATGCACCAGTCATGATTTCTTCAATTAAGTGTGGATGTTGTGAGCATGCGCTTTGGATTGACTCCTCAATTTCGATCACCGCAACCGTCCCAAATGTACCGCAAACAACGCTTAGCAATAAATCACACGAAAGTGTCTTTGATCAATTTTGTTGAATTGAGGTACACGGCCCACGGTTCCCGCTTGATCAAGGTACAATGCACGCTTTTGTGATCGTAGGATTCCTAAGAATCTCCTTGACAGTGGTTTCTCATAGCAGTTGCTCTAGTCGTTCTCAAACCGAACGCCTCAAAGAAGACAACACGGAGTGAGTGAACCAATAATGAGATTCACCGATTGATGAAAAATGATTTGAAAACAATCGTGTATTGCTTGAAGAAAGATTTTTGCAATACAACGAAGGTTTTATGAGAAAGATCAATTTTCAAACAAAATACTTTTTGTATTAGAGAATGAGTACACATTCGACGTGCTAGTGAAAAGAAGAGATTCGCACATCGAGCGGTTTTTCTAAAAGTATTTTTCAATCAGAGATACTTTTGTGTTTGAAAATGAATACACATTCGACGTGCTAGAGAAAAGAAGATTTGCACATCGAATGGTTTTTCCAAAAGTACTGTCAATTCCATTCTCGGACCAAGGTTGATTCAAGAATGAATCGCCCATTGTTTCTATCCAGTTGTCACAAGCTTGATCTTTTGCAAGATTTCACATGTCACCCACCAAGAGCTTGTTTGTTGGCTCTAGAAGGATTTCCATCTTCATTGTGAATATTTACATATCACTCAGATGTTCTGGCAATACCACAAGGATAATGCGTAGGACTCTTAATATATACTTACTTTCCACATTGTGTGAAAAGCAAGTCTTCAAGAATTTAGTGTCCTAACGAGATATTGTGGATGATCTCTTGGCTCTAGACTCAATGGTGCATATTTGGTTCCTATGCAGGAGACTAGGGAGAGGGTCTCCTTCTTCAATATCAACAATCTCTAAGAGAAAGTCGATAGATAATGTCGGTTCCCGTGAGAATGAAACAAGCCCTTTTAAGAGGAACTTGAGTAGTTTGGGAAGTTTAGTGCGCGCCACCGGGTCCATGACGTCTTGTCTTCAATACCGTGTTACCTTAGTAACCACCGCAGTATATGAATTGAACCCGTTTACGCCCTAAGGTTGAATTGTTGGAGGGCTATTTCTTTTCACCCTTTTCTCATTCATTTCTTTTCATTCTTCAACCCCTTCAGTGCTTACCGAGACTTCATAACTAGAACCTTGTTGGGTTTATTCCAAGATTACTAGCTCAGTCTCGATGCACTCTTCCCATTTTTCACTTTTCTCCTTTTCTCAATATACCTAAGGACTCTACACTATCTAGTGGATTGTCCCCTGGGTAGATCCCTCCTGGCGGATCGTGGGAACTAATACCTAACCTAACCATCCTTATAACTCCATGCATAAAGTAAAATGGTCGGTCTTTTGGTAGTTCTTTCCTTCTCAAAACCAATTGAAAAATCATTTGGAAAAACAATCAAGGTACTTGTGATACGAGATCAAAGCATTTTGTACCTTAATAGTTTTGATCATTTAGAAAACCTCCCCTCAACATGTGCATGTGATTTAGAAATTGTTTAGCACAAGGAGGCAAGAGGACTTTGAAATATTTTCTTTGATCACAATTTTCATAGAAAAAGCCATTTGATTTTCTTTGGTAAATTCTCCCCCTCAATATGTGCATAGGATTTTTGAAATCATTTTATCACATAGAGGCAAGAGTTCTTTTGAAGCACATCCACAATCACAAGCGCCATTAAGAAACCATTTTAAAACTCAATCAAGGTACTCTATGTTAAAACATAAAAGCTTTTGTACCTCGAAAGTTTTATTTTCCTTTAAAATGCTCCCCCTCAATATGTGCTTCAAGATTCGAAACCGTTTAGCACATATGAGAGAGCAGCCTGCACAATTAAGTCAAAACGATCACCTTTTATCAAATTTCATTATTAAATCACAAATTCTCCCCCGATCAAAAATATCAAATCCTTTGAGATTTTGGATCCCAAGTGATTTAATTAGGTTTAGAAAACATGGGAGAAAATGTGGCCTTGTTTAAATACTCATCTGGTTTTTGGATAAATCCTCCTCCTCAACATGTGCATTGTGTGAAATCGTTTGGCACATGGAGGCAGGAGTGCCTTTGAAGGACTAAAACCAATTCCATTTAAAACATATTTGAGATTTAAAACACGATCTCTACCCCGATCAAAATTTCAAACCATTTGAGATTTGTGATCCCAACTGATTTAAATCATTTATAAAATTTTGGGGAAAGACGTGGCAAGATTCAATTTTGAAAAATGATGATATGGACCATTTTAAGACATTAAAGATTGTTAGTGTCGGGTATGATAGTTTTTAAGAGATCTTTTAAGTAAAACAAAACAATTTCACAATCAAACAAGAACGTAGAAAAGATTTCATTTTGAAAGACCTTGATTCAAAAAAATCATACCATGACATAACATTAAATCTTTAGATCACCACTTTTTGTTGTACAAAACGGACTTTTTGAAGATATATTGTATGAAAATATTTTAAATTAAATCACTCTCCCCTCAATCGATGACCGAAGTCGATAATTGAGTGACTTAAATTTTGATAAAATGAAGTCCGTGATTTACAAAATTTAGTCCAATATATTTTCAAAACAATATATATTCCATTTTCAAAACAATTTATTCAAATTTATTCAAAATTGTTTAAAAATCGTATCCTGCACAAAGATACGTTAGGTGGTTGAGAAGCTTCCGTTGTTGTTGCTGTAGGGTTGGAAGAAAAACCGTCGAAATGCGATTGAGACTTCTTCTTACGCTTGCATTTTGAATGCCAACCGAGGTCCAATTAAGCTCCGCTTTCTTCACTTGTGAAGAAAACCATCCGATGCAAAGACCTCTTACGTTGCATATATGCCAACTCTCCATTGAAGTCCAATTAAGCTCCGTTTCTTCATTTGTCAACCCAAGATATAGTTACCCTTTCCTTGCGGCATCCAATCAAGTTCATTTATGGGATCCGGATCGGGAACATTCTTATATACCAATATACCTGCATATGTTAGTGAACACACATACAAATATATGGTGGTCGACATCACCCAAACAACAATCGACTAATAAAAGTCAATGTAACATATCAATCAGATCATATAAATGTATGGGAATAATGTGTACATCAAACTCTAATCATCTAATCCTAGCAATCATATCCTAGGCACCTAGTCCTTCAACATAGGTTAACATCATTTTTAATTAAGCATATTAGGATAATTAAGAAATCCCGTTAGATGATGTAGATTTGAAAAACATTATCCCCCTCAATCCATGACTCATTTTTATGAAAAGTTTAAAAGCTCTGAAGTCATAGATTGAGTTTGCAAATTTTATAAGAACTCACGAATCGATTGATTTTAAGCAACTCATTTTCCACCATTTTTAAAACAACAAATATTTTTCTGAAGAATTTTAGACGGAAAAACATTTGTGTAGGAACAAAGCATCCCTCACATACTTTCCTTGTTTGTTTTTAGGATAAGTGCACTAAATATTTGAAAATTGATTTAGCGAGCACTTTCCTTACTTTAAAGAGCGGGTTGCTATCACGAAATAATAGCAAACCATTGTTTAAGCTGGTCACAAAATCTGAAGTAAATAGCGCAAGCCATTTTTGAAGCCGGTTACACGATGCAAATAGCGTAAGCCATATTTTTAGAGACATGTTTAGAAAAGAATATTTACACCTCCTGCTCGAACTTCATCTATGGTCCGTGCCATTATTGAATGACATTTCTAAGACCGTAGATGTTATCGATACGTAAGACATGTCTTGAGAAAACATATTTTTGGTCTTTTTCAAATTTTCTGAATTTTTATGGATTTTTGAAGATTTTATATTTTTCTATTTTCTTTTTGTTGGTTTTATATTTTTGTATTTTGTTTTGCTGGTTTTATATTTTTGTATTTTGTTTTTCGAATAAGTATTTACAAGGATAGAATAGATGATATAGTTAAAGAAGATGATGATACGAGTACCGAGATAAGGATATCGAGCAGCCCCGTTGTAGAAGATAGAAGTCATCATCTCTTAAGCATTCACCACCAAAGCTTCCAAGACTCTTGAATCGAAGAGAGAAATTGAGCCACTTGAAAGTGAGACTTTGGTAGCTTCCCCCCCAAACCGAAAATCCTTATGTTGAGCAGATTCGAAGCTCTATTTCAAGCTTGCTTTAGCCAGTTGCACGAGAAGCACACCATTATCATAAACCCATTTGCTCCTTTTAAGAATAATCACCGTGATTCTTCATTCGAGGTTATATCATCCAATAGAATACAACAACGTTTCATCCCACTCATAAATAATCTTCTCAAATTTCTTTTCCAGAGGTCCAAGCAATCCATTCCAAAAAGGTGTCAAGAGAACAATTCCCCAAGTAGTTGAATTGATGCAGTCCGTCTCTTTGTATAATGCTCAAGAACTCTCCCGAATACACTTCATGAGGGAATGAAGAACACCTTCCCATGTTCACATTTTTCTTCCCGAGATGAGCGTGTATGAAGCTCAAGAACCGAAGTACACCAATATCCAAGAACTCTCCCGAATACACATCATAAGGGGAATGAAGAACACCTTCCCATGTTCACATTTTTTCTTCCACGATGATCGTGTATGAAGCTCAAGTATCCGAAGTATACCAATACCCAGGAGGGAATTCGATAACATTGAAGAAGCGGTGGCCAAGTCACCGATTATCTCTGCGGATGACAATCTCTGCGGATGTCAACTCCAGAATAAGTGATTATATCTCGAATCACGATTAAGCCCTCAAGTGAAGCGGTGAGCATCCCCATGTACACAATCTCTCTCCACGATCATTGCGATACCATCGAAATCACCACATACTAGTGTACCTCTTTTATCTTGAAACTTTCTCTACGACATCACTTCCCGTAGTTGGAATAATAAAACCAAAAGCCTCGATGAGTAAAACCTTGAGATTCTCTGCGGTCATGACAAATGTCTTCCCGGGATATCTTCAATCACTTAGAAGAGTTAAGTTCATCAAGTTTACTCGCCATGAGTCAAACCTTGAGTTTCTCTGCGGTAATAACATTTGTCTTCGCGGGATATCTTCAATCACTTAGAAGAATTAAGTTCATCAAGTTTACTCGCTTTGTGTTTAGATGTGAGTCTCCTTCCCTCAAGCTTTACGGTTTTGATGATTGAGAATCAGCAACACATAATAAGCCCGTATACTAGAAATTTGAGAAGAACTCTTGAACTCTTGTGAGAATCAACTTCTTGAAGACTCTCTCCGACTATTTTTATCAACCCTTATGTAGACAATTTGAAGTGACCATCAAGAAGAAAACCCGATATACCCTACTTGAAACCAGTCAACTTCCCCACATTTGTATCTTAATCTTGCACCCAATGATGGAAGAAGCGATGTAGAAATTTATGCTTCAAGCTAAACTCTAAGTACTCACTACCTAAACAAAGTATGAGACATTAACACCTCTTGCATTATCCACACCGTTAATCCATATCGTGTGACAGTAAAACAAAGTAACTCCTAATAGTGATAGTTAACCTGGTCTTCAACCATTCACCTCGCCGCCGGTAACTAGATAAACCAAATCTTCAACTCAAATTCTTAAGCCCGAGCAAGTTATCAAATAAGAACAGACCTTTGTGAAAGTCAACTTCAATCTCAAATAAGTGATAAATGATTAACTCAGAAGTAATCAACTTGTGTCAAATGTCCAACAATAGTCAATATCAACGTCCTCGAGGAGTCAGCTGCTAAATAATATGAGCAAGTCTAATTGGGAATTGAATCGACTTATAACACTGATTAGTGCTCGCCCTAAGCCCACAATCTGTTTGATAAATACCCAGATTAAGAAGAAGTCTTTAGATCGTTAAATGCAACTCGTCTTTAGTCTTCTAACATGTAGCGTAAAATGTAGAATAGGCGTAGACTCGACCCAACTTCTTCAAGATTGTCCATTTGGGGAATAGATAGTTAACATCTTCAACTCACACCAAAAAGCATCTCACCAAAAGCATCCCATTAACTTACATCTTGCAAATCCCTTAACTAAAATCTCTCCCAATCAAACAAGAATGAAGATGTTCATCAAGGAAATCGCAATAAGGCATAGCGAACACACAAGATGGTAACACTAAACTATCAATCACATCAAACAAGAACAGAGAGATTGTTCGGAATCATCATGTTGATGTATACAAGCATAACCGGAAGCACTTTGTCGATAAACTCATCAATCCAAAGTGAAGATGTCAACCAGCGACTCTTTTAGAAGAGAAAAACTCCATGTGAAGATGACCCGATAAGAATAAGCTCGGTTCTTACATGAGTTTAGAGCCGTATGACCATTTATATTCTCAAATGTCAATCAACAATGCAAAAAATTCACACTTCTTCCCCCTCAAGAGATTGCATGCGGAGATGCCATTCTTGACTAAATAAGTGAACATCATCCAAATGTAGTCTATTCACATTTCTCCCCCGCAAAATTAGCGCAGGATGTAAGCCATCGTCATTATAGTTGAGAAAGTGGAATGAAAACAATCTGACTGGGTTCACTTGATGACTGAAGCGCATGGAAAAAGTATGAAGCATGTTGATGAGAATGGTCATTAATGAGAAGATTTATCTTCTTCGAAGATAAAGCGACCGACATACGCATACACTTTCTTTTCTTTAGAGAGCGAGGCTTGAATTTGTGTTCAAGCCATAAGAAGATTTCTTTCTTTTGAAGATAAAGCGCCAAACGCATACATTTCTTTTCTTTGGAGTACGAGGCCTGCGAACGATGTGAACAGACGTCGTAAGAAGATTTCTCTTCTTCGGAAGATAATGCGCACTGAAACGTACACATTTCTTTTCTTTGAAGTACGAGGCCTGAACTGAAGTGAACAGACGTCATTATGTTGAAGTACGAGGCCTGAACTGATGTGAACAGACGTCATAGTCTCTCTCTTTTCAGCTCTCTTAGCTAAACATGTAATCATCCCCATTATCATTCTGTAGGCTTTATGTAGTGACGGTGATGGAGAAACCCAATATGATGAATTTGACCTCAAGTAAAATACCCGAACTCGTGACTTGTACTTGCACATATGTAACAAAGAGCGGTGTCGATTTCCATTAGCATCTCTAAGTACTGTCTATGTACTCTATACTCTTCAACCAACCAACCATCAAGTATTAGACGTACATTACCTCTTGAAAATCCACAATTGAATGCGACACTGAGCACTACAACGTAACTCCTTTAAGTGATAGTTATTTTGTGGTGATATGAGCCCAATTCCCCCAAGTGGTAAAAGAGAGAAGGTAAAGACACCCAACAATAACTAGATTTCCAAGTCTTCGTTTTGATAATAAGCTCGAACAAGGATCATGAAGAATCTTCATCCATCCATCCCCGATACCTTCAGATACTAAGTACACTCGCCCGTGATAATTCACTTCAACCTCAAATGAATAATAGTAAATCAACTCCGTTGTCACATCTTTCTTGGATAAAAGCTCAAATCTAGCCTCCTTTGGCGTTTAAGTGAACTATGATAATGGTATCATCCGATCATGGTTAAAGCACATAACCCCGTAAAACCATGTAATAACCAAACTGCCATGACGAATATCCAAACACACATCCAATTCATGAATACACCTTTTATCCCTTCTTCGGGGCGAAACCGTAGCACTAGCATCAGATAAGATCCAGAAATACACTTTCCTCTCTCCAGGATGGTTCCATCATCACGGGATTTTACAATTCTATAGTCTAAACCAAGAAATAGTTTCTTTTGCGGGATTTTACAAGACTAAGAATAAACCGTAAGATAGATCCGGAAATGCACTTTACAATTACCAGGATGTTTCCATTGTCACGGGATTTTACAAGTCTATGATTCAAACCGAGAAATAGGTTCTTTCGCGGGATTTTACAAAATCAAGACAAAACCGTAAACAATGTCAGTTTGAATATGTTATGACAACTTTGATTTCGGTGAATATCTGTTTTAGGGGAACATGCAGTGGTTCATCAACGGTTCATTATCCAACAACATCAACATCATCAACCATCCAATGAACACTTTGGTAAACACATCATTCACGAATTTTGCTCGGCAATTGCAGGATAACATGGAGAAGTAAGCCCGATATGCCAAACTTGATCATGAAGTGAACTTCCTCAGATTTGTTACTTAAACTTGTACTAATCCTCGTGAAAAAGAAACGGTGTACCCAATGTACAAAACCTCTTGACATATCCTCAACTGCGTGAGACACCGAAGTGATAGCTACGTTGTGGGTAAAGTGAGAAAGAGTCACAACCGCAACTAAATATCCAAGTCTTTATCACACACTATAACTGCCTAAACAAGTCATCTTCGCGGAGGGGTAGAAAGAAAGAAGACAAAATAAGTAAACGTGCCCGGAAAACATCACTTCAAATCCAAATAAGA
The DNA here is from genome assembly GCA_910596185.1 of Chrysanthemum makinoi. Classification (NCBI taxonomy): domain Eukaryota; kingdom Viridiplantae; phylum Streptophyta; class Magnoliopsida; order Asterales; family Asteraceae; genus Chrysanthemum; species Chrysanthemum makinoi. The sequence goes on along the minus strand of OU343218.1, from coordinate 40,231,602 downwards.
AATACCATTCAAACAACCCCATAGTCAACCTAGTTTCAATAATAATTCAAGCCTTGACAAAATATTTTGCGTGAAAATGTATACACCAAAGAGCCAAGCAGTAAAACACACCAAGTCTCGTCATCAAATCTCATAACCCTCTCTCATGACTAGTTTGAAGCCCATGTCATATAGTTCATAAACCCAAAACAGATCACGAGTCCAAGTTCATTAAAATACGATAGTCCATAATCACAATACAATCCATTGCCAATATAAAATGTGTACCCTTAATATTTTGTGAGAAGAAAGTTGGTAACACAAATTTATCCTTGACATCTAATACATCATCTAGTTCATTCACGACCTACGGTTCATTAGATAATTGTAAAAGCCTCAAGTGAATTAATCAATAATCCATATCCGGTTAAATGACTGAAGCTCAAATCACTCATGGGAACCCAAGGCCCACGGTTCATACACATTTCACCCGGGCCCAAACACATTCAGAGTCACAATGTCCATTTCACATGTAATAAATCGACCCAAAGATGTGATTATTAGGCCCATTGTAATCATTCAACTCGATGCACTAAACAATGTTATAACTTGTATCACAAAGTTATACAATGTCATGTATTAACACATTCCGTTCCAACTGATAAGTGATAGCACCTCAAAATATTATAATCACATCAAATCATTTATTATCACCTCAAAATAATCACTCGTAACAGATTTGTTACTCAAAGTTATACACGCAGCCCATGGAAAAATTTGGTCAAGTCCATTTGGACCCAATTTGCATAGCGTTTGGGTAACTGAGGCCCATGATCCAACTAAAATTGTTAACCGGATATAAGACAACCCTAAATATTCAGTAATATTAATACCACATCTCACACTTAACTCAACCCTAAAATTACTCCTCATAGTATCCGCCCCCCTCATTCACATATTCCTAATACTCATGAAACCCAAAGCTTCAGGAAATAACTCAAATCTTTATCCTTTGAATCATCACAATCTGCCCCCTCTCCTTAAGCAAAAAATAACGCATCCAAAGTTATCAACCTCAAAACAGATTCTTATCTTTACTTCAAAAACGCAGCTTCAAGCCAATATCGACGCATCCTTTAAAGAAGTTAGGCTCGCCACAGGGATGGCTCGGCTTAGAGACAGCCACTAACTCATACCAAGAAAAGGTAGGTTTAAACTTTATGTTTATGTCTCCATTTTCAGTTTTCAACGAATCAAAGGAGAGATATAACATAATTGTTATAGTCTTTTCCTTAATTTCAAAAATTAAACACATGAGGCTAAGCTTCTTAAAGATCATAAAGAATCAGTGAAGAACTAATTTAGGTGTTGAGGGCCTTCAATGGTCTTGAAATAGATATCACCATACACGAATAAATCTGAGATTTTTATGTGTTTTCATATTGTTCATTGAGTCTAGTTGAAGGGTAGAATGAGATGGAGGATTTGTTTGGTTTGGTTTTGGATTTGTTGTTCAACTGAATAGATATCACGCATTCGTTCATCTCGTTTTATAACAAAAGCTTGGACTGATGATGGTTAAGCTGAAGTCGAGTTTTAGATTTGGTATTTGGTATATTGTTGTGGTCGAGTGGTCAATGTCTTCTTATTCATTTTACGTCAAGTGGCTTATGGGTCGCTAGGCCAAGTCGCTAGCCAACTCTCTAGCCAACTCTCTAGCCAAGTCGCTAGCCAAGTCGCTAGCCAAGTCGCTAGCCAACTCGCTAGCCAACTCGCTAGCCAACTCGCTAGCCAAGTTGCTAGCCAACTCGCTAGCCAACTCGCTAGCCAAGTTGCTAGCCAACTCGCTAGCCAAGTTGCTAGCCAAGTCGCCATCATTAGCTGCCCATTCGCTACGACTTGTTAAATAACAAGTCGCCAGGAATACACAAGTCGCTAGGAGGAACCATCTTGTTCCAAGTCGCTAGGAAGAACCATAATGACCAATATTTCTGACCAAGTTGCAAAACCGGAAACTATGACATAAAAATGCATTCTTTTTACTGTTTTGACCAATAAAAAGACTTTGACCACATGAATATGTCCCACGAAAATATTTCAGTGATATACATTGGTACAAAACAAAATAGTCATAAGAAAACTGTTTGGACGAAGAGATTGATACAAGACTGATATGAAAAAAAAAACCAGTTTGGACCATTGACCAAAAGAAGAATACATGTTATGACCAAAGGATGCATAAAGTTGTTAACACTGTTGTACCGTATCAAGAAAAGATAAATTTTCCGACCAAAAGATATACAAAAGCAGTTTTAACAAAGTATCAAAACCACAAAAGAATCATCAAAACACAAAAACCTTGGCTCTGGTACCAATTGTAGGATCTAAATATTATTGTGTTGATGATTCGGGTGGTCTTGGGAGATCAAAATACATGTTTTCCATTTTAGAGAGAGAAACTAGAGAGAGAGGGTGTTCTTGCTAGAGGTTTACTCAAAAGTGTGGAATATTAGATTAATGAAGCACCACCCCCTTCCATGGATGGAAGGGGTATTTATAGTTACAAATACCGACCTCCTATCCCACCTGTGGATCGGTATACATTGATGGGTAAGACCCGTCCTTCCTCCACAATGAAACACTACGCTAAACTAAACTAATAACTAACTAATAAACTCATAAATAACGTAACTAACGACAAGTCTACGAGCTAACTTAAGCTAGATAACATTTGGGGTGACCGACTCTTCACTAAGGAATTTTCTAATTCCTAACAGATATAAACTTCAACAGCTACTTGAAAAGCTTAAGATAAGATATAAATCAATGTCACACATTCAGAACACCATTCCTCCTAAATATATCTAGAGTATAAAAGAAGATATAATATACAATAATCAATACGAGCTGAATCTAGAGTATAAAAGAAGATATAATAATTTAGATACAATAAATAATACCGAGCCTGATTCACATGTTTTTAGCAGAACATAATTGCATCAAATTAACAAATTTACAAAACCTGATTTTCGGTTTAGGGGTGATAACCCTAATTTTGACTTTCATCAAGGGAACAACCACAAATGCAAATTTAAGCGAAATTAAGATTAAATCGAAGATAAAATACATTAAGTAGATAATAACAAAAGATTTCTTCAGGTGATTTGAATTACTTGTAACAAGGACGGGCACCCTGCAGAAGAAGGTTCAGTTGTGTGGTGAATGCCGCTAGGATGGTGGTGGCGTGTGTGGAGGTGCGCCAGGATGGTGGTGGCGTCGGGTTGTTGGGTGGTTGTACTGGTGTTAGTTGTGATGGTTTATGTGGAGGACAAGAGGTGTGTATTGGTGAATTTGTCTTTTGTGTGGGCGTTTGTTTTTTTTTAAATGTGAAATGACAAAACTATCCTCGTGTATAAATACAAGTTGCCCAAAAAATATAAAGATGCCCAAAAACAATAAAAGTTGCAAAAAAAACAATACGTTACAATACATGACATATACCTTCAAAATACGTACTTGTTTCATAAGTTGTCGGACACATGGCAGCCCCTGGTTGGGTCCAAGAAAAGAGGTGGGCAACCTGTCTATTTTCAAATTTTGAAAGGGCGTGGTCCATAAACTGATAAGCCTCAGGGCGCGCGGTCTATTTGACTAATTTTCCCTATGGAAATGTACATATATACTTGGTATATATTGTAATAGGTAATGTAATGGGTAAAAATCTAAAGTCCATGACCCATTGACTAGGTACAATGAATGTTGTTGGGTAAAACACAAAGTCCATAACCCAAACCCATGGAGCTTGATCCATAACCCATGACCCATTGCATGACATCATGTATGAAGTCATTTTGGGTATTATCCATGATCCATGACCCAAAACCCATGACCCATGACCCAATGTCTAGACACATTGCATCTTGTTGGGTATCCATAAAACATTACCTATAACCCATGGTTCATAACCCATAACCTATAACTCGGTTTGCAACCCAAAATCTGGACTCCTTAAGCTGACCCAGCTGCCGGATCCCTAGGATTTCACTAGCCGGATCCCTCTGGGGAGGGATCCGTAGGAACCGTGGAACAGTAGACAATTTTGTCAATAAATAGTAAGCCATTTCTCACTTGTTACTCACCCCTTTTACACATACTCTCTCTTAGTATTATAATATCTCTAAACTCAGATCCAAAGGATCTTTCTATGTAGTTTTGTGTTTGTGTGATTCTCTAGGTTCCTCTTATAGGCGAGATCACAACCTCTTGAAGACGTGCAAGCTCAAGGTCATGAGTTGCTAAGCTTTATCATCATCAAGACCACTAAAGTGTCTCTTGTTGATAGTTCTTTTCTCCCTCCATAGAAGTGTAGTGTTGAAGGAATTAGTGAAAGGTGCCGAAGGGTCGTGTCGAAGGCATTAGTGAAAGGTGCCGAAGGCATTATGGGGTCGTGTCGAAGGCATTAGTGAAAGGTGCCGAAGGGTCGTGTCGAAGGTGCCGAAGGGTCGTATCGAAGGCATTAGTGAAAGGTTTTGAAGGGTCTTGTCAAAGGCATTAGTGAAAGGTGTCAAGGGTGTACATTCGATATGGTGCATCGATGTACAAGATTGATAGTTTGGGTTAAAGGATATTGATATCCTTATGATATTGTAATAAGGAGTGTGTCTCCTTTGGGGTAGTCGTGTAAGTGGTGTAGTGTTGGGTAGTAGTTCCTCCTTTGTAATGGAACTCGGTATCTAGCCTTGTACCAAATAAAGTGTAGGCGACGTTGTGATAGGTTTGGTTCTACCTCGTGGAAGAACCCGGTGTCTAGCCTTGTACCGAATAAAGAGTAGGTTACGTTGGGAACCGGCTGCACAGACAAAGCTAAAACAATCATTTCAAGCTCTCCTTGTTAATTTGAACACTCCATCTTGTCTTAATTGACTTCCTAGATCAGTGCAACTCTGTAGTTGACTCTTATGCATGCAAATCATTGCAATTTGAAGGTTTTTAGTGGTTTAAGCTTTAATTCACTTACCCATCCTTTCCCCTTTTAAACCTCCTTGTTAGAACCTCCAAATCACCATTCACATACTTATTCTCAATAGCTAAACTCTCTTTTCACACCTTCCCTTTCTACCACTTCACCATGAGGAAAGCCCCTAGTGTTAACTCATCCACTAAAGGACCTCCCAAGAATCTTGCTCAGGTTGTTCATGAAATCTCTTCAATCGAATCATCACCCGTTAAAAACTCAAACACTAGAATTCCCTCACAACCAAATCTACCTATCAAACCAATTCCTAAAAGGATTATTCCCACAAAACAACCCTTGCCAAACACTACTATACCTCCTAAACCAAACACCCCTACTTCCACTAGACCATCACCTCTAGTACCTAGAGCTATATCTTTCACCACTTCACTCTCATCTCCACACCTCTACAACCTAGAGGACTTACCTTCTAGGCCATCTCATCCACCACCATTACTAATATTTTCCTCAATTGAGAAAATAGCACAACAACAAAACTTTGGTGTTAAAACAACACTAGCACCTGGTCCTTTTCTCAATCACCCCAAATAGTCCATTTTGGATTATGAGGAATCAACAAAATCAACAACCGGATCACATGGAAATAGAGACCTCTCTACCACCATCTTCAACACATATTCCACCACCTTCATCCTTGGTTGAACCACCTCCAAATGTGCCTCCACAAATCCCTCCATCTTTTGTGGAACTTCCACCCTCTTCATCCAACCTTCCACCTCAAACCTCTCCCTTCCTACCACCACCATTCCTTAGCCATGACAAATATTGTTATCATTATCAAAATGTTGAAGGCTTAGTACGTGAAGTACGAGATGAGCTACGCTTCATGTTTGTGGAAAACTAGAAGGGGGGTTGAATAGTTTTACCAATTAAAACTTTATTTTAATCTATTTAGATCGACTTATGTCAATCTATTTGGATGTGTGTGTTGGATGTTGATAACCAAACATATAAAGGTAAGTAATGAAAAGATAAGAGTAAGAAGCACAAAACCACAACGCAAGTATTTATAGTGGTTCGGCTACAAGGTCACCTTCCTTGCCCTACTCCACTCCCCGAGTCACCTACTCGAGAGTTCGTAATCACTACACCAATCTCCTTATGGCGGAGAAGCCTTCACAACGTCGCCTACTCTTTTTCGATACTAGGCTAACCACCGGGTTCTTTCACTCCAAGGTGAACCACACCTACACAACGTCGCCTACCCTTTATAAGGTACTAGGCTAAGTACCTAGTTCTTTCACACCTTAGGTGAACTACACCTTCACAACGTCGCCTACCCTTTATTAGGTACTAGGCTAAGCACCTAGTTCCATTGCAATGGAGGAACTACTACCATACTACACCAACGACTAATCCCAAAGGAGATCTACTCCTTTACAACATCATCAAGGATATCAATATCCTTGGATCTAATACTAGTCTATCTTGTACATCGAAACACACCATATTGAATGTACATCTAAGGCACCTTTCACTAATGCCTTTGACTAGATCTACAAGACACCTTTCACCAATGTCTTGTGTCTTCACTTCTAAGCACCTTTCACTAATGCTTCTTTGTCTTGACTTCTAAGCACCTTTCACTAATGCTTCTTTATCTTGACTTCCAAGCACCAACCACAAGTGCTTTATCCTATAGACGATAGATACCCTTCACTAATATCTTCGTCTTGACTCTTAAGACATCTTTCACTAATGTCTTCAACACTACACTTCTTTGAAGAAAGAAAGGAATCATCAACAAGAAGACTTTAGTAGCCTTGATGATGAGGAAGCATGGCAACTCATGGACTTGAGCTTGCTCGACTTCAAAGGTGGTGATCTTGCCTTTAAGAGGAACCTAAAAGATCACACAAAAACAAAACTACAAACATAGATCTCTTGGATCTAAGGTTAGTGAGATTAAACTCAGGGGAGAAAGTATATTTGAAAGGGGTGAGAAACAATGAAGAAATGGCTCACTATTTATAGAGGAAAAACCTCTACTGTTCCCCGGATCCCACGGATCCCTACCACAAGGGATCCGGCTAGCACAAAGCTAGGGATCCGTGGTCCGATCCTCTTTGCCCATGGGTATTTTTGGTTATGGGTCATGGGTCATGGGTTATGGGTTGATCCATGGTTTTCTTTCTAGATACAATGTATCTTAAGGATACAATGAACTTGGTTAAGTGGTATATATAAAACCATGGGTTATGGGTCAAAACCATTTGCTAGTATTTACCCATTTAGTATATACTTGTATTTACCCATTTTAGTATACTTAGTTTAAGTATATGTTTAACCCAATATGTAAACACTAGTTGTTGTACATATGTATCTAAATCATAAAATCACTTATACTTGTTTTAGTGTTTTATGTGAAAGCGAAAGTGTGTTAGAAAACTATTAGTTCAAACCATTTACGTATTTTGTTTGTTTCGTTAAAATGATTTTACTTTTGTTATTGACAAAACATTAGAAGATCGTAAAATATAAATAAACGTTTTTACGGCTTATTTGTATTTACAATCTCCCCCTTTTTGTTGATGACAAAACATAAAATTATTTTAAGGAAAACTAAAATTCGTAAAAATTTGAATTTGTAGTTTTTACTTTCTTCTCCCCTTTTTGTCAAACAAAAGTGTTTGAAAAGGCAACACATTGTTTTTAAGAAAAACATGTGAAAGAAAAAGTAAAAAGGAATAGAGAACAACTAACGGGAAAGGATCTCGTCTTTTACTCCCCCTTGACGAGTCCATCCCTATGTAAGGGCATCAAGTAAATGATACTAATCTAGTTTGTTTGCAAATAAGTTTGCAAAAGATATCGATCTACGAGACGAATGTGCTCCCCCTTGATTATTGCAAAGGGATGTCACGAAATGTAAACCTAGTATTGCAAGTAATTTGCAATGTATTGCTTTGACATAAATCTCCCCTAGCTTTAGGATGTCAAAGTCTTCATATGTAAATTGAATAACTACAAAACAAAGGTTAGAAATCAAGTATAATTCACAATTTCCTGCAAATGTGATTCAAGTTAGTAGAAAGAAATATTTCTGTCTCACGGATCCCACGGTTCCCTCCTAGTAGGGATCCGTTTAGGCAAATCTGAGGGATCCGTCTGGCTGATGAATAAAGTCAGCAAAGATTGGTATAACAAGAAATGTTAATACCGAAAAGAGATATGGATTATATAGTATACTCACATACTCGAAATATAGCTAGTATCATGTAATTCCATTTAATAAACAAGAGTTATGATATACATGACTCGAAAAACAAGAAAATAGACAATACATGACTAGGAATTTCTAGATCACCTAACGCTTGAAGCTAAGACACCACTATAATCTTCTAGCTCAAGTTTTGTTTAGGTTTAATCACGTCGAAACGTTCGAGGAGATGATAGAACATGAAACGTTGGTCTTCTCGTACTTCATGTATCAAACTTTCAACATGTTGACAATGATAGCAATCTTTGTCATGGCTAGGTAGTGGTGGTGGATGAAATGAAATGGCTTGATTCGAAGGATCAAGTGAAGCGCCTTGTGGAGCTTCAAACGATGGAAGGATTGGTGGAGGTGCATTTAAGAATGACTCAACCAAGAATGATGGTGGTGGTAGAGAAGTGTCAACTTCCATATGGTCGGGTGGTTGACTTTGATGATTTGTCATAATCCAAATGGGATTATATGATGAAAACGCCGAGAAGGAAGCCGGAGCAAGTGTTGACTCAACACCTTGATTTTGAACCATTATTCCTCCTAATGAGGAGAATGTTGTCGGTGGAAGTGGATGAGACGTCCTAGGAGGCAAGTCCTCTAGATTGTAGAGGTGTGGTGATGATAGTGGGAATGTAAATGAAATAGCTCTAGGAGCCAATGGTGATGGTTTGGTGGAGATGATATTGTTTGGCCTAGGAGGTATGGTGGTGTTTGGCAAAGGTAGTTTTGTGGGTACTATCTTTTTAGGAATTGGTTTGATTGGATGATGAAGGATTCTATCATTTGTTGGCTTGACCGGAGATGATTCGGTTGAGGAAATTTCGTGTATAACACGAGCTCTTTTCATGGGTGGTTCTTTGGTGGATAAGTTACTACTTGGGGTTTTCCTCATGATGAGATGATTTCAAGAGTTTGCAAGAGTTGAAAGTTAGGATGAGAGTGATGACTATGGAAGTCTTAATAAGGTGGTTTATAAACTAAGAGATTTGGCAAGTGCATTTAAGCCTGAAGCCACTAGAATTCATTGAAATGTGATGATTGACATGCACAAGAGTCAACTTCAGAGGATGCACTGATCTAGAAACTCATTTAAGATGAGATGGAGTGTTTGAGTTAGGAAGATAAGTTGAAATGATTGTTTTTGCAAGATTGGACATAAACTGTCATCCGGATCCCACTTCCTCATCAGAGGGATCCGTCTAGGCTAATCCTAGGGATCCGGCTCTCAGTAGCTATGAAAGAGTGGAAATGATGTTTCTAAGATCTAAGACCTATATCATCTTGAGTGTTTCAGTCCTCCTAAGTGTTTTAAATGAAGGGATGCTTGAGTACTTGAAGGTAATGAGTGATGTAGCTAATGATTGTCATTTATGGAAGGATTTGGAACTTTCAAGAGTACCAATGGATGAGCAAGGATGACACTAAGGATTTAGAGTGTCAATTGAAGCTAAATGATCCTAGAGATCAGGTTATGTCTTAGGATAGTGTTTTGGAAAGTATCCTAGAAGCTTTTGAGATGAGAAAACTAGATTTTGATCAACTTTGATCATCTTGGAGGTGAGGATGGTTTATGATCAATTTTGCCATAATTGAAAGATTTCTAAGACTAGATGTGAGGGATCAAGTAGAAAATGAGGTGTGAGTTTAAGAGCGGAAGAGTAATGGATTAAAAAGAAACGGTAGATCTACAAGCGTTTTTAGAGTGTGACCTCGGTGAGTTATGTATGAATGGGAAAGATTAAACTATCTTGATAAGGACATAATTTGCCTTATGACAATATGTTTAGCTTAGTGTGAGGTGTTCTAAGAATGTGTTTGAAACACAATGCTTGTAATTGCAATTTCGTTCCGGATCCCACGGTTCCCTAAGAGTGGGGATCCGTCTAGTGTAATCTTTGGGATCCGCCCATCTGCTCAGCAGGACCTTTACTAAAGGTATGCAATGATCTTGACAATGCATTATATCTCAAGGATAGTCTAAAGAGATTTCTAATACCAAGATATCAAATGTAAAATGTTTTATTTCATGAAGGAAATTGGATTACATTGATAAAGCACGAGTACAAGAGATTTGATCCTATTTTGGAATACTATTAGTTTCCTTGAGTGTTTTCGCTAGGAGGATCATTATGTGATTGATGAGTGTTGGTGGAGTCAAGAATGAAGAAAGTCTTCATGAGAGATATGTTTAGCGGTTCCATCATCTTGTTCACAAGTACGTATAACGGACTTTGAAATTGAGGATGGAAGTGCATAACATTATGATAGAGACGTGTCAAGAACATTCCATAAGGGATGAGTTTATTCTTGGAGCCTTGAAGATTTGCAATTCGCCTTGCTAAGAAGTAGGCGAGATTGTATGGTTGTTGTGTTAGCAAACAATACAACATGTGAGCACAACAAGCGGGAAGGATTTCTCGATTTCCCTAAGACTCCAAACATTTTCACGTAGGATGAGTGCAAGAGGCTTGTACTCTTCTCGGATATCCCTTGTAAAGATAATGTTTGGATCGGAGTAATATGGTCGAGGTTTGCATATTATGCGATTTAAATCTTCCGGAGAGGGTATGTGTGAACAATATGGACTATTTTCTTCACGAAAGTTGAAGAGAGAATCAAGAGACCAATCTTCGGTGAAGGCACATTTTCCATGATTTGGAATTCGGAGGATGTGAGCAAAATGCCCAAGGGTTAGAGCGAACTTTTGGTTTTTGATATAAAACCAAAGAGATAAAGAACGATCCTCGTTACGAACGAGTTCGACTTGACGGAAAAATTCCATTATGAACCTTGGACATATCTTCTCGTTGATTTCAAGAAGACATTCTAGTCCTATGGCTCGGAAGGAGGTATTGATACCTTCTTCGAATTGTAGAGGTGTCTACAATACGTCCTTCGTGGAAGTGACGGTTTTCGAGATTATTGAACCCACGGACATGATTGCCGGGTGTGTTGGGTTCGAGAGATGTTAGAGTGTAGACGCTAGTAAGTGAAAAGTCAAACTCATATTCATGCGTCATAGTTGAACCTATAGAGATAACAAGTTAATAAGAGGAGATGTTTGTGGTCAACTTATGATAATCTAATGTTTTAACTAGATTTTTATTAACAATGGTTTCTAACAAGAAATATACTTAACTCACTTATGGTTTTGACATACAAGTGGAGTATTACTCTTAGAAGAAAAGAGGTTTTTGTTTTGTATAAAAAACTGTTTTCCAGTAGGACGGATCCCACGGTTCCTTTTCAAAAGGGATCCGGCTAGTATATCTTCTGGGATCCATGGATCTATAGTAGTAGAAACAGATTTGATAAAAACATAGGTTTTAGAGTTTTTATACCACGATATATGTTTTATCCTACGTTTTCTTTTAGCATGCATACATGACTTCTAATGTATCACGAAAGAATATAAAACATATAAATCAAAATAAGTGACAAACACATTATGATAAAAGTAACCTAGATAAACTAGATTATTAATAATATTGCATTTCAATACTAAGGATGATACAAAGGATTGGGTATATGACCCCAATATAGATTAACAACACAAAGTAAATGTCTCCGTATGTGAACTTCATCATAGGGAACAAAAGTGCGATGAGTGTTAGGGCGATGAGCACGAGTGCGATGTAAACCATGTTGATGACGGATCTTCTTGGTTTCGATTGAGATGGAGTGAGGAGGAAGATGAAATTTTTGAATGAAAGGAAATTTTTGAAATTGGAAGATTTTGAAAGAGTGAGTGGCCGATTGGAATAAATAGGAAAAGGAGAATTTTTGAAATTCATGTTTTGTTTTATTATTGGTTTGAAAAGAAATAAAACAAAAGTTTTATATACTATAACTATAGATGAGAAATATAACACGTATTGTAAGAAAAAGGCTTCCTAACGAAGCTTCAGGTAAAACATGTATGAGCACAAAAAGGATAATCACATAAATACCTAAATAGGCATATTTAATTATCAAGCACAATAAAAGGAGAATCATACCTCTAGCGCACTTAGGAATGTCTTTACAAATGACACAACAAATGTCACTTAGACGATTCCCGCTCCTTTGCGATTAAGATACCTTCTTAAGGAAGGTATTCTTGTTACCAAGCTACTCCTAAAGCTTGGTGGGTATGAGCTTTGACTAATCAACATGACAAAAAAGATTAGTGCAATAAAAAAAATAAAAAGAAAAAAAGAAAAATGTTGTTATCAACTTCAACATCCAAACATATAGTTTTGAAAAACATGGTGTTTGCTTTTATGAAAAACCTTCTTTGTAGTTTTCAATTAACCATGGATCGTATCAAGTTTTTAAAGTACAATATACTTCAAGAACCTTGGTAAAGAAGCTCTGATGCCAATTGTGGAAAACTAGAAGGGGGGGTTGAATAGTTTTACCAATTAAAACTTTATTTTAATCTATTTAGATCGAATTATGTCAATCTATTTGGATGTGTGTGTTGGATGTTGATAACCAAACATATAAAGGTAAGTAATGAAAAGATAAGAGTAAGAAGCACAAAACCACAACGCAAGTATTTATAGTGGTTCGGCTACAAGGTCACCTTCCTTGCCCTACTCCACTCCCCGAGTCACCTACTCGAGAGTTCGTAATCACTACACCAATCTCCTTATGGCGGAGAAGCCTTCACAACGTCGCCTACTCTTTTTCCGATACTAGGCTAACCACCGGGTTCTTTCACTCCAAGGTGAACCACACCTACACAACGTCTCCTACCCTTTATAAGGTACTAGGCTAAGTACCTAGTTCTTTCACACCTTAGGTGAACTACACCTTCACAACGTCGCCTACCCTTTATTAGGTACTAGGCTAAGCACCTAGTTCCATTGCAATGGAGGAACTACTACCATACTACACCAACGACTAATCCCAAAGGAGATCTACTCCTTTACAACATCATCAAGGATATCAATATCCTTGGATCTAAGCACCTACCACAAGCACCTACCACAAGTGCTTTATCCTATAGACGATAGATACCCTTCACTAATATCTTCGTCTTGACTCTTAAGACATCTTTCACTAATGTCTTCAACACTACACTTCTTTGAAGAAAGAAAGGAATCATCAACAAGAAGACTTTAGTAGCCTTGATGATGAGGAAGCATGGCAACTCATGGACTTGAGCTTGCTCGACTTCAAAGGTGGTGATCTTGCCTTTAAGAGGAACCTAAAAGATCACACAAAAACAAAACTACAAACATAGATCTCTTGGATCTAAGGTTAGTGAGATTAAACTCAGGGGAGAAAGTATATTTGAAAGGGGTGAGAAAAAATAAAGAAATGGCTCACTATTTATAGAGGAAAACCTCTACTGTTCCCCGGATCCCACGGATCCCTACCACAAGGGATCCGGCTAGCACAAAGCTAGGGATCCGTGGTCCGCTCCTCTTTGCCCATGGGTATTTTTGGTTATGGGTCATGGGTCATGGGTTATGGGTTGATCCATGGTTTTCTTTCTAGATACAATGTATCTTAAGGAGACAATGAACTTGGTTAAGTGGTATATATAAAACCATGGGTTATGGGTCAAAACCATTTGCTAGTATTTACCCATTTAGTATATACTTGTATTTACCCATTTTAGTATACTTAGTTTAAGTATATGTTTAACCCAATATGTAAACACTAGTTGTTGTACATATGTATCTAAATCATAAAATCACTTATACTTGTTTTAGTGTTTTATGTGAAAGCGAAAGTGTGTTAGAAAACTATTAGTTCAAACCATTTACGTATTTTGTTTGTTTCGTTAAAATGATTTTACTTTTGTTATTGACAAAACATTAGAAGATCGTAAAATATAAATAAACGTTTTTACGGCTTATTTGTATTAACAATGTTCTATCACCTCATCGAACGTTTTGATGAGGTGAACAAATATAATCATCCTCAAGCATAGGAATTCAAGTGATGTCCTCTTCTTAGGTATAACTTAGACTTGCTAGAAATCATACTTCGTGTTTGAATCATTTTCTTACTTTAGAGTTATGTACATCATTTCTCTCGTTTTATTGAATGAAATTACATGTTGTATATGGTCTTGAGAAAATGCTTAGTGTCATAATACATAACTTGTTTTGATGTAAACATCACATTTCACATCCACATTGTTGTCATGAGAATGCAGGTATACGGATCCCTCACTTTTGCCTAGACGGATCCCTCCCAAGGAGGAACTGTGGGTTCCGTGCAACAGAAGCAGTTTTTATCACTAATTTGAATCTCATTTGCAGGAAATTATCCATCATATACTTTCTTTCTAACCTTGGTTTTAGATTTTCAAAATACACACGAAGACTTTGACACCCTCAACAAAGGGGAGCTTTTCGTCAAAGCAAAGCAATTGCAAAAATACTTGCAATACTTTCACTTAGGATTTCTTTACTTGATGTCCTCATCATAAGGGAGCACTCGTCAAGAGGGAGCACTTTCGTCATAGATGAAATCATTTTCAAACATAATTGCAACATACTCGCTTAGTCTTCCTAATTACTTGACGCCCTCACAAAGAAAAGCATCCGTCAAGGGGGAGCTAAGACGAGAATTCTTCTCTTCTCTTACTCTCTATTTTTCATATTATTACTTTTACAAGTTTTTCTCTAAACAATGTGTTAGTTTCTTTTCGACACACTTTTTGTTTCGACAAAAAGGGGGAGAAGAGAGTAAAAACTCCAATTCAAACTTTTACGAATTTTATTTTTTTCTTAAAATAATCTTATGTTTTGTGATCAACAAAAAGGGAGAGATTGTTAATACAAATAAGCCATAAAAATCTTTATTTATATTTTACGATATTCTAATGTTTTATCGATAACAAACGTAAAATCATTTTAACGAAACAAATAAAATACGTAAATGGTTTGAGCCAATAGTTTACTAACACACTTACATTTTCATATAAAACACTAAACAAGTGTTATTGTTTACATTTTATAGAAATGCATATGTATAAGAACTAGTGTTTACATAATATGGGAATGTACATATATACTTGGTATATATTGTAATAGGTAATGTAATGGGTAAAAATCTAAAGTCCATGACCCATTGACTAGGTACATTGAACGTTGTTGGGTAAAACCCAAAGTCCATGACCAATACCCATGGAGCTTGATCCATAACCCATGACCCATTGCATGACATCATGCATGAAGTCATGTTGGGTATTATCCATGATCCATGACCCAATATCTAGATACATTGCATCTTGTTGGGTATCCATAAAACAATACCCATAACCCATGGTTCATAACACATAACTCATAACCCAGTTTGCAACCCAAAATCTGGGCTTAAGCTGACCCAGCTGCCGAATCCCTAGGATTGCACTAGCTGGATCCCTCTGGGGAGGGATTCGTAGGAACCGTGGAACAGTAGACAATTTTGTTTATAAATAGTGAGCCATTACTCACTTACTCCTCACCCCTTTTACACATACTCTCTCTTAGTATTGTAATATCTCTAACCTCAGATCCAAAGGATCTTTCTATGTAGTTTTGTGTTTGTGTAATTCTCTAGGTTCCTCTTAAAGGCGAGATCACCACCTCTTGAAGACGTGCAAGCTCAAGGTCATGAGTTTCTAAGCTTCGTCATCATCAAGACCACGAAAGTGTCTCTTGTTGATAGTTCTTTTCTCCCTCCATAGAAGTGTAGTGTTGAAGGCATTAGTGAAAGGTGCCGAAGGGTCGTGTCGAAGGCATTAGTGAAAGGTGCGGAAGGGTCTTGTCAAAGGCATTAGTGAAAGGTGCCAAGGGTGTACATTCGATATGGTGCATCGATGTACAAGATATATAGTTTGGGTTAAAGGATATTGATATCCTTATGATATTGTAATAAGGAGTGTATCTCCTTTGGGGTAGTCGTGTAAGTGGTGTAGTGTTGGGTAGTAGTTCCTCCTTTGTAATGGAACTCGGTATCTAGCCTTGTACCGGATAAAGTGTAGGTGACGTTGTGATAGGTTTGTGTTGGGAATTTTAGAATCCAAGATCCGGACTCAACTAGGGTATCAATAACATTGATTGATTGGGAATTGTAGATTTGAAGATTACAAAAACCACGAGCAAGAATGAAGAAAGAAGAAACAATAAGGGTCTTAATAGTAATATTTAATAGTAGCTTTTCTATAGTAAGATACAATTAGGGTTTTTATGTAACCTCCCTCTACTATATAAAGAGGGGAGGCGTCTAGGGTTTGAGTTGGAGGGTCCTGGTCTTGGATCTGAAGGGCCTGCAACTGGCACAGAAGAAGGTGGCACAACAGGAAGAGGAGCAACATTCACTGGTCTGGAAGATCCACCATGGTCATCATCAGTGTCAGAACTGGTATCACTATACCCCAAGCCTTAAGGTGGGGTAGGTAGATCCTCTGAAGAAGTCCCAAGAGGTGCTGGGGAAGGTGGAGGGTCTTTGGACATGTAAGTCACGCTGGAGTAACCACGAGAGAAGTAGGTTAACCATCCATCATTGGATGGCATCTCCTAAGATGAGTCTGAAGATATCTCAATCGGATGGTTAGGAGAGTTATTCATGGTGGTTGGTTTGGTAATTGATTGGTGTGTTAGGGTTATTTGATGTGTATGTGATTTATGAGGCAAGGGGTTGTTTATATAGTCAAAGTCATGGTGCAATCTTTGGTTGTTAGAATTTATGGAAGTAATGACTTGGTTGGTATTTGAATTAATAAGGGTTAAAACTGCAGACTTTTAATGCGCAGTTAAGTACAGCAGGGTTTGACTTTTCTTCATTCCTGCTGGTTTCATGGGTGTTTCTGCTGATGGGGGATGGTTTCTGCTGGTAGAGTCGGATTGATAATAGTGGTCAAACTTTCAGTTGTTTCTGCTGGTTGACTAAATGGTTTCTGCTGATTTCACTTTCGATTGCTGCTGATTTTGTACAACTGGGAATTAAATATTGGATTTAATTAAAATCAAAATTGGTCAAAGATTCATTGCGAGTGTTTTGCCGATTTAAAAGGTTATTTTAAGTAACTTACTTAAATAACCAATTATTGTTATCCCACGACCTAATTGCTCAATTCCCAACAGTTTGGTTCTACCTCGTGGAAGAACCCGGTGTCTAGCCTTGTACCGGATAAAGAGTATGCGACGTTGTGAAGGCTTCTCCGCCACATTAAGGAGCTTGTGTTGTGTAGTGCTTACGAACTCTCGAGTGGGGAACTCGGGGAGTGGAGTAGGGCAAGGAAGGTGTCATTAACCACTATAAATACTCGTGTCGTGGTTTTGTGTTCCTTACTCTTTATCTTTGCATTACTTGTTTATATGCTTATCTATCATTATCCAACACACACTTTAAATAGATTGACATATGTTGATCTAAATAGTTTAAAACGAAGTTTTAATCGGTAAAACTATTCAACCCCCTTCTAGTTTTCCATAATAATTTTAAGCAATGAAGAAATATTTCATATAATATAATTGTGCGTAATTGCGGCAATATAGAGTCTTTAGTGAGTAATATGGTAAAGATAGAAGGTCAAAGTGGTTGGTAACGACCTATATTCGCAAATAGTTAATAAACGGTTGATAAGTTTAATTATATTTTATCCGCAAAAAAGGTTACATCTCCTTATCACAAAATATGATATTTTATTTGAGAAATATTTTCACCATATCGATTTAAAAAATAAATAAATAAATAAAAATAATTTGCATCAACTTAATAAATGAATTTATTATATACATCTTTTAAGTTATTTTTATGTATCTTATTCTATTATCAACAATTTTTATATTATATTTATCCCACGTTGGTGTGAAATATATATGTAAAAAAGTGCTTATAAATGTAATAAAAACTCTAATATTTAGAGAATATGAAACAACCATGCATTTAACACTTACTATAAACCCTACCTGCACAAACATAAAACAACTAATACACTTACAAAGTAAAAACCTACAAAAAGAAAGCACAAAACATGAAGCAACCATGCATTTAACATTCACATAAAAAAATATCCCAAACATAATACACCTAAATCTTAAAACAACCACGTATTTAAATTTAAATGAGAAAACAAACCAAAACATGAAATATTTCGACTAAAGTAGCTCAATATCCCTTGCTGTAATCCCTATATACATGAAAAGAAAACAATCAATGCAATTACAAAATAAAAAACTGCAACAAACAAAGCAAAAAACAACGGAACTTCCAAATCACATACCCATTTCACCTTCTGTAAACGCCCTCCAATTTTTATTACCACATATAGAAGATGCTCAAACAATAGAAATCCGCAAAAACAATACAAACAACCAAAAATAAGTAAAGATCATTATCACGTATCAGACTTATCACAAAGATCAATCAAAACAAACTAAAAAAGGAACCGAAATACCTCACATAAACAAATCACAAAGGTAAATCAAAACAAACAACAAAAAGGAACCGCAATAGCTCACATAAACAAATTAGGCGACCATGATTAAACCGATATGTGTGTTTAGAGAGAGAGGCCATAGAACAAGAAAATAAACGTGCAAAAGCTTATAACGATTCTACCAATAATATAATCAAAAACAGATGTACAACATGTAGCCAACCCTATGATCTTTCTGGATCATAAAGCAGCAGTGAAAAACAGGTGTACATCATTCATTAAACCTTATAATTAAGTGGAAATTATCTGGAGAACCCACTAAGCACATATTTTAATCCCTTTAAGCCGACAGCTTGGCTCGGCTTGGCGTGTAAACAGTGTCGACTCAAGCCGCGGCTCCAGAGTGCACCCAAGGCATCTCATTCCCTCAACACTTCAATGAATGTTATATAGTATAATATAATGTTAATTATCATGAGTAATTCAGTTAATTATATTAAATTATTATATCTTTAAAAAATTCATAAATGTATTCAAATAGAAAGTGTCTAAACTTAATTTTTTTAAATAATTCTATTAATAAAAAGACTTAAATGTTTTTTAGAACTGTAGAGGGGTGGTAAATACGGTCTTTTCGACTTAACTAAAGTTTAAGAACTTTAAGTCTCCAAGTATGTATAAAGGTATGTGAAGAAAACAACTAAACCAAAGAATATCTAGAGAGAGTAGAGAGAGAAAGTAAAAAGAGAGACACCAAAATTTATACTGGTTCGGGATGGGGGGTTTACACCATCTGTAAGTCCAGTTTCGAATCCACAACACCTATACTATTCACCTGTATAATCCTTATGGTGAATTACAAACCATTACAAAATTCACTCCACCGATATGCACAAAGGTCGGCGCTAAAAAAAAGAGCTACTCTTCAATGATATTCCACCCTCGGAACCACCCACAAGAATCTCGTGATTCGACTTTCCATCTAGACCAAAAAGACTTACTTCGAAGAAAACGACAAACCCCAAACTAGACCTTCACCCCGATCTAGGCTTGACCACCAAGGTATAAGACTTTTACACCCTTGCTTATTTACAAATCGGATAAGACTTTACAAATGAGTATGAGTTTGAAAATGTTTGGAACAACCTAACCTAGTTTAAGGACTCGACCTCATAGAAGAGAGTAGAAGAAGACTCTCGACACAACACACAAGAGTAGATTAAGTTCTTGTGGTTATTCTCTTGCCAAAAAGTGTTCTTTCAGTGTGATGATAAGAAGATGTTAGAACATAAGAATATTGAAAGACTTAGAGGCATTAGAGAGAACAAAATATAATGGAATAATGAATGGCAAGATGTAAGGAAACACGAGACAAGAGGTGGCTATTTATAGACAAGCCAAATGGGACAACAACCCATGGTGCGCCAACCTGGCGCACTGCCGCGCCATAGGTTGTTGACTCCTGGCTTGTTTATAGAAATCCAACTCTTGTTAAACCCCTAAGAACACTTAACTTTTGACCTTTCCAAGTTCATTCCAAATCCTTAGGTGAGATAAGGTCAACCAAGTCATTTAGCCAAGGTCTAGAGGGATTAAAGAAATATTTTGTGAAGTGTTAAAGAGATAGTTAGGGTTTTAGTCCATTTCGAATGATAAAGGAAAGAAACAATAGACTAATGGTTTATCTTTGAGTGCTCCTCAACAATTGGATAATAAGTTGCCCACCAAATTTGAAATTCAAATTTCAATTTCAATTTCAATTTCAAAATAGAGTTGTTATAAGTGTGTGAGAGGGTTTGAGTGTTTGAGAAGCAAAGGTGGGAGAAAAAGGAAATTTGGAATTTAAATTCAAATTGTGGATGTTATGAGTATGTGATGGGATTTTGTGTTGGAGAAGCAAGATGGGAGACATGTCTTGGATGAGGAGAAAAAGTGGGTCGGAGGAGCCTTTGTTGTCAACGAGGAGACAAGGTGTAATTTGAATTCAAATTCAAATTGTGGATGTTGAGAGTGTGTGAGAGGAAAGAGTGTTAGACAAGCAAGGAAGGAGCATGTTCATAAGAAGGGAGCCTATGTTGATGATGGGGAGACAATTTGTTATTTGAATTCAAATTTAAATATAGATGTTGTGGGTATGTGAGAAGGTTGAGTGTTGGAGAAGTAAGAAGGAGGCATTGCTTGAGATGTGGGAGACAATGGAGGCATGTTTGGTTGGGAGAAATGAGCCCAAAGAAATTAAAATGAATTCATTTCCCTTGTTTGGTAGCTAAATGAAATAAAAAAGCGAAGATTTGCAATTCTTAGGGTGTTTTGCTTACACACAAACTCAATGAAATGAATTCCTTTACTTTTTTTTAGTGGAAACCAATTCTCAACATTAGATAGTTTAAAAGTACATCAAGTGGGTTCCACATGATATAAAAATTCACAAAACAGTGAAACACATTGAAATTTCAAGTAATAATAGATGAGTATAAGGTTTTTTTATCTTTTATTTTGTGATGGATCAAAAAAATTTGAATTCCCGTATTTTTTTCTTTTTTGTTTTGTGATGGATCAAATTTTTTTTTTGCCATAATAACTATTTGCAGTCCCGTATTGTTTTCTTCATCAAAAAAATATGTAAATTTTGTTCATTTCTCGGTTGAATTCTCTATTGTTACCAAACAGTGGAATCAATCTCAATTCTCTACTGATTTCAATTATCTGGATTTCAATTATTTTTACTTATTTTATTTTTTTGAAATTTCCTCTACCAAACACCCCCTGAGGGTGAAAGGGAGCTTATATTGGGGCGTAGGAGACAAGCCATGGTGGAAGGAGTATTGACACATAAGAATGAGTTGTATGTGGATGGCGTGGGAGATAAAGTGTGATGAAAAAGTGAAGAGGAGAAGGAGTGTGTAAGAGGTTGAGTGTAGAAGAAGCAAAGATTCAAAAGAGAATCAAGTTTAAATTTAAAATTCAAATGTTATAATCTTGATTAAGCCACAATTTATAGATAAGTGCTTTACATCTTAAGTAAAGCACTAACCCATAAAGGGAATGTTGCATTTACGCAATAGCCTTGACTTATTTGACCAATAAGGGAGTAAACCTGTTACGTATTTAGTAAAGACATACGTGATGATTATGGTCATTTGAATATTTTCATTTGAAGTTTCTTATGAGAACTTGAATCTTCTAGGCTTGAGAAAAACATTTTAGACTTGGCTAATGGCTTTTTAGAAAGCATTTTTAAGTTGGCGTTTTGTAAAACGGAAGGATGTATTTTGGTCATCTCTCTAAGTCCTAATCTTAACGCGAGTTTACGAAACCTCTTAAATATCATGTACGAACCTGAATTGAAAGACCAACGTTTTTCGGGTAAGAGGAAAGCTGACACGGAAAAACCAAACACGCACCAACAGCCTCTGGCGAACTGCCCTCCTGGCGTGCCAGGACTGGAGTTGAATGCGTTTTCGGTTTTAGGCTATCGTTTGTGATTTTAAGTGTTTTCTAATATATATTTGTCTTCATTAAAACATAAAGGAGATCTTAGCCATTATTTGCATCAACAATTTCCCGCTTTTTGATTATGACAAATATTTATTCGTACGCAAATACAATTACTATGAAGCATGATGAAGACCACCATTGGTAGATATAACCGGGGTTTCCCTCTCGTGGGTTTGAGAAATCGGGGTTTTAAAGTGGGACGGGCTGCTTTGAAATCCACTTCGTGTAACGTGACAAACACGAGAAAGCATGCATTGAAAATCAACCCATGTTTATACCTTTCGCGTTTGACATTTTTGGTTTCCTTGTACATGAGGCGGTGGAGCTCCTCAACAAAATTCAACGAGTTATGCATAGTAATGTTATGACGCCTAGATCCACCAATGTCGTTTTTCAAGATTAGTTTGGTAATCCAAAAAGGGTTAGCGACGCAACTTGTTGCTCGTTTGTCTTCCTCTCTATGTAATTAAAAAAATATATATAAAGACTAAAAAAGGGAAGAACACAGTTTATTTTTATCAATTTTTTTTTTAAATAGCAAAAAAATATTAAAATCCATCCCTTAGGGGGTGATATGGGGTGCCTATGGTGACGTTATGTAGGTGGTTTCTTCAAAATATTCAATTAAAAGATTATCAAGCATGGAAATAAATTGTATTAGAAAAGTGATAGAGAGAACTAACTTATTCCTCAAACATTCATCATGTGACACATATAATATGCATTTTTCTCATAGTTTTCGCTCTTGATTTTGCCACATGTCACGATCTTAAAGTTAAGCTTATATTTAAGCATAAATTTTAGAGCAAATTTCCTAAATGCCCCTAAAAGTAAGAGTTAGAACCACTTACCAAGATAAACATGTGACTTCACTTGAATTTTGCCACATGACACATTTTTTATTAATAAAGTACATGAGCTACTGAGTGACTCAACTATAATTTTTACATTTGTCGCATATTTTATTAATAAGTTACAAGTTGCTCAGTCGCACGAGCGGAGTTACACATGTTTATTTAGACAAGTGGTTTTTTTTAATAGATATGAGATTAATTTTTACTTTTTTAGGGCATTTTAAGAATTTGTAATTTTAGTGATGCATATCATTTTCTTTAAAATTATACGAGTAGTACTCTAATTCAATAAATAAGCATGTAAATCATGTGATAATCATTGTAACAAAAAACATATGGGATAGATAAAGAAAATAGTGGCTGTTGACCCAAACGGAATTAGAGTGAAATGAGTCAGACTTGGAACGTGAAACGATGAGCTCATTGAGAAGTGTTGCCATCAGCCCATCAGGAAGCACTCGTGCCCAACTGCCAATGCCCGTGCCTTGACTTGGAGCGTCATCTTCGAGTTCGTACTCTTTGACCCACTTGCCTTTCATGTCACCTTTAATTTCAACTTTTTCCGATCTCAACTAAGATTTAAGATCATTTAATAACAAAAGATTATTAACATACTAAGAAAATCTTCATCATTTATTTTTATTTAATTTAATAGATGAGATTAATCTCAACAATTTAAAAAACCCACTTTAATCATCTTTTTTCAAATATTAATAACTTTCAAACCGTTAATCGTTAAGCGAAAAAAAAAATATAATTGCGACAAGCATTTAATTACTGTATCTTTCTATAGATAGGCACTTTGATATACTTTCGACAAAAAAAAAATCGTATTTTTCACTTTTTTTTTTTTTTTTTTTTAATATTTTCGTTTTTTTACGTTACTGAAATTTGCATTAAAAAATTATATATGATTAAACACTAATTTGAATATCACATGTGATATTAGTGTTATATCATATATGATAGTAGTGTTATATCATATATGATTTAACACTATATCACATGTGATATTCAAATTAGTGTTTAATCATATATGATTTTTTATGCAAATTTCAAGTAACGTAAAAAAAGACGAAAAAACGTGAAAAAAATATTTTTTTTTTCTTTTTTTGAAAGTATATCAAAGTGTCCGTCTATAAAAAGATAATTAAATGCTCTTCGCAACGGTGTAAATATTTTCACTTAACGATTAACGGTTTAAAAGATATTTAAATTATAAAAAATCGGTGAAATAATAAAATGCTTTTAATCTCAGCCATTGATTTTCTTTTTAGATGGATGGTGGAGATGAGTCCCTTTGTATGTAAGAAAAGTTTGATATGCAAAATAACTTTTCTCCTTAACTAAATGAGAAAGATTATTTTACATATCAAAATTTTCATACATACTAAGGGACTTATTCAGACCGTTCATCTAAAAAAAATCAATAGCTGAGATTAAAACTATTTTATTATTTCACATATTTTTTTTAAATTTAAATATATTTTAAGCCGTTAATCGTTAAGCGAAGATAATTACAGCATCGCGACGAGCATTTAATTATCTTTCTATAGACGGCCACTTTGATATACTTTCGAAAAAAGAAAAAAAAATCATTTTTTTCTCTTTTTTTCTTCTTTATTTTACTCCCTCCGTCCCATATTTATAGTCCACATTTCCTTTTTGGGTTGTCCCAAATTAATTGTCCACTTTCCTTTTTAAGAAAAACTAGATAATATAGTGAGGGAATATTCTATTTAAGTGGTTGAAAATTAATATGGCCCCACTTTTATTAAAATTTGTGTTTTCTCTCTCATGACTATAATTTCAGGACGGATGGAGTAGTTTTTTTTTTTTTCGAAACTGAAATTTGCTTGAAATATCACATGTGATTAAACACTAATTTGAATATCACATGTGATGTTAATGTAATATCACATATGTAATATCATATATGATATTAGTGTTAAATCATATATGATAAATCACATATGACATACATATCATATATGATTTAACACTAATATCACATGTGATATTCAAATTAGTGTTTAATCACATATGATTTTTTCATGCAAATTTCATTAACGTAAAAAAACGAAAAAAACGTGAAAAACACGTGAAAAAAATCTTGTCGAAAGTATATCAAAGTGCCTATTTATAGAAAGATAATTAAATGCTCTTCGTAACGGTATATATTTTTTCCCTTAACGATTAACGGTTTGAAAGATATTTATATTTGAAAAAAATGATGAAAGTATGTTTTTTTAATTGTTTGGATTAATTTCATCCATTATATCTAATAAAGATGAAACCTTCGTATGTAAAATATGTTTTGTCCTCAAACGATCTTAAATCTAACTAAATATATTCAGCGTATTGTTTTATTATTATTATTATTATTATTATTATTATTATTATTATTATTATTAGGGTTTTTCTAACTAGCACACCTAAAGTACAATGAAAGTACACTAAGACCCACATAAATGTACATTTGTCTGTATTTTTATGTGAATCCTTATGTACTTTTTGATGGATCTCGATGTATTTTTTATATGCTTAACTTGTGCCCTAGGACACAAGTTAGAAAAACTCTTATTATTATTTTTAAATTATTCACATACATGCTTGGACATATATTTGTACAACCTTACAAGCCAAAAAGGCCACGGACCCTCACTTGACATAAAATGAAAAAACAAAAAAAACAAAAAAAAAAGAGAAAAAAAACCCTTAACGTTCAGTTATTGAGTTTTAAATGAAAGGAAATAGAAAATAATAGGAAAGGGAAAAGAAATGAAAAAGGAAAGTAAGTGTTAGTTGTTATGTTTTTGAGATAGAGCAAAGAAAAAGGAAAGTAATAATAATCATGTTCTTTAGTGGGAGGAAAAAGAAAATAACTTGGTCAAATTACATATATTCCCTTTAGTTGTTAATGTCAAATATTTTATAAAGGGTATATTAGTTTTTACACATTATATGTTTCCATTTCCTTTACATTTCCTCCCAAAAGTGAGAGGAAGATTTACTTAGCAAAACTTCCTCCTTATTTCCTTTCAACTTCCTTTTCCTTCTTTAAAAAAAGCTCAAGAACACAAATAATTTTCCATTTCATTTCCTTTCCTCTTTCATTTCAACTTGAGAACTGAGCGTAATAGACTCTAGAATTGCCTCCAATCACATACATTCATGACATTGTGTAAATTTTATTTTTGCAAGATTTCAATGGGTGTAGCATCCCTCTATAGGAAAACCGATCCGACTACACTTGCATACATACAAGCCAGAAATAGGTGGCGGATAATTTGCAAAATAGAAAACTTTTACAAATTCTAAAAAACTAATCATCACTGTTGAATGAGATCTAGTAAAAAAAAATTAGTTATTTTTTGGATCAAAGGGCAATTTAGTCGTTTTACTCTTCTTTTTTTTTTCACCCTCGAACTTCAAAAGCAAATAACACTTAAACGACAAACATTTAAAAAAAATCGATTTCACCATAGTTTCTAAAACTTAATCTTCTTTAATTTTGTGTATTTTTTTTATCTACATATTAAATAGGTCTTCATTTTTTTATTTTTTTTTCCCATTTTCGGCCCTATTTTTTACCCTAATACATGGCGAATCGTGAAAAACTTAAAACATGAAAGTTATAGATTTTGATTCGCTCTTTATACAGGTTTTTGAATCACTTAAATCCGATGTTATATGAGTGATATATCATACATTAAAGATGACGTTTTACTCATTTTTGTTTTACAAAAGGTGTTTGATAAAATGTCTAGCTTAGATTTTTAGTGTTAAAATTAAATTAAATGCACTAATTTTTGTACAATAATGCACCATTAATCATTATTAATGTAAGATTCAAAAAGTGATGCTTTTTTTAGTATGTTAATTTTGTACAAAAATATACGCATTGCTTTTTATTACGTTTTTAACCATAAATTTAACCAATATTAAATTCAAATTAGAAAATTTGTAAAACATAAAAGTTATAAATTTTAGGTCAATCTTTACTCGGATTTTTGAATAACTCATATCCGATGTCATATGAGTGAGATATCACACGTTTAAGATGACGTTTTAGTCATATTTAATGATGAAAAACATGGCTTATGAACAACATGGATTATGATAACGAACATGGATTAAGACCGATGAAGAAGATTATATGATAAACAAGATTTTTTATTGATGAACAATTTTTTTTATTTTCGAACAACACTTATTATTGATGAACAACATTTTTTTTATTGATCAACAACATGTAGATTGATGTATTCTTATTCATCAGTTCATCAACAAGACTGACGAACTAACAAACAAGACTAACTGATGAACAATTATGACATCGGATTTGAGTGATTCAAAAACTTTTGTAAATAGTGAACCAAAATCTATAACTTTCATGTTTTAAGTTTTTCACGATTATCCATTTATGAGAGTAAAAAAAGCCTGAAAATGCCAAAATAAATAAGAAAATCAATACCCATTTGATATGTAAAAAAAATTCTATATCAAAGTGCGTATCAAATAGGATTAAAATTTTAAAATTATAGTGAAATCGTTTTTTCATAAAGTTTGTCGCTTGAAAGATATGTGCGTTTAAAGTTTAGGGTGAAATTAAAAAACGATTTAAATGACTTAAAAGCCCTTTAACTAAAAGTGCTTTTTATTTATTTATTTATTTATTTTTAAGGGAGGGAGGAGGATAAAAAAAGGTTGGGACACATGTCACATTGTAAGTGGCCTTCTAGCTTTTTCAATATTTTGAACTTTTTAAGAGAACGCAACTCGACAGAAATAAGCAAACTTAATGACCACATACTGCCATCATACATATACCAAACTTCTGACCACACATACAATATCGGATATACCTAAAACATACCAATCTCACGTAACTACTAGTATAACTAGCTAACTGATAGAATTTTCACACTTTAGAAGAACCAACAACAAAACATGAATCAAGTCACACTAGCATCAAAACATTTTGTAGGATCATATAACCATTGTTGCCAGTCCAAATTATTTCTCTTTGATCTTCTCACAATCAACTGCTAACTTTTATGATGTATATCTTGAAGAATCTTATTAAAATTTGTTAACTTTTTCTTAAAGGCCCAATACATTCCTTACAAATAAAGTACCCGATAGTCCAAAGTACCACTTGCCACAAGATCTTTAGTTGGGGAGAAATCAACATATTACCATAATGTTTGGGGATCTCTTTATCGGAAAACGAATTCAGCGAACCCATTTTCCACCATACGAAAACTTTTTTCCAAACACCCAAAAGCAATATTGTTAATACAAATAAACAGTAAAAACGTTTGTTTATATTTAGCGATCTCGTTAAGTTTTGTTGATAACAAATATAAAGTTATCATAAGTATAATTCTAATAATACATGTTGTTTTACAGAATATATACATTTGGTTATTTAAATATATGTTGTACTAAAACATGTAATAGGTTGGGTTATAGTCATGTATTATAGTCATGGGGAATAGGTTGGGTAATAGTCATGGGTTATACATTTGTAACCAAATGTATGATTTCATCCTTGATTGATTTGTACATCCACAAGATTTCAGTAGCATATCTTGTACTTCGTATTTCACATATTTGTTGTGTAATAGTCATGTAAAGGTTCTACCTCGTGGATGAACTCGGTATTTAGCTTTGTACCGGAAAAAGTGTAAGCAACGTTATGAGGCTTCTCCGCCGATTTGAAGGAGCTTGTTGACATAGTGCTTGAACTATCGAGTGGGGTACTCGGGGAGTGGAGTAGGGTAAGGAAGGTGTCCTTGTAGCCGAACCACTATAAATCACTTGTGTCGCTACTTTCTATCTCTTACTTTACTTGCATTCTTTACTTACTTTATTTATTGTTTGGTATTATCTCTTCATCCACAAGAATTCACATAAGATTGAATCTAAATCTTTGAAACTTGAATAAAAATCGGTCAAACTATTCAACCCCCCTTCTAGTTTTTCACAATTGGTATCAGGAGCGCAAGGTTTTCAAAAAGTTTTAAAGTAAATTGTATTTTTAAAACTTTTTGATCAAAATGGATTTTGAAAAGTATAAAGAAGAGCAATCCATGCAACGACCTCCACTACTTGAAACTAATAGTTTTATTTATTGGAAAAATAGATTTGAAACCTATGTGAAATCTAAAGATATTGATCTTTGGTATATTATTGTTCCATGTGATTTTCAAGCAAACGTAAGAGATGATAAAACTGGTAAAGAAGAAAATATTTCTCATGATCATCTCACTAACAACCAAAAGAAAAAGCTTTCCAAAAATAGTGAGGCAAAAATGGTTTTATACAACGCCTTACCCAAAAAGGAATTTGAAAGAATCTCTATGCATAAAACCGCTAAAGAAATTTGGAACTCTTTAGTTGTAACACACCAAGGAAACCAACAAGTGAAAAATAATAAAATTGATTTATTTGTTCAACAATATGAACAATTTTCAATATTGGATGATGATAGTATTGATAATGCATTTGCTAGTTTTAATACTATTATTATTTCACTAATCTTTTTCTAGTCGTAATCATGTCAGGAGATTTCTAAGGGCGCTTCCATCAAAGTGGAGACCGAAGGTAACGACCATTGAAGAATCCAAAGATTTGTCAATCCTCACTCTCGATGAACTTATAGGCAACTTAAAAATCTATGAGCTCGTACTCGCTAAATACTTCGAGGTCTCGAAGGAAAATAAAGAGAAATATAAATCTCTTACTTTAAAAGCCAAGAAAGTATCTAGTGATTAAGAAACCCCAACCTCAGAGAGTGAAGACGAGGAGTATGCAATGGCGGTACGAGACTTCAAGAGATTCTTTAGAAGAAAAGGAAGATATGTCAAGCAACCCTATGATGACAAGAAAGGTTTGAGGAAAAGCAAAGACGATAAGAAAGTGAAGGATGAGCGCAAATGTTTTAAGTGCGGGGATCTAAATCACTTCATTGGTGAATGTCTGAAACGCGACGAACAAAAGGCGTTTATAAGCGGATCATGGGGAATGAGTGAAGAAGAGAAGGAAGAAAGTATGTTGTTGTCTGCCATTTGTCAGCTTCGTCGTTCAGGTGTCTCCACGTCTTTCTCCACCATGCTCACACGTCTTTTGATGTTGGATTTCAGATGTGATGTAGTTCTCAAGTCTTTAAACTTTGTAGATTCTTTGGCTTTAAAGAAGAATCATTTTGCCTTTTTAGTTGCCTTTGATTTTGAGAGAACTTCATTTGTGATGTTGTTGGTATGAGCATGTGGAGAATGGCACGATCTCTCTTGGAACTTTGGATCTCCAATCCTTCATGTAAACAGTTAGCAATACAGTTCCCGACGTAAGAGTTCGAATATTTTGTACAGGCATATCCCAATTCGCTGGCGCGGTCTTAGACGAATCTTAAACCGGATGGTCATTGGCATGTCCACGTACTCAATATCATTCCTCTGTCGTTGTGAGTCACTGGAGTATACCGAAGTATCACTCCACGGCTGTAGACCATTTGAAACCACCGTGAACACTAAGATTAACCCACAAGGGTATACCGAAGTGACCTGTTGCTAGGGATGTTTGATGTTGACCCTGGCAGGAGTTTCCATTCAATCACTGAGTATCACAATTTTGAATCCCCTCATAAATGTTCTCGGAAGATTGCTAAGATCTGCGAAGGAATCTAGAATGTTTCACTTGCGTTCTTAATGTTGAACGACAAGTGATGAAAAGTCAAGTGTTCCTAAGAGATCTTTTGATGAATCTCGTGGCTCTAGACTCAATAGTGCGCTTTGGTTTTCCTAAGCGGAGACTAGGGAGAGGGTCTCTTTCTTCAATACCAACAATCTCTAAGAGAAAGTCAATATATTACATAGGGTTCCCTGTGAGAAGAAACAGGCTCTTTTGAGAGAACTTGAGTGGTTAAAAAGGTTTAGTGCATTGCGTCACTAGGTCCATGACGACTTTGTCTTCAATACCGGAGTCATCTTGTGACATCCAGTAGCATATGAATTGAACCCGATGTCTGCCCTAAGATGAATAATTTGAGGGGCTATTTCTTTTCACCCTTTTATTTAACTTTTCTTTTTAATTCTTCAACTCATTCTTTCTTCAATTCTCATTTTCTCCTTTTTCAATTATACCTAAGGACTTCTAAATATTAACTATTGGTGATGTCCTTGGGTAGATCCCTCCAACTCTGGCGGATCATAGGACGTGTATTCCTAAACTTAGCCACCTTATAACTCCATGACTATCCTATGTTGCCATAAAACCATTTTTCATGAAAATCTTTCAAAGTGTTTATGAATGAAAACATGTTTGTAACACTTCGAGAGTTTTGTATTTTCAGAAATACTCCTCCTCCACTTGTGCTTATGAATTTTGACTGAAATCGCACGTAAGTAGGGTAGCGCGCACTTTTGAATTGATCGACTCAAGATAGACAATTCCCCCAAGACACGGTTACGTTGCATAGTTAAAGAGATACATTGTCTGCTTTTAGGTGACAACTAGCTCTAATAACTACCTTGAAGATGTGAACAAACCTTGAAAAGGTTGTCAAACCCGTCAAAGTTCATGTCTATCAAGAGTTTCTCGAATTGGTACAATCTACTAAGATAAGTCTTGGAAGAAAAATCTTTTCGATTTATGACATTTTGGAACTCGTCAATTCAAGAGTTAAGTCTTAGCACACTTAGATTCAATCACAATCCAACATATTTATAACACACAATTTTTCTCCCCCTCAAAAATGGCATATTAATGTTATTTTTGATGAAATTTTGATATCAAATATGACCATTTCGAGTTTTGTGGGAAGATTTCTACAATGAACATTGATAAGAACAACTTTTGTTTGCAAATACTCCCCCTCAACAAGTGATATTAACTTTTGAGGTTTAGAAAACACGAGAGGGAATACTTGTTCTTTTAAGCAAAATTTTGAAATATGAAAAGATTTGATTAATTTTACTTAAAAGTAAGAAGCTTTCGTTCCTTTTATAAGGATTGTGGCACTGAAGCGTACCACAGGGTCCTTTCAATACAAGATCGGGTTGTACACTGCTATTTATGCACAAACCATAATGAATGAATAAATCAAATATCAAAATACAATCAAGAGTGTTCTAAAGAGTACCCAAACGATTACACACGACCAGGAACTTTATCTTCACGTTGGAATGTCAAGATAGAGAAGGTTTGGCGTCCGCCCATATAGCTTTCCAAACATCTCATCTGATCCCTGTGGAACAACCTTTTCATCCAGCCTCTTGATAAACCTGTGAACTTCTTTGCGATCTTCTGAATTCCATCTCTTCTTCTGAACAATACCAGATTCAATATCCTTTAACCGATAAGCTAACCCATCACGAGAAATCGTAAGTTATCTACATGATTCAATATTCTTCTTCATCTATTTGACTAACACAAAGTAAATTAAAGCGTAAGTTATCTACATGATCAACATTTGTAATAGTGAGGGAGTCATGAGAAATCGTACCTTTGCCAATAATATTTCCTCGTAGTTTACAACCAAAAATGACGTTACCTCCGTTATATGCTTTGTATGTGTCACACCCCCAAAATATCGCAGCGGAACGATAGTGTCATTGGGGTATGACGTCATAGCACAAAGTATGGATAAAGAAAACGACCTCTATAATGAGACGTTTTAAAGAGTTTACCATTCGATTAAATAAGTTAAAGTTTACAACACATGAGATTCCAAAGTTTGACCATACATAAAGGTTTACAAAACATGTCGAATGGTAATAGATAAAAACACTAGACTCCAATGTATGCCATGAGACCCAAAAGCTCCATGAAATGCTATCGCCTTACAACCTGAGATAAATATGCTAAAAAGTGTCAACACAAAGGTTGGTGAGTTCATAAGTTTGTGTTAAAATGATTTGAAATACTTAGAGGAATGTTCACACAAAGAAAGGCATTGTAATCCACTGTCCAAGTTCACTTCCATACAAAACTTGCAACCGTGGTTTCACAACCCATTGCCTAAAGTAGAATGACAATCATGAATATACGCATTAAGGTAGTTAAAAGTATAAATGTCACCACAAGAGTCTTCCAACATATAAATATTGGGATGTTTGTAAATTAATAGCCTTCCAACAACTTAATTTGGAGCCACTAATTCTTGTATGTTTGTAAATTAATAGCCTTCCAACAACTTAATTTGGAGCCACTAATTCTTGTATGTTTGTTCCAAATATGCATATGAAATCAAGTATAACCCAATCAAGTATATAACGAAATCAAGTGTAGAGTATAAGTAATGTTGTTTGGCAAAAGAGTTTAAATGTTTGGATAAATAAGCATATCTCGCCTAAATAGTTTATAGAATTTAAATGAGTAAGAGCGGGGTATGAACTCACCTGGTATGATAGATATGCTAACAAAATGAAGTGCACTAAAATGAGGCTCGGAAACTATCCGCAACCTAAAATGAATGTCATGACTTGAGTTATGATATGTTTGTCGAATGCGATACAATGTTGTGCATGCATTTCGTATGTTATTTATGCCATTTGTGAGTTTTGAAAATAATACTTATCGTCGAAAAATACTCTTTTTGACGTCTTGACCATTCTTAAATTACTTTACAAGTATTTACGCCAAAATGTCATCCTACAATAGTTTCGTAATGATTTATTGTGAAATTATAACTTTTCACCAGAAATAATGTCGTTGGAAATTTCATGAAAGTGACAAAATGGCCTCGAAAAGCTAGTCGAAATGGTGTATCGTTTCGGCGTTAGGAAACGAACTCAACGGTTTTGGAAAGCTTGTATAAAAATATCGAAGTTTTGGCATTTAAGTTTTTATCCTAGAGGTCTCGTTCATAAAGAAAATATATAGGTTAAGTAGGGTGATTTGTCCAAAACGTAGTTTAAAGTGAATTTCGGCAAAGTTTAAGCAACCGTAAATAATTTATTACAACTCCGCTATACAAACGGTTGGTCATTTTGAAAAATATGCTTGGTGATCTCAATTTAATTAGAAGACATCTCGTTACAAAAAGTTCCACGTCAACGTTAAAAATAGCCTTCAATATGGTCGTTTGTTTTACCGTAACACTTGTCAACTAAAAATAATATAGTTTTTCTTTACTAATAAAGTTACGGCAATGTTGTGAAAACGTGTATATTTTAGTCGTTACAAATCCGTTTTCTTCGTATTATACGTCCTTAGCTTCGTATCAAAGTATACTAATATATTTTTGATAAGTCGAAATAATTTATAACGCTTAAGACTCGTTTTTGACTCGTACAAAACAAAAATAGTGTGCTGAAATTTTCAGGATGTATATATTTCGTCGTCAATCTTGAAAAATTCATAACTTCTTCGTTATAGCTCCGTTTTAATCCGTTCAAGCGGCCACGGATTCGTTTTAAAGTATATTTTCTAAATATCTAGGCCAAAATTTTATGTCTACAGTCGGATTTTCCAGAATTACAAAATAAGATCAGACCACTTTTTAATACTTGTCGAAAAGAGTTTTTCTCGTACTAAACCTATTCCAATCCCTTCAAAACAACTCCAAAGCTATTCTAATCCTACCATACACCTTCTTAGGGTGTCATGGGTTCCTAAACATCATCAGGACTAATATATAACAAGGGATAAATTATAGGATGACTTATATATATATAACTTCTAAAACAATGTAAAAATGGTATAAATATCCATAAGTCTTGCATGCTTTGCTCAAAAATGATGAAATATGAAATGAAAATGAAAGATGTAAAATGAAAGTGATATGCTTACTAGTTACTTGATGAGGTGATAAGGACAAGGATTAAACCTAAACACTCTAGGTTTTTATTTCAAAACCTAAACAAGAGTGTATACTAGATTGTTTAGAACTTGATTTGGAAAAACCTTGATGATTTCTTCTTCACCCTTAGGTGTGACCGGTTATGGAGAGGAAGAAGCAAGAGAGAAAATATCTTGGCTTGAACCTTGAATTATTGATTGTGAATGAGTGTAAAAGTAAGATTGAGTAGAGATATACATATGTAAGAAAAACCTTACCAACTAATTAATACATCACCCCCTTGGTCGGCCAAGGGGGTATGTATTTGAAAAATACATTTTTTTTTATATATATATTGTATATAATGTAAAGTGTGTAAGTAAAATGTATAGGTAAGAATAACTTGTAAAATTGTATATACATTTGAGTAATTAGGGTAGTGTTGTCTAAAAATAAACTTTAATGGATCAAAGTAAAGTATATTGAGATCATATAAATTGTAAAAATACATTTCTTGTAAAATTTGAGTGATATAATAATTATCGTGTAGTTTTTAAGAAAAGCGTCGTAATAATATAAATTTAACGATTTATATACAAAATAAATTTAAAACACTAGGTAAACTCAAAATATTATTTTTATAAACTAAATGTAAGTATAGAAATATATCGGGATCATTTTTGGAAGTATCGTATTAAATGTTCAAAATAATAACTTACGCGATAACGTTTATTTAATATGAAATTTACGCGTTTAAGGTGAAAGGCAAAATCCATGCATGACTAGTATGATGAATGTAGAGTTTGAGAAATGACCAAAAATTGAGAATTGTGACAGTATGAGGAGAAGAGAATTTTGTTGCCCGTCATATGCTTTGTGCAACAACTATCTTTAATCCATTCATCGGGCTCCAAATCAACTCCCAAGCATATCTATTAATATTTACACAAAAACTAAAACATTCGGTCTCCAATATCTCATGGATCCAAAGTTGTTAGAATTAAACATCCCATGCATTTGTTGCATTTGATTCAGATGTTTAAATGGTGGACAAGTTCCCCAAGGCACGTAACTTTGTTGTTGGAAGTTATTCAAAGTTACGGGATAGTTATTTGGTTAATTTTGTCTTCTAAAATTACTTCTAGGTTGCTGTGTTTTTGACCGAGATTGAGAAGTATCTATTTTCCTAGGTGGTATAGTTTTTTTATTTTTATATTTTTTATCTATCTAACTTAGTGTTTAATCCAACTCCGGGTTTCAAACATGGTTTATAAAAACGTTTAACTTAATATTTACTAGCAATGGGTACTTTGACATTATTGACAATTACGTGTTTTGGTTTAGGACTCAAGTTGGACTTCAAATTCGACACTAATCTGACTTCAACAGACAACGGTCCCACAATTCCCTTAAATTTAAGGGAGTCGTCTGGACAATTAGGTGAACCGTCCTCTGTTGTTTCAGTGTCTTTTGGTTTTGCAAATTTTACTTGTTTTGTCCCACTAGTTACTGCTTCACCTAAATTAAAACCTAGTCTTGTTTTTATCACCAGAGGGTTTTTGAATTCTCAACATTTCTTTTAAAGAGTGAGTACTCTTTTCAAATTTAGTAAGCTCAGTTGCTTCCTC
Organism: Chrysanthemum makinoi; assembly: GCA_910596185.1. Classification (NCBI taxonomy): domain Eukaryota; kingdom Viridiplantae; phylum Streptophyta; class Magnoliopsida; order Asterales; family Asteraceae; genus Chrysanthemum; species Chrysanthemum makinoi. Next base: position 40,195,240 of record OU343218.1, on the reverse strand, counting down.
TTTGAGTTTTCATTTTTTACTCGAAGATCTAAACACGATGTACATCCGATGTCAATCTCTTTGTTTTTCTCAAGTTTCTCAACCTTTTCTTTTAACTCGATAATTCCATTTTTTTAAACTATTTCTAATAATTTTTAACATCTTGTTTTTCATAATGACCTTTAAGCTAACTTCATGTAATTTATTATATTCACTATGCAAGGTATTATCATCTATAGGCGAAGCATTATCACTATAGTAAGAAGGGTCAGAATGTACCTCATTAGATGGTTGAGCCATAAGGCACGTTTCATTGTTTGCATTTTCTTCATCTTATTCACCACTATCACTCGAAGAACCTCCAATGAACGCCCTTTGGTTCTTGTTTCTTGGTGGTTTCGGACATTCTCTGATAAGATGATTCGGATCACCGCATCTAAATCATTTCCTATCTCCTTTCCCTTTCTTGTCATCCCGGTTCTTTTGGAATGACTTCTTTTCACCCCATGATGGTCTCACATATCTACCTCTTCTTTTAAATAATTTCTTAAAGTCCTTTACCGCCATTGCATATTCTTCGTCTTCAATTCCGGATATCAAATCTTCATCATCACTAGAATCCTTCTTAGCTTTCAAGGCAAGATATTTCGTATTCCTTTTTCGGCAAAGCATTATAAATCGCCATTTTTCGGCAAAGCATTATAAATCACCATTTTTGCTTTATCATTTTTAGCAAGTTTCTTTTTAAGTTCGTCATTTTGTTTTCATAAGGAACGATTTCATCCTTTTAGTTTCTCGATTTTTTTGAATAGGTTTAAATCACCCTCATTAATAACATGCCAAAGATCTATATATTTTGATTTCACATAAGTCTTGAATCTATTTTTCCAATAAATAAAATCGTCGCTTTCAAAAAGTGGTGGTCTTTGTATAGATTGCCCTTCAAGATATTTTTCAAAATCCATATTCGATTGAAGTTTTAAAATACAATTTATTTTAAAAATCTTGATCAACATAGCTTTGATGCCAATTGTAGAAAACTAGAAGTAGGGGTTTGAATAGTTCTACCCTTTTTAGCGTATTAAAATTATACTTTAAAAAACTTATAGATCGGAGTTTACGTGAGATCAACTAATCACAATATGGAAACAATATAAATAAACACAAGATAACAAACAATAATAACAACGAAATATAAAGTAGTATAAGATAATAGTAAAGAATTAGAAAGATCAAACCACAATACGAAGATTTATAGTAGTTCGGTAACAAAGCTTTTCTTCGCCTTACTCCACTCTTCGAGTACCCAACTTGAGAGTTCACTTCACTATGTCAACAAGCTCCCTTCAAGCGGAGAAAACCGTACAACGTCGCTTACACCAATTTCCAACACTAAGCTAAATGTTGAGTTCTAATCAAGCTAGAACCAATCTCACTCACACACGTATTTTAAGGATTAAAATACTAACCCGATTATTCACGTATTTTCAGGACTAAAATGTTAACCCGGTCTATCAACTAAACAATAATGGAGGTTATGAACTTGATGTACAACAATATACAACAAGAATGTAATAAACGTTACGAATACACTAACTACTCTATAACACTTTGTATCTTGACGAATACGTTTGTTCTTCTCTTGCACTTGAATAGATGGATGGTTGGCTCACTTTAAACAATAAACATGCTTAATGATAAAAGAAATGAGGGATTAAAAGACTGGAAATAAACAGAGAAACTATGTGCAAAAGGTGAGTTTTATGTGAAAAATGAGCCACTATTTATAGGCAACAAAAATATGCATGTTACATAGGGACGGTCCCACGATTCTCTTATATTTAAAGGACCCGTCCTAGACAGACGTTTCATATTTTGTCTTTTTGTGGTGAAGTTGTTTCTGGTGAAGGTTTGTCTAATTTGGGAGGGAAAATCAGTTTTGAATTATCTTTCTAATAAAACACTTTTTAAATATATGAAAATAATTTGTCTAATTAATTTTTACAAAAATATTTTGTCACATTCGTAAAAATGTAAAATGTATGACACATAATTATTTATTTGATCATCAATCAAGTTTACTGTTGATGGGTCATTGGAGTGATGCTAATATTGATACTATTCTTCGTGTGTTGGACTGTTTTTATCATGCATCGGGTTTACGGATAAATATGCTCAAAAGTAAACTCATGGGGATTTCGGTTTCCAGTGACAAAGTGGATTAGGCAGCAAAGAAAATTGGTTGTGCAATTCTTCAAGTGCCTTTCTCGTATTTAGGTTCCAAAGTTGGCTGCCTAATGTCTCGTATTCGCCGGAACGAGATTATCAATAATATTTTAGCTCGTTTATCTAAATGGAAGTTGAAGACCTTATCTATCTGGGAAGGCTAACTCTTCGAAATCAGTCCCTAGGTTCGTTGCCCATATACCATATGTCCTTATTCAAAGTTCCAGCGAAGGTTCTTCACAAAATGGAATCCATCAGATGTCACTTCTTTAATGGTATTGAGCATAATGGAAAAAAACATATATGGGTTAAATGGAGTAAAGTTCTGGCTTCTAAAGAAAAGGGAGGTCTTGGAGTTTCAAGCCTCTACGCTCTTAATAGAGCTCTTTTATTTAAATGGGTTTGGCGTTTCTGTACACAACAATCAGCTTTATGGACCAAGATTATTGAAGGGATACATGGAGAAGATGGCAAAATTGGTAAACTTGTTCGAAATCACCAACCGTCCTTATGGTTGGATATTGTCAAGGAGGTTCATCAAATTCAGAGCCAGGGGACTGATTTGATGGGTTTCATTCACAGAAAGATGGGTAACGGGGAAGACACTCGGTTCTGGGAGATTAAATGGAGGGCCGACAACACTTTCAAATCTGATTTTCCTAGAATGTATGCATTGGAGACTCAAAAAAATATTTCAGTGTCGTCGAAAATTTCTCATGCTGATTTTCTGGGTTCGTTTCGTAGAGCTCCAAGAGGTGGAGTAGAAGAGCTTCAATACGTTCAGCTCTTGAAGAATATGGAGGGAATTACTCTTCTCGATATGAAGGATAGATGGAGTTGGTCTTTAGAAGGCAATAGCGTTTTTACTGTTGCTTCAGTTAGGAAGCTCCTTGATGCGAGTTCGTTACCAGTTGTCTCTTCTAAAACCCGTTGGATAAAAGCCGTGCCTATCAATGTCAATATTCACGCTTGGAAAGTTAAGTTGGACATCTTACCTACTAGGTTGAACATCTCTAAAAGAGGTATGGACATCGAATCGATCCTATGTCCTTTATGCGAAAAGAATGTGGAATCAACTAGTCATATTTTCTTTACTTGTCCTATATCTAGAGAGATCTTTCGCAAGGTTTTGCTTTGGTGGGAGATTAAAGTCACGGTGGTTTCCTCTTATGACGAATGGTTAGAATGGTTGTTGAATACCCGCCTTCATTCTAAACATAAAGAGTTATTCGAAGGCGTTTGTTATGTCATGTGGTGGTTCATTTGGAATTTCCGTAACAAGAGCATTTTTGGTTCGGTTTGTCCCTCGAAGGCGCTTATATTTGAGGAGGTGGTCACCCGATCCTTTCTTTAGTGTATTCATAGATGTAAAAGGTCTTTTAGTTGGGTAGATTGGCTTAAAAACCCTCTTCTTGTTTCTTTGTAATTTCTAGCTCCTTGCTAGTCTTTTTGTTTCAATAATATCCGCCGTTAAAAAAAAAATCAAGTTTACTGTTTATTATTCATATTGTTGACGTATGGTCCGGACTGGGCCAGGAATGGGTCAGGCCCGGCATCAGCGGCCCACTCTACGACCTAAACCCTAATCCATGCCTATATATACACGGATGCCAGGTTATCTCTAGATCATGATATAACACTTTTTGCTATGCCACAAATGGCGATACTAACTTGACCGTCGTTTGAGGTGGACCCCGGGCTACGCTCCTCCACTCTAACGGGTTTTCTTTGTTGACGGGTCTACTAGGGCTCGAAGACGACTAACGGCCCAAGGAGAGTCGTTGAATCCTCGCCGCCGCCAGATTATGCTTCAACAAGTTGGCGCCATCCGTGGGACCACGAATAAATTATGTTTCGTGTTCTCCGATTACCGAAAAGCAGAGATAAATTCCTAAAGTCGGTAACCCTAAAACTTTGCATTCTATCATTATGTGCATTCTGCCATACGTAGATAAATTCTATTCGATTATCATGGCCGAAAGCAAACATCACGTTAAATTGCACGATAAATTAAATTGTACGCATCTAAACGTTTTATTAACTTGCACGACAAGTTCTACTCCTACCTTTATGCTATACTGCTAATATAACATGCATCATGATGTCGTAAACCGATGCGCACAGTTTATACATTATCTTGCTGTCATTATTTTTATAATATTAATTCTCATTATTAGTTGCTTGATTCACGTGAACCAACATCTAATATAACATGTATATGATTCATGATTTTCTTTACATAAGATACAATTTGCAAACATCCGCATGATCGGATCTATTTTATCTTTTAATCCGCACGATCGGACCTAAGAAAAGCCCGCACGATCGGAGCTATTTTATCTTTTAGCCGCGATAAATTCGCGCAGATACTGTTTTTACGGTTGGTATGCTTGTTCGCGGCTTTCGAATAGCGCTAGTCGCGATAAATCTACCCGCGTAAGACCGTGCGCGTCGACATCTTCGCAGAGACGCGCACGCGCTCGAATACCACGATGCTAGTCAATCGCCATGATGCGACCGGACCAAAAGCCGTGGTATAAACATCTGCGATCATCCAGAAACGTTCGAGTCTATGTGGTTAAGATAAATCCATCTGTTCTATCGGGCGGTCACGGTACATCCATCCGAGTTTTTATTTTATACATTTACAAAAAACAAACAAAAACACAATTCTTATTTCGGGCACGCATCCCACGCGGTGCGCACTGCCAATTTTCTTATAAGCTATGTGCTATATATTTTTTTATGCTATGTGCTATATATTGCTTAATTTTATTAGGTTTTATATGTTGCGATTCGCGGCATATACTTTTAATCTTTGCATTGAGTGTTTTCGCAGATTAAATAAGTTTAATGCTCCTACACGAGTAGCACCATCAAACTTGGGGGCTACTGTGGTATACGCTACCATGTTTCCATGCGCAGTATATTCGAAGCAGATCAAAGACGGATTTAAATATTCGCATCAACTTGCCGCACTAACATGCCGCAGGGGAGACGTCCTCTGTCGGTTGTGAAGACGCCGCCACGCGAGAGCACGCCTTCGTCGCACATCTTTAGCGACACTTATGCGCAGAAGCACGTCTTCGTTGCACATCTTTGTCGCGCACGTACGCGCACTTATCCGCGAAGCACGCCTTCTCGTCGCACCTCTTTCGCGCAGCAATACGCACTTCGCTACAAAAGCACGTCTTCTGTCGCGACCTCTTTGTCGCGCACACGCGCGCATCTTCGCCACTGAAGCACGCTCTTCTGTCGCACTACATGCCGCTGCGCGTCGCTATCTGGTACAAGAGGTACACCCTTACCCAGATGCAAAGATGCGTTCCGCTTTCACCTACGCGGCCATCGTAACTTAAGTCTAGCATCCGCAGCCAATACGCACCGCATACTAAACTGGGGGCTTGTTGGCGTATGGTCCGGACTGGGAATGGGTCGTGCCCGGCGATCACGCCCACTCTACGACCTAAACCCCTAATCCATGCTTATATATACACGGATGCCAGGTTATCTCTAGATCATCATATAACACTTTTTGCTATGCCACAAATAAGATACTAACTTGCCGATCCGGAGGTGGACCCCGCTACTTCCGGTCCCACTTAACGGGTTTTCTCTTTGTTGACAGGTCTACTAGGGCTCGAGAAGACGACTAACGGCCAAGGAGAGTCGTTGAATCCTGCCAGCGCCAGATTATGCTTCAACACATATCTTTAGTAATTTTATGTCGAAATAAAATTTACGACTAATAACTTTTTTTACATAAACTTTTATATAAAATGTTTTTACATTTTGTTATTATCAAAATGTAGTAGTCTTGGGATTAGTCGGCTTGCAATGTCGACAGGGGAAAAAAAATAGAAATAAGAAAATATAAATACCATTTCAGAAATTATTTGTATCAACACGTGGTACACGTAATTTTATAAAAATGGCCTTTTTTACATGTGATGCTTTCTAAATTATCTTTTCTGAAAAAGTAACCTTTAAATATCTTCCCAGCATGTTACCATTTACGTCTCCGCAAACCTTCTAAGGCGTATAGATTTCAATTTTCAAGTGCAAGCATAAATCAAAATAATTCATAGATTTTATATAAAGCAATTTGTTTTAAGAGAGTTAAGTTTTTTTTAGAAGAAATTTAGTCACAACAATACTCCTTAACTTAACCGTTGAAGAACGTGTTGATTTTTTTATAACTTTACAACTAGAGAAACGGAAAATAGCTAGTGAACAAACGTATCACACGTTATGTACGTGTGAGCACAAAATTTTTATCTGAACGAAAGCTACTGGTAAAAATATATCTACAATTGACCATTCGTTAGACATATTTTTTAAAAACCATACTATCTGGTGTCTATTTTTTGTGTTTCTTTGTGTACTTGGTTTTCTTTTATTACATGAGATTAGAAGTCTTATTGGTAAATATAGCATATCGCATTTGTGTTTATCATCTTGCATATGTGTGCTTGAAGAATAACGCTTTTTAAATAGCTACTTAGCTAGTTGCGTTGTATTTTCTAAAATAGTGGCGCATTTTATATAACATAATTTTTTGAATGCCTCTTTTTGGGTTGTAGCCCAAGGCCCTCAGAAAACTCTCGACGGTCCCGCTAAATGATGTAGATTTATTACCACACGGGATTCAAAACCCACTCCAAAAACATCGGTCCCAAACTGATAATATGCATAAACGATTTGCTACTTTTGCCATGAATTTATAACGCGACAATGAAGGTCAACTGAATTAAGAAATAGTAGGTCATCCCATGAGAATGATAACAAAATAGTACCACAACTGAATTCAATTATCACAAGTTTCAAATACACTTTCATTCTACAAACAAAAATATCAGAACATAGACTGCTCAATTTATTTGATCATGTGGACAACAAGGTTCATTATTGTTCAATAAGTTAAGCCTCATATCATTTTATAAATTCGAGAATGGTGTAGAAATAATTGATATAAATAGCTCGAAAACTCTTAAAACCAGCCGACTTGCCAAGTTGATGGTATTCCTCCTCAGTTCGGTGCTTACCCTTGGCACGATAAATTGTCATGAAAAAGATGCCACCTTCTAACAAGGCTCGGGTACGATGACTATCATCTGTGTGGTTAGGTAACACAGGCTCACATGCAATTAGCTTACCTCCAACAGGAATTGCTTTAAAACAGTTAATCATGATTCGTTTAACCTCCTCATCTGTCCATGTTGTTAGAACCCACTGCACCCAATAAAACTTACCAAATTACTTCTCATTCAAATAATAATAACTTATCTCAACATTAAAATAAAAATAACTTATCTTCTACAGCATATAGAGTGAAAATACTTTTGCCTAAAAGCTCGTGAGAAGCAAAGGCTTTAGTTCCATCTGTACGTGAATGGCCCAACAACATAGTGGTTGTGGGTATTAGCGTTTAATTATTACTACATCCGTCTCAAAATTATAGTCTTCTATTGATTTTTTCGGTTTTTCCTTTTCAACTTTGACCTTAAATATTTTTATTTGTGTTATACAATAATTGATGAAAGATATACCAATGAGAATACATTTAAAACCCAATCAATTCATATCTTTTTCATCAAGTATTATATAACACAAACAAAATATTTAAGGTCAAAGTAGTAGAAGAAAGACCGAAAAAGTCAATAGGGGGCTATAATTTTGGGACGGAGGGAATAACTCATTAGTGTGTTTATTATTGATATGGGTTTAGCCCACTTTATTAGATTATTTTTAGGGGTATTGATCGGTTCGGTTATCGGGTTGTTCGGTTAGTTCGGTTAATTTTTTTTGGGTCAATCCGAAGACCGAACCAAACCGAATTCGAATTCGGTTTTCGGTTCGGTTGAATTCTAGTTTGGTTTGGTTCTTGGGTTGACCCGAATAACCCGAATTTCACAATTTATTTTTAAAAAAGTTAATAATTAATAGATATTTGGCAAAAAAAATATTTCAAGCATAAAACGTGTTTTTTATATTAAGATAACATTTTAATAGTATATATATATATATATATATATATATATATATATATATATATATATATATATATATATATATGTATATATATATATATATATATTAATATATAAATATATATAAAAAAATCTATATTTATATGAATTCGGTTTTCGGTTCAGACTGTCAAACCCATATCCAACCCGAGAACCGAATTAGTAGTTCGGTTCGGTTCGGTTTTAGCAAATTTGGTTTGGTTATTAGTTCGATTCGTTTATTTTCAGTTCGGTTCTCTTTCGGTTTTCGCTTTATTCGGTCTTTTCGGTTTTTTAGCTCACCCATAATTATTCTCCAAGCAATTTAATCTATATATTATGCATTGATGTTATTGAATGATTTATGTGGAATTAACCTAAATCTAACATGTTAGCACAACCTAAAAAGATCCTCTCTTAAACTACCCATAAAAACCTAAATCGTTCCACCACAAACTGCCGAACCTTGCTGCCCTTTTTTTCGATTCTCAGTTTTGCTTTTTGTTATTTTGCTTGCTAGCCTTTTTCTATTTACCTTGCTTGTGAACCTTGCTTGCCCATCACTATCATTAGCATCATGACCGGACCTATCCCTTCTACAAAACAACCCATCGAAAAAGCCTATTCCATAGCTAGTATCAAGGCGTACATCCCCACTCCCCTTAATCTAGACAAACTTAATTACTACTCATGGAGTGCCCCCGTTTTTGAAAAACCTACGATGTGCAACTTCATCTAGATGCCCCGTAGGAAATTACTTCCACAAGTACCGCTCCTATTGATCCTTATCATGAGGTTAATGACTCTCTTATAGTCATACGGATGTATTCTACCATATCTCCCAAAATTTTGGATATGTTTATTCATGATAGTGCAACCGCACATGGAGTTTGGAAGTGTCTCAAAGAACTTTTTCATGACAATAGGGTTGTCGGTGTTATTCAACTATACACTGAGATCTGCAACATGAATATTGGTAACCTCTCGATCATCGATTACTTTCAAGAGATCAGAGGTAATGTTGATCGTCTTTCTAATCGTGGTTCCACAGGAGTCTTGTTACTTATGTGGTCATTGGCCTTTGTACTCGTTTTCCCGAAATTGCTCGTATCATTCGTAATCAAGAAAAATATCCTACGTTTGATGAGGTGCGCTCTATGGTGCTTCTTGAAGAGAATGAGTTACTTCAACATGCTAGTGCTACGTCCTCATTTCACAACTCATCCTCTTCACCTATGGTCTGTGTGGCCATTAACCCGGGTTCCAATACTATGAGCACCTCGGGCCATGATCAATGTTGCAATTTCAAAGAGGCTCGTGTACATCTGGAAATTGATGTAATTTTGTGCATGGCCTTCATGATTTGAGACCAAAGACTGAGCCAACTGCCTCTGCCAATAATTCTTCTAATAGGAATAATAACTCCACTCCTTCTGGTTGTAGCTCACAAAATCAACCAAGGTCCAATACCCCTAGCCAGCTCAATCGAAATTCAAATAAGGCCCAACATGCATCTACTGAGCCCACCCGTGCATTTTCTTGAGAGCAAAGACTGAGCCAACTGCCTCTGCCAATAATTCTTCTAATAGGAATAATAACTCCACTCCTTCTGGTTGTAGCTCACAAAATCAACCAAGGTCCAATACCCCTAGCCAGCTCAATCGAAATTCAAATAAGGCCCAACATGCATCTACTGAGCCCACCCGTGCATTTTCTTGGTTATCCTTCAAACCATCGGGGTTACCATTATCTTAACTAGGCCACAAATCAGATTGTTTTTTCTCGTCATGTTACTTTTGATGAGGACATTTTTCCCTTTGGATCAGTGACACCATCAGCCTCACCATCATATGATTTTCTTCTCACAAATACTTTACCCACACCACATGATTTTCAAACTAACAATACCCCAACCGGCTCCTGCTAAGCCCACATTTTGGCCCAGTCTTCTACTCCAAAGTCTTACGTTCATGCTACTCGTGATCCTAATTGGCAAAAAACTATGCTAGAAGAATATATTGCTTTAAATTCTAACGGTAGATGGGTTCTTGTGCCTCGTCTTAGTAATATGTATGTGTTGCGTTATATGTAGCTTTTCAGGCATAAGTTTCATGCAAATGGATCTCTCAGCAGGTATAAGGCTCGTCTCGTTGCTAATGGACGCAATCAACAGGTTGGCAGTGATTGTGATGAGACTTTTAGTTCAGTGGTTAAATCGGATACTAATTGTACCGTGTTGAGCCTTCCCGTCTCTCGACAGTGGCATATTCATCAGTTGGATGTAAAGAATGCATTTCTTCATGGTAAGATCTCTGAGATGGTGTAAAGATGGTGTACATGCACCAACCACCTGGCTCTGTTGATCCATATCACCTGATTATGTTTGTCATTTAAAAAGATCTCTTTACGGGCTTAAGCAAGCCCCTCGCGCATGGTTTCAGAGGTTTGCTTCTTATGCTACACGAGTTGGTTTTCAGCACAACAAAACTGACTGCTCTCAGTTTATTTTTCATCGTGGGACGGATACCGCTTATTTATAGCTTTATGTTGATGATATTATTCTTACAGCCTTTCTACAGTGGGCCATTTCCTTTCTTCATAGTGAGTTTTCTATAACTGATATAGGTGCTCTTAACTATTTTATGGGCATTTCAATTACTCAATCATCTACAGGTGTGTTTTTGTCTCAAGCTACATGTGTTGAGGAAATTCTTGAACGGGCTCGCATGTTGAATTGTAATCCTTGTCGGACTCCTGTGGACACTGAGTCCAAACTTGGTCCTGATGGCGATCCAGTGACTAAACGAATTTGTGCCGCATCCTGGTTGGCGCTTTCAGTATCTTACCTTTATGCACCCTGATATTTCCAATGTTGTTCAACATGCGTATCTTTATATGTGTAACCCATGAGAGCCTCATTTCAATGCTATAAAGATAACTATTAGCTATGTTCGTGGTACAATTGATTATGGGTTACAAATACATGTCTCCTATACTGCTCAACTTACTGCCTATACGGATGTTAATTGGGTTGGTTATCCAGTCACCCATCGATCTACTTTTGGATACTGTGTTCTTTTGGGATAACTTGCTTTCCTGATCTGCTAAACGCCATGCTAGGTTATCCCGCTCTAGTGCTGAGACTGGTTACAGGGTTGTTGCTGAAACGGAATGGGTATGTAGTCTTTTATGTGAGCTTCATGCACTTATTTTTACTGCTACTTTGAGATAGACATACATTTTGTTTGTGATTTTGTTGTTTCTAGTCAAGCTCATGTGTTGCGTGTTCCTTCTCGGTTTCAGTATTATGGCATCTTCACCAAAGGTCTTCTAAATGCATTGTTTCTTGAGTTTTGCTCTAGTTTGAACGTCCGAATACTTCTCGTTCCAACTGTGGTGGTATATTAGGAGGTTGGGACCATTTCTTTGTTTGGAAATAGAATCAGGCCAATTGCTTCAACATTCAATAACTAGAGAGTAGAGACGGATATTTTATGATATGATTGATATCAATGCATTTCCTTATCCATGAGTTTTAAAATTCGGGGTTCAGCATGAAAGGTTTGCGCATTATTGTTTTACTAGTCGGGTACCCATGCATTGCGGCAGCGGGTACCCATGTGATTATATTTTTCGGGGGGGGGGGGGTATTATACAAAAAAGTCACTAAAGTTTGCGGGAAATTTGTCCTAAGTCACTAAAGTTTAAAACTTGTCATTCAGGTTACTCAACGTTAAAAAGCAAACACGTCTATAATTTCAGCGATTTTTACGTTTATTTTTTTATACGTTAAGTAACATAAATGTCATGTCTTTACAAGTTCACTAACGTAGATGGAAACTTTCATAAGTTCAGTAACGTGGATGACAATTTTCATTAGTTGGGTAACCAGAATGACAGCTTTTAAACTTTAGTGACTTAGGACAAATTTCCCGCAAACTTTAGTGACTTTTTTGTATAATAACTCTTTTTCGGGGATAGCAAGGTCTTTTCGATAGATTGCTTTTATAGAAGGAGAAAAAAAAGAATATCCAACAGAGGTTATTAATTGGAAATTAGCTTGTTTTTTTGCTTATGCATTTAGTAACATTATAAAAAGCCTTTATAGCACGATACCCATGCGTTATGGTGGCGGGCACCCTTGTTGAGCAATTATATGTTTTTCATGATGCTAAATTTACGCATGGCGATAACTTTAGGGAACAACTTTATCCCACACTATTTCATAAAAAATGGCAGAGAACTTGTGCATCACGATGCAACGACGATACAAAAACAGTGGTCACCATTGTTGCTAGTTGTTGTGGACGTGTAATGTTATATAACGTTTAAACATAGATGGTGTTTTAAAGAAGTGGTTTTAGCGCCATTTGGTGGTGTCTATATTGCTAAGTAGTGGTCGTAAATGGTGGTTCGTTGCGTGGTCAAAAAAAGTGGTATCAGAAAGTCTGACTATATAATAGATTGATTTGTACGATCCTCTTAATGATTTGTAAATTTTATTTAGTGGTTGTTTTAAAGAAGAAAAAATAAATAAGATGATTTATGCATTATTGTTTTGTACCATGTGGTATATTAAATGTACTTTTGAGTGAAGAGGTATTTTAATAATATCATTAATGAATTGAAAATTTCATTTAGTGGGTGTTTTAAAAAGGAAAAAAAATGATAAGATGATTTATGCGTTATTGTTTTGTACCATGTGATATATTAATTATATTTATAGGTGATAGATAGTTTAATAATATCACTAATGATTTCTAAATTTCATTAATCGTGTGTTTTAAAAACGGCAAAAAGATATTAAAATTAAAAAAATTAAAAAAAAATGATGATTTATGTATTATTGTTTTGTACTATGTGAGATATTAATTATACTTTTGAGTTATGAGGTATTGTTGTTAGGATTTAGTAAATCCAGTTATTAAAGTGTCGGTCACCTCAAGTATATGTATTCGTTAGAAAGCTCGTAGTCGTAGTTATTTTATGTTAAGTAGTATTTAGTTATGTAACACCGTGGAGGACGGACGGGTCTTTACCCACTGTATGTCTGATCCACAGCCCGTAGGTGGCGATTTGTGTAAGACTATAAATACTCTCTACCTCCCAAGGTAGAGAGTTGGAGCTCATAATAAGATTTTCACTTTCTCTAACTAAGTTCCCAAACCTCTAACTATTTATCTCTCTAAAACATCATTGTGTACGCCTCTTGTGATCATGTTTTGATGTGTTTGTGAAATCCAATATGTTACAAATGGTATCAGAGCCATGGTTTGATCATCTCTCTTACATATCCTTGAATTTCTTGTGGTTTTAGATGGTTTTTGAGTTTGAAATAGTTTAGTGGTTTTTGCATCATTTGGATCATTTCTTGTGTTAAAGTTTGAATTTTGAGTGTACTTTAGTGTTTAGAATCATTGTAAGTGCTTGGGTTTTGATTTGGAAAGCTTGAATCACTGTGGTTGGGCTTGTTTTGGATTGAAAAGTGTGTTTTTGAAGTTTTTCAAGGTAGCGACTTGAGTCTCGGTGTGAATTTCTTCATAGCGACTTGCTTCAGTAATTTCTAGCGAGTTGTAGTGTTAGTCGTAGCGACTTGAGCTTAGCGACTTGTCTATTGAGACAAGCCGACAAACAGTACATGTTAGCCTCGCTTTTTCTAAAGATAACGTCACTTACGTGAATTGGACTAGACGCGTAGTATACTTTGCCCTTAGGGACTAGTATCGTTTAAGTGGCAAAGATAGGGCCTATATATACCCCTCATGACTCTCCATGAGGGGTGAGGTGAATCATTTGGTTATTTGTTGTGTGTGTTTATCTTAATAAAACCTTGTGTTTTCTTCTCCCTCTCTCTAAAAAGGATGAAGATCTTCATCTTCTTCCACCAACCTCGACCTCCAAACCACATAAATCTTATGTTAATCGATCCTAACAAGTGGTATCAGAGCCAGGTTGTTGTTTTATTGATTTATGTTGGTTTATACATGTTTGGTTACTGTTTTTGAGCTTATTTTGTGGTCGGAATTTTTTTTTCCTGACTTGTTGGTAAAACAGTTTCGTATACATGTTTTGAGCATCCTTAGTTTTTGGTCACAAAAAGTCTTAAACTTTCTTGTAAATCTGTCTTGGGTCTATATTGTCCAAACAGGTAACTTTTATACCTTTTGAACCAAATATCTGTGAAACATTTGTGGTCAAACTGTCATCTTCATATGGTCAACATGGTCAAAAAGAAGCATTTTTATGCTTTTCTGGGTTTGTGCTTGAAGATGGACTGAAAAACATGGTCGGAAACACTCGCCGGAAAAAGTCAAAGGGTCAAAACCCTTTTTCTACGCTTAAGAGGAATCTACAGAGGTGTTACGCGTAGCTGTGAAGTTACGCGTATGAAACGTTACGCGTATGCGTTTACTGTAGGATCGAAAAGTATAAAGATTTATGTGGTTTTGGAGGCCTCGGTTGGTGGAAGAAGATGAAGATCTTCATCTTTTTTAGTGAGAAAAGTTAGAGAGAGGAGGAGAAACAATGGAAACTTGAATAAAAAGAAAACAATACAATACACCAAATGATTCACCTCACCCCTCATGGAGAGTCATGAGGGGTATATATAGGCCCTATCTTTGCCACTTACACGATACTAGTCCCTAAGGGCAAAGTATACTACGCATCTAGTCCATTTCACGTAAGTGACGTTATCTTTAGAAAAAGAAAGGCTAACAATCTCCCTCCAAGATAGCGTCACACGTGAATGGTTACAATGAGACCTATAAATACAAAACAAAGTAAATTACAATAGTAAAGAACAATGTTGACTTTCTTGAAGTGCAGAGTCTCGTGGTCTAGATATTTGAGGCAAACTTGAACTTCTCCCTTCCGATGACCTCGGCAAATGATCTTCTTGTAGCTCTGAACTTCAACTGTAGCGGTCTAGTTAGGTTATTACTCCCTCCTAACTAGTGAGCCTTTTTCTTTCTTTGCTCCCTCCTGAACCGACAACACTCTTCCAACACGTCTTTAATCTTCGCACACGCAATGAGAAAGTAAACTCTTGATCGCATAAATGGTTGTCGTTCTGGGAACATCATAACAACATAACTCACTTAGTATTGCATCCAAGTTGGTAAAAAACCCCGATGTACACTACACTACTTCTCCTTCTTCAGTCTAAAGCAAAAATCCCTTCGTAATCCAAACACGGAAGATGAAATACCAACTTCTCCTCCTCGATGGTTGCGAGCTATCGGAATCATCATAATGTTGCATACATACCGTATTACCTTCTTGATGCAATATTAACATCATAGCTTGATCAAAATTCCGTGAGAATATGTCGCAAAAAAATACTCTCAATAATTTTCTCTAACCAACCTTTTATCGAACCTCCTTTAAATTCGCCGGCTAATTGTAATGACCACATATGGAGAAACCCGATTACGACCAACTTGAAAAGGAAGCAAACATCCCAACTTGTGACTTGTTGCTTGTTCTAAATTTTTGAACAATCCACAACTACGTGTGACACTGAGCACTACAACGTAACTCCTTAAAGTGATGGTTACACACTGTGAGCACTACAACGTAACTCCTTACCAGTCATAACCAGATTGTCAAATTTCATAATGTGCTCCAACAAGTTATCTTGAGACATGCATCCAACCAACCATCGTCTCAAAGATAAAGAAGTCCACCTGTGAAACATCACTTCAATTCCTCATCAATAATACCGTACAAAAATCCCGTAGTCATTTTTCACATCTTCGTTCAAGCCGTGAATAGTGTATCCTCCCGTGAAAATTATACCATACCAAAAAATACCACTCTTAATTCAACGAATATATCCAAAAAGATTTTTTGTGATAACACAAAAAATTGGATACCATCTTTTTGCATTCCATTTCGTGATATATCATATGTTCGGATAGAATAGACGCAAGTCCAATGATCAAACAAGTCTAATATCCGAATCACAACCCCAAGTTAAATGCAACAGTCCAAGTACAACCCAAATTAATTCAGCCCATAAGTGAGTTTATTACAAAGCCACAACAAAAGCCCGGTTGGGAGAAATCACATATCCAAATCCAAGAGTTATACACGGTTAGACATTTATACCCTAAAATCACTCACATCTAACATAACCCTAAATACCTTTCACATAAAATACGCCTCTCATATCTTATGACCTCATCTCACCCAAAGTATCTCCATATCATCCCAGTCTTAATCAAAAACTGAACAAATCATATCAAAGTTCTTCATCTCACATAACTTATATAAGTTGAATCAATACCAACTCATACTCAACCGCACCTTTACCTAGTTTTTTCATTATAGAATGAATCAAGATCTCGTCTTCAAGATCCTAATAGGGTCTCGGGTAAGGTTTTTGTTATGTCATATGCGTTTTTGGTTAGGTCAATGAAACGAATCAAAGATATGAAGGAACATACTTGTTAACCTCATGTCTTTAACTTCATATATTAATCACAGTTTAGGTCGATGATGATAATGATTCATTTGAAATAATCTATAAAAGATTACAAAAAAAACGAATCGGTCTGAGATTACTTGAAATTTTTCTTTTTGAGTCTTGAGATGAGTCAAGGTAAGGATGATGTTGGGATTGAAGGGAGTTTTAGTTAGGATATATTTTGGATTTGTTGTTGGCCGAAGAGTTTGACTCGATGTAAATTTGTTGCTGAGGTCGTTTAGTATTTTTGGTATATGGTATAAGTCGTTGTGGTTTTGGTCTTTGTTACGCTTAACTTTTTTCTTTTTGCTTATGCGTAAGCCTCGGCTTAGTCGAAAAATATTGCTTATGCGTAACATAGCTGCTTATGCATAAACATGGTCTACCTTATGCGTAAGCGCTGATGCATATGCGTAAGCCGGCTTAGGCGTAAGCCTAGGCTTAGGCGTAAAGCATATGCGTAAAATTTCTTACGCGTAACTTCACAGCTACGCGTAACACCTCTGTAGATCCTCCTTATGCGTAAGTTTAGGGTTTTAACCCTTTGACCATTTTTCCGGCGTTTTTTTTCGACCATTTTCCGTCCAGCTTCATATAAAAACCCAGAAACATCAATAAAGATGCTTCTTTTGACCAGTTTGACCACGAAAATGACGGTTGACCACATAAGATTTCACATCTTTTGGACAAAAAGTCATTAAAATAAAACATAAGGCTGTATGGATGACACAAACCAGATGCATATACCAGTTTTGACCATGACTATTTGACCAAAAAATAATGAAACTTGAATAAAAACTATTTTACCCATAGAAATAGACGGAAAAAAATTTTCCGACCATAAAAAATACAATAAAACAGCTTACAACAAGATTCGAAAACCACACAAATCAATAAAAATACACAACCTGTCTCGTTATACCAATTGTAGGATCGAAAAGTATAAAGATTTATGTGGTTTTGGAGGTCGGGGTTGGTGGAAGAAGATGAAGATCTTCATCCTTTTTAGTGAGAGAAAGTTAGAGAGAGGGAGGAGAAAACAATGGAAACTTGAATAAAAAGAAAACAATACAATACACCAAATGATTCACCTCACCCCTCATGGAGAGTCATGAGGGGTATATATAGGCCCTATCTTTGCCACTTACACGATACTAGTCCCTAAGGGCAAAGTATACTACGCATCTAGTCCATTTCACGTAAGTGACGTTATCTTTAGAAAAAGAAAGGCTAACATTTACGCCTAAGCCAAGGCTTACGCCTAACTCTGGCTTACGCTTAAGCAGACTTACGCATAACTTGCATTACGCATAAGAATATGTTTACGCATAACGGGTTGAGAAAACGTTACGCGTAGGCTTACGCATAAGCTGAAAAGAAAAGTTACGCGTAGACCAGACCACAAAGACCATATACCAAAAATACAACTAGACTTCAGGTAGTCAACCATCATAAGCCCAATAGAAAATATCTAAGAAGAATAAAATCATCAACAGTCCATCCACATCGAACCAATTCACATCAGCCTCTAGCTACAACAAAATTAATTGATCTCAGTGGGTTCAACGTTTTGATAATCTTTTAAAGATTGTTTTTTCATTGAACTCATTTCATCTTCGATCACTTTGAAGCCTACACTTCTTGTCTTTTATATCCGAACTTATTGAGATTGAACAAAACAATTCCGTTTCATTCCCTCTCTTGTTCAGTCAAAAGAAAAACGATTTCAAACATCAAATCTAACACCTTACCCGAGACCCGATTTAGGATCTTGAAGCGCATACAATATAAATCTAATGTAAGAAGGATGTTTGCGTTTTTGTTTGTATCTCTTGATATGCCGATTGATCTTGGAGAGAGCTGATGAATGGAGACGTTTTATTTATCTTGATAATTTTGTGACTAAATCTGAGGTAGGAGCGTTTAGGTGAGAGCAGAAAGAGGCGGATATTTTTGTCAAGTCTGTTTTAGGGTTAGGTTTGGGATATGTGTTACACTTTATACCGAATATCAATATGGACTTGGATCGGGTTGGTATTTCAAACCGTATAGTGTCTTGGGCTGTTCATAATGTGGACCGGGCTGATGAGTTTTCATGGGATGAGTTGATATATTTGAAACGGCCTTAAGGACGAAAACTTGTTATCCAAATTTTTTTTTCAAAAATTTTGGATACAATGTTTTATATATATTGGATGCTTGAGTGGTATTTTGGTATGGTAAAAATTTTTCACGGAGGATACAATATTCACGGCTTGCGAGAATATGTGAAAAATGACTACGGGGTTTTTGTACGGTATTATTGACGAGAAATTGAGCGGACATTTCACGGTGGACTTCTTTATCTCTAAGACGTTGGTTGGTTGGATGCATGTCTCAAGATAACTTGTTGGAGCACATTATGAAATTTGAAAATCTGGTTATTACTGATGTAAGGAGTTACGTTGTAGTGCTCACAGTGTGTAACCATCACTTTAAGGAGTTACGTTGTTGTGCTCAGTGTCACACGTAGTTGTGGATTGGTCAAAAATTTAGAACAAGCAGCAAGTCACAAGTTGGGATGTTTACTTCCTTTTTCAAGTTAGTCGTATCGGGTTATCTCCATATGTGGTCATTACTATTAGCCGGTGAATTCAAAGGAGGTTCGATAAAAGGTTGGTTTGAGAAAATTATTGAGAGTATATTTTTGCGACATATTCTCACGGAAATTTGATCAAGCTATGATGTTAATATTGCATCAAGAAGGTAATACAGTATGTACGCAACATTATGATGATTCCGATAGCTCGCAACCATCAGGAGGGAGAAGTTGGTATTTCATCTTCTGTGATTGGATTACGAAGGGATTTTTGCTTAAGACTGAAGAAGGAGAAGTAGTGTGGTGTACATCGGGGTTTTTTACCAACTTGGATGCAATACTAAGTGAGTTATGTTGTTACGATGTTCCCAGAACGACAACCATTGTACGATAAAGAGTTTACTTTCTCCGCTGCGTGTCTGAAGATTAAAGACGTGTTGGAAGAGTGTTGTCGGTTTAGGAGGGAGCAGAAAAAGAAAAAAGGCTCACTAGTTAGGAGGGAGTAATAACCTAACTAGACCGTTACATTTGAAGTTCAGAGCTACAAGAATTTGTGCCGTATGCGCCAAAGATCAAATGCCGAGGTCATCGGAAGGGAGAACTTCAAGTTTGCCTCAGTATCTAGACTACAGAGACTCTGCGCTTCAAGAAAGTCAACATTGTTCATTACTATTGTAATTTACTTTGCTTTGTATTTATAGGTCTCATTGTAACCATTCACGTGTGACGCTATCTTGGAGGGAGATTGTTAGCCTCGCTTTTTCTAAAGATAACGTCACTTACGTGAATTGGACTAGACGCGTAGTATACTTTGCCCTTAGGGACTAGTATCGTTTAAGTGGCAAAGATAGGGCCTATATATACCCCTCATGACTCTCCATGAGGGGTGAGGTGAATTATTTGGTTATTTGTTGTGTGTGTTTATCTTAATAAAACCTTGTGTTTTCTTCTCCCTCTCTCTAGTTTCTCTCTCTAAAAAGGATGAAGATCTTCATCTTCTTCTACCAACCTCGACCTCCAAACCACATAAATCTTATGTTAATCGATCCTAACAGTACAAGTTAGTGGATTCTCCACTACGGCTAGCGACTTGGTGGGGTTAGCGACTTGCTTTCATTATTTCTAGCGACTTGTACTTGTTGTTCTCAGCGACTTGGATACTTAGCGAGTTGCTCTTTAGCGACTTGACTGTTTAGCGATTTGGTGCTTTAGCGATTTGTGTTCAGCAACTTGGGCCTTAGCGACTTGGTATTAGCGACTTGATTCATAGCAACTTGAGGTTTAGCGAGTTGCTACTTAGCGACTTGGTGCTTAGCGACTTGGTTCAAGGATTATAGCGACTTGGTTGATTTTTGTTTCTAATACGGTTTTCTCTTGATTTAGTAAAATCCCGTGAAAGAATCTATTTCCTGGTTTAATCATAGAGTTATAAAATCCCATGAAATCTGTAAACATGTCTACCAACGTACCTACAATCATCTCCACTGTTGCTGAGGATGTTCAAGCAGCTGGTTCAGATAGTCGTCCACCCATGCTTGACAGAACTGACTACGACTCTTGGGCTCAACGAATCAGATATGCTTGTCTTGGAAAGGAAAATGGGGTCAACATTCTCAAATCCATTGATGAAGGACCTTATCGATTGAGACTACAAGAGACATAATTGACTGCTGCAGATGGAACCATGATCTTTGGATTGGACGACCAAAACGTATGATGAGCTTCGGTGATAGGAGAAAAAAGAGATTCGATGCTTCGATATCGGGGCTTCAAACATTATACTTCGTGGTCTTCCAAAGACATCTACAAGCTTATCAATCACAACACGAAGCCAAGGTGTTTGGGATAATGTCAAGATGCTTCTCTCAGGTTCTAAATTAACCAAGGAAGACAGAGAATCACAGCTGTATGATGAATTTGAGCACTTCAAGATGAAACCGGAAGAGAGTATCTATGAATATTACGTGAGATTCCACAAGCTTGTGAATGATATGAGAAATATCAAAATGACCATGCCAAATATTCAATTTGGTGAAAGTTTGTGAACAACATGAATCTCGAACGGCACAAGTTTGTCACCTCTGTGAAGCTAACCAAAGGATTGAAGAACACAAACTATGAGCAACTATATGCCTTCCTTCTTCAGAATAAGAGACATGCTATGTTTGAAAAAAGGATTTCTTGAACAGTTCAAAACCAACCAGGGAGAAACAAGTTCCTTAAATGACTCAACAGCCTTTTACACAAATGTTGGAATTACCACCAAAGCTTCTCAAGTCATACCCATGGGTAATGGTAATTACAAACTCATTCTGATCCGCATATAAGCCTCCAGACTCAAACACACTCATGAAAAACTTCATCAATCAGCTGTCTCTCATGGTTAGTCAAAACATGAACTCTCTCCCACACACCAACAATAACCTCGAGCGCATCCAATCCACACAATCAAACAACTGCCAGAGATTGGAAGGTTATGATGCAACCAATTCAAGAAAGGCAGTATGAACAGGGAAGAGGTAGAGTTAGTAGAGGATATGTGGCAAATCTGAATAGGGGAAGGAATGGAAATCAAGGACAAGCAAAGCCGATCAAGTGCTACAATTGTGGTGGTGATGGACATATAGCTAGAAACTGCACATCTCTAAAACGCCCACAAAATGCAGAGTACTTCAGAGACAAGATGTTACTTGTGCAAGCTCAGGTGTTAGGATCGTATATGTGGTTGATATGGTGAATCGGGAGGTCGGGGAAGATGGAAGAACATCTTCATCATGTTAGTGCGAGAAACTAGAGAGAGAAGGGAAAACTAGTGTTTGTTTTATTGATGAAGGATGAAAGGGTTACACTAAGTCTCACCCCTCCATGGAAGTATGGAGGGGTTTATATACCCAAACACATACAACAATGAGTAATTGACATAACAAGCCCATGTGTTTAAGGTAACAAAGATAGAAACTGTAATCCCTCAATGCGTTCCATTTACGAGGTTGGGGCGATTCAACAATCTTCCCCCCAATGGGACGACATAAGGGATTACTTACAACATTTTCTACAAATATAGGAAACAAATAAAGAAAGGTCTTCATAAGTTCTTCAAGTGCTGAGGATGATGAAAGTTTACACTCTTTGTCTTCTTCTTGTACCTTGACTTGAGAACCGTTTTCTTCACTTGTAGGAAAATGATGTAATATGCATAAATTGATTAACTTAACTTCAATTCATGCCGCATGTCTTTAGCTGCTTTTCCGTACACCTCCTTTTGGCGAAGTACCTGAATCGCTTCCCCAAATTGACAACCGTCTTTAGGCAGTCGAAACTTTGATGTAGTGAACATTTCCTCTAACTTTTGAAATTTTAAGTACGCAGCGGAATTTGTACATGAGCAGTAAACCACACAAGGTAATCGACTTATTGCGGAAAATCCGTTCGGGTACAATGTGAGAAATCAACAAGATCTTCTCACGTATGTAGATGCTTCACACCAAACAAACCATGAAAGACGAAATGAAACGACTTTCCCTGATGTTGCGTGCTCTATCGAATAATAATCACTTGTGATATGCGGTACTCGATAAAATGACCGTTTGTGAGGCATCACAACATCCTATTTAGGTAACTTCACACACGATAACTTTGTGAAAGTGAGACGATAACACTAAAGTGAGACGTTTGAACCACAGATCGTCTCATTTCTTCCCCCTGATTGAAGAAATTCATGAAAGGAGAGGGTTTCGCAAAAAAAAAATACAAAAACATCAAAGGAAGCAGACACCACCTATACTCTCTTCCCCCGATGTTTCCAATGAATCAGAATCATACACCACGTATGTTGATGATGAATTGAAGACAGCGAAACCATGTATGTCCAAGTAATCGAACAATTGTGAAGTACCATAAATATCTTGTGAGAATCAATTGCTGATAAGACTTCTCTACTCGTGTATACTCTTCTCACTAACTCTTTCCAGACCCCATTATCATTCTGACGGCTTTGTAGTGACTCTACTGATGGAGAAAACCCAATATGACGAACTTGAGACTGAAGTAGTATAACCCGAACTTGTGAATTAAACTTGCACTATTGTCAGACGAAGAACCCTTTTTCTTAACTCCATCGAAAAAAGGTAAACTTAAAGTTTCTCAAATTATCCACACCTTAGTGTGACACTTGAGCACAACAACGTAACTCCTTAAAAGTGATAGTTTAGAAGTTTGTAGCACAACAACGTAACTCCTTACATCAGGTTCAACTAGATAACTCAAGTCTTTGTCATTCAAAACTGTTAAAGCTTGAACAAGGATCTCGAAGAATCATGCATCCAACCAACCCCGATATCTTCAGATACTAAGTACACGTATTCGTGATATCCCACTTCAACCTCAAATACATAATAGTGAATTCACGCCGTAGTCACATCTTGCGGTTAAACGCTCAAAACTTCTCATTAACGGTTTAAATGAACTTGATAATGGTTCCCGATCCTGTCAAAAATTGTATCCTCGTGAAAATTTAGCCATAGACATTGCAAACCTCAAAGATAACCAGTTAACCAATAAAATACCACATGTTAACCAATAGTTTTGTTTAACATTAGCACTCCATTTAACAATTTGGTATTCCCCATTTAACAAATACAAACCCATCCAACCCCAAATCTGGTCCAACAACAGTACCAAACCCAAATCATCATCTCAATCATCACCTCCATCAACATAAGAAACACCTATGTCAACAACAAAATCTGTTAAGAAGGAAACTCCACCCAATGATTCGATAAATGGTTAAGCAGGTTATCACCACTACACTACAAACTACAAGCTACCAGCCACCATCGATCAACCAAGGGTTCAGAACCACACCACCAATGAGGAAAACCGTTGATTTACATACCGTGGTGAGGATCACTGACATACCGAGCCTAACCGAACCTCAACCGAAATTTAAATCAAGTACATTCTCGCACTCCTTGTTTTCATACGCTTCAATTCAAAGAGCGTATTGAAGTTCTTCACCTCGGGGTCGAATCTTACCTAAATTCTACACTTCATCGGAATCAATCAAGAACCTCATTACAAAATCGTTCATAAACACAAGTTTGGGTTTGTCTACCAAAGTGAAAATCATCATACTTGCTTCATGGCTTTCGATGAAATTCACTAAGTTCTAAAACGCCACCCTGGAGATGGTTCGATATGGATTGTCATATCGATTGAAGGACATTTGAGTTGGGTATAAATCAGACAAAGAGATGGAATTCAAAGGATCGCAAGGATGTTCATTGATTAATCACTAGGATTGATGAATGTTTGATTCATCGGGATCAGATGCAACGGTTGGAGAGCTATGTGGGAGGATGCCAAACTTTCCGATTCGACTTTCCAACGTCCTCAGAAGGTACCGTCGTCTGTAATCATTGGGTATTCTCTTGATTGTGATGTTGCTTGTTTGATTATGTCTATGGCTTGTGGACACATTACAGTGTACAACCCGTACTTGTAAATAAAGGACCCTGTGGTACGCTTCAGTGCCACAATCCTTATATAAGAAGCGAAAGCTTCTTACTTTTGAGTAAAACCTATCAAACCTTTCATTTTTCAAGGTTTTGCTCAAAAGAACAAGTACTTTCCTTATGATTTTCAAAACCTCAACCGTTTATAACACTCGTTGAGGGTAAGTACTTGAATTAAAACTTTGTTGAAAAATGTTCACATGGTCATTCTTCCAAGCAACACCGAAATGGTCATATTTATTCTCAACTTTTCAAAAATAACATCACATATGCCATTTTGAGGGGAGAAATACGTGAAAAGAAATATGTTGTGTAAATGCAAATGAATCTTTGTGCTATAGACTTAACCCATGAATTGCCGAGATCTTAACTGTTAGTAACTCGAAAAGACTTGTCAGGGACGGGTAATAATTTCAAGCTAGTTCGCTAGTGATGTAAATGTGTCTCGCAAAGACTTGTCTAAGTAGAATGTACCATTCGAGAAACTCTTGGTAGACATGAACTCTGACGGGTTTGACAATCTTTCGAGGATTGTCTACACCTTCAAGGTAGTTATTAGAGCCAGTTGTCACCTAAAACCAGACAATGCAACTCTTTAACTATGCCACGTAACCGTGTCTCGCGTGGGAATGTCTATCTTGAGTGAATCAATTCAAAATGTGCGCGCTCTTTCCCCACTGTGCATTTTAACCGTTAAAACTCTTAAGCACATGTGGAGGGGGAGTATTTATGCAAAATCTTATCTCACAGTGGTACTAAAATGTTTTTCATTCACCAACACTTTGAGAGATTTTTCACAACAGTGGTTTTAATGGCAACATAGGTTAGTCATGAAGTTATAAGGTGACTAAGGTTAGGAATAACCGTCTATGATCCCCAGCCAGATGGATCTACCCAAGGACACCACCAATAGTTAGAATTTAGAAGTCCTTAGGTATGATTATAAAAAGCAGAAAATGAGAATCGGAGAAAGAAGGAGTTGAAGAATTAAAAGAAATGCAAAGAAAAGGGTGAAAAGAAATAGCCCTCCAGATTATTCAACTTAGGGCAGAACCAGCGTTTCAATTCATAGCTCTGGTTGTCACTAGATGACACCGGTATTGAAGATTAAAAGTCGTCATGGACCCAGTGGCGCATGCACTAAACCTTCTTAACCACTCAAGTTTCTCTCAACAGAAGCTTGTTTCATTCTCACAGGGAACCCTAAGTAAACTATCGGCTTTCTCTTAAAGATTGCTGGTATTGAAGAAGGAGACCCTCTCACGTCTGAGTCTCAGAAAACCAAAATGCATTATTGAGTCTAGAGCCACGAGATTCATCAAAAGATCTCTTAGGTACACTTGACATTTCATCACTTGATATTCAACAATAAGAATTTCAGTGGTACATTATCGAGTCCTTCACAGATCTTAGCAATCTGTCGAGAACATTTATGAGAGTTTCACATTTGTGATCCTTAGTGATTGAATGAAACTCTTGCGGGGTCAACATCAAACACCCTGAAGCATTCGCCGGCAACTCCCGTGGATTCGCTTAGTGGTCTCAAACGGTCACTGTCTGAGGTGATGCTTGGTGTACCTCAGCGACTCATCTGAATCGTAGGTGTACTTTTACATCGTGTATCTCACTTGTGGACTCGATTCAAGAACGGCCTTTGTAAGAATTAGAGTTGTGTTTTCACACTATGCTGTTAACACCCTCGAAGTTCAAACTTGTAAGTGCTGGAATCCGCTTATTACTAACCGTTTAAATGTTTTCTTCTTATGGAAGCTCGGAGGCGGAATGATCTGCGATCTTCTCATGCTCCGCCAACATCATCACTTATGGAAGTTCTATCCAAAAGCAACACAACATTCAAATGATTCTTCGTCAATCAGAGAATCTACAAAGTTAAAGACTTAAGAACTCCATCAGACTGAATCAACGTCAAAAGAGCGTGTGACATCTTTGAAAATGGCGTGGAGACACTGTAGCAGCGAAGCAATTGAGCGATTTGATGCAGACACAACATACTATCACTTTCATCACAAAGAACAATGATCAAAGAACAAAGGTAAAGATGACGTCAAAGCATAACTGTTCAAAGTAAACTATCTCTCTACACTGGGGAGATTGTTCAAATCAAGGCAAATCTTCTCACAAGAAAGAAGAATGTCAGACGACGTCAAAGCTACTATTACATCAACGCCTTCACCGTTTTTCATCACCAACACTTGAGTGTTTGTTACTCATATGTAATAACACTTGAGCGGGAGATTGTTGGAATCACTCCTAAACCTTATTCAAGTGTTAGTTACTCATATGTAATAGTTAGCTTATTATGGCCTTTATGTTTGTTATTAGCCTTAAGCTTATGTAGAAGGCCCATGAGCTTAGGCCCAAGCCCATAGGAGAAAGGAAGGGAACTAGGAGTGTTGCCCTAGCTTCCCTCCTATAAATACCTTATGTAAACCTTCATTTGAAGGTTGGTTGTTCAATTCATTCCTCATTCACTCTAAAAAAAAAATGAGCTTTTGTTTCTTGCTGAGGGCAATGCCAAGACATATGATGCAGATGTGGATGAGCAGCCAATTCAGGAGATAGGTCATAATCATCAGAATGCCTTTCAAGTCGCCGAGTGTGATGCATACGACTGACGTTGATGATGAACCTCTCACGGACAATTTTTCATAGCTAGCATTTCTCCAATGGTGTCTCCAAAGGTTCCCTCACCACGCAACTGGTCCATCCAAAGAATCAATCATCTCAGAGGTATTAAAACTATATGATAATGTTGATCAGCCAAAGATACATGATAAAGTTCAATCACATGAAATCAGTGACTCAGATATTGCTAATATGGGCAATGATAATATTGTCCCATATGATCAATATGTGACCCAATGTGAGAATGCGATTGAACCAAGTAATGTATCTAATGCAGTCAATGATGACTATATCTTTGATGAATACACTGCTAGTGTTCCTAATGATTCGCCATCTAACTTGAACTTAATGCCTATAAACAACAAGTTGCTATTTATGAACAACGTGCTAAGTTTGAGTTAACTACCCATGAGCAGGAAATGGATGACCAAATGCGTACAATTATTAGAAAAAGTAATTTTAGGGAAGAAATACTTAAACAAGAGTTAGATTCCTTAAAATAAAAGCTTAACAAAACGGCTAAGCAAAAACAAGAACTTCAAGAAACTGTGAAAGTGCTTAAACAGGAATTTAATGCCAAGGAATCAAAACTCTTAAATGAATTTTCCAACCTAAAAACTTTGAAAAACAAACTTGAAAACAAATTGTACGTACAAGGAAACACCATTCAGACTGCTCACATGATCACTAAGCAACAAAGACTTAATTCGGTTTTATGAAAGTGTTGGAATCAGTCATCAAAGAAGTGTTCCATGAACTCCTCAACAGAACGGTGTAGTTGAAAGACGAAATCGAACTCTTGTGGAAGCCACAAGAACAATGCTTATTTATTCGAAGGTTCCAATGTTTCTATGGTTCTAAGTGACAAACATAGTGTTGCGTTAGTTGATGAACCAAACCCTAAGGCGTGTCTGAAAGCTAGAGAAGCACAGAAGGTAATCTATGATGGCAATAAAATCCTTAAGCCTAGACAGAAACCTAGTTTCACTGAGAATACTGAGGAAGATAAACAATTAGAAGAAGTAACTAGAAAGAAATTGGATGAAAAGCTTAAGAGCCATTTATGCATAGAAAAGAAAATCAACTATAAAACACCCAACTATGCTAAGGATAACTGGATTGCTTTAAACAAGTTTAGACCTCAAACACAGCTGACCTCTGAACAAGTGTTTTGGAAAAAGGATATGGACATGAAAAAAGCTGATGAGTTTGTTGAAAACAATCCCCCATGTAGGAGAATGCTTCCTGCCACGATTTATCCCCCCAATACCCCAATGAATTTAGTTCCTAGATCTATTCCCACTAAAAACAAGACATTAATCACAAATATGTAATTTTTCAATTATTTGTTGATTTTGAGAAAATTTGTAAGAAAAGGATCACATCCACTGGGATAACTGAAGAGGAAAGGGGTTTTGAGCAAACTAAAGAATGCTATTTAACTGATGCCATGCCTTTCTTTAAACAATTAAAAGGTCAATTTGAGAGTCTTAAAAAGGGGATGGATTCAGAAATTAAAGAAATGGAAAAGGAATTTGATGCAATGATAGTTGAGGTTAGTGACCATGAGCGAGAATTAAAATATAATGAGATTGAGAGGAAGAACTTGCATACCTTGAATGAGAATCTTATTTCTGAATGTATTACTCAAGATGTGTTTTACACGCTAAGAATTGTTCCATTAATGCTTTTCAATTTCATGAATTATCTTTTGCTCTGAAAGTCTCCCATGATCGTGTCATTGAGCTTGAAAAAACTAACTCTAAACTGCATGATAAAGTTGAACAGGATGATCATGATAACCGGGTGAAACAGTTTTCTAAATTGGAAGTTGAGCATCTTGCTTTGCAATTAAAATATCAAAATCTAAAAGAAAATGTTAAAACCTCAAATATCAAGACATCATTGGATGCTCCAGAATTTGATGTAGTTTTTGAAATTAGCAAACGTGATGAACATATTCGAACTCATTGTAACACGATCAGAAAATTGAGAACCTAAATTTCACAATTAAAGGGTGAAAAGAACAATGTGACAGGCTCCCAAATGCCTCCTTCTTTAGATTCTCAGAGTTCTTAGACTTTTCATCTTCAAAACTTGGTTAATGTTTTACAAAAGGAAAATGAGAGTTTCCTAGAAGAAAATGAAAAGGTTAAACAACACTTTAAAGAGTTATATGATTCAATGAAAGTCACTCGTGACAAGAACAACGAAAAAATAACGTCTTTACAAAAGGAAATTGAGAATCTGAGAGTCGGAAAAAGGAAAATACCACTTGTCTTTAATGAGAATGTTGCATCAAAGTCATCTACAGACTACAAATATACTGTGACTGTTAAATATATTCCTCCTCATCTTAGGAATAACGAACTTGCATTTCATAATTATCTTGCTCGTCTTAAGGATAGTCTTGAATGTCTTCGTGAGATTGTAGAAGAGGACTTCATAAATAAGCCACTTGATAGTGAAATTAGGTTTGCTTGCATTCAGGCCAACGATCTCAAGAGATATTAGAATGTTTAATAGCAACATGTCCTAAATCCTTAGGTGCGAAAGATAAAGCTGTGATGCCTTGTTCCATGCCTAGTGCTAAGTATACAAACCATTCGATGCCCAGCATTAAGAAAGGGAATTTCAATGTGTCTTCAAGTAGTTCAGATCCCTGCACTTCTAGTTCAGGAATGCAAAAGTACAGAACCAACTAATGTTCCAATTCCCTCTACTAGAGTAAGAAGTGACACCAAAGCAAGCGGGTCAAAGCCTCAAGGCAACACAAAGAATGATAGGACCTTGCATTCTAGGAATGTTCAGTGGAATAGAGTAGAAGATCACCTTAGGGAGAATTTGAATAAAGCGAATCGTGTTGATTCTAGTGTTAGCTCTAAGCGTACTGTAATTAATGCGAATTCTGCTACTTTTGGCAAAACATGTAATGATGATTGCGTGGTTTCTGTTACTAATCTTGAATGTGGTGTGAATGATTTGATTAATGCTGTTAAATGCCCAGTTAAAACTGTTAATGTTAAAAATCAAGCTATGAAGGCTAAAAGGCAAAGGCGAAAGAAAGTTAGAAAATAATGGAAACCCACAGGAAGGAAATTTAGTAATATAGGTTATCAATGGATACCTACTGGCCGTAAGATTAATGAGATGTGCCCTAAATTGGCTAAGTCAATGCCCACTAGAAAATGGATGCCTACTGGTAGAACTATTCCCTTAAGAAGTGAACATACTTTGAATAGGTCAAATACGGACACTAGCACTACATCTATTTTTGATGAGTCCATTGTTTCTACTTCTTATGTGGGTGTTCCAATCACTCTTACTAACCAAATGGAACCCATTCTTGCATGGGGATCCCAATTATCCAGTTATCCAGTTATCCATTCTTGTCTGTGTTCAACTGCAGATCGTTCAAATCGTTCTGTGTACTGGACTCGGCGGTTCCAAGCATATGATTGGAGACCGGTCGCGGCTCATGAACTTCGTGAGTAAATTCATCCGGACTGTTAATTCAGAACGATCATTTCGGCGCAATTATGGGTTATGGAGATTATGTTGTTGGTAAAAGTGTAATCTCCATGGTATATTATGTTGAAGGTCTTGGTCATAACTTGTTTTCTGTTGGTCAATTTTGTGATTCCGATCTCGAAGTGGCTTTTAGAAAACATACTTGCTTCGTTAGAGAACTTGATGGTGTGGAACTGTTAAGAGGAACTCGTGGTTCAAATCTATACACCATCTCTATCGAAGACATGATGAAGTCTTCGCCAATCTGCTTGCTGTCAAAGGCTTCTAAAACAAAGTCATGGTTATGGCATCATCGTCTCAATCACTTGAACTTCGGAACCATTAATAACCTTTCCAGAAAGGATCTTGCCAGAGGATTACCCATATTAAAGTATGAAAAAGATCATCTTTGTTTAGCTTGCGAATTGGGAAAAAGCACGAAATATGCCTACAAACCAAAACCCACAAACTCAATAATGGAAGTTCTTCATACCCTTCATATGGATTTGTGCGGACCAATGAGAGTGCAAACGATAAATGGGAAGAAATACATTCTAGTCGTTGTTGATGACTACTCTCGATTTACTGGGTAAGGTTTTGAGGACAAAGGACGAAACTCCAGATGTCATCATCAAACTTATCAAACACGGCAGGTCGACTCAACAATATTGTTAGAATTGTTCGAACAGAAAATGGCACAAGTTAGTTAACAAAGACTTAATTCAGTTTTATGAAAGTGTTGGAATGAGTCATCAAAGAAGTGTTCCACGAACTCCTCAACAGAACGGTGTAGTTGAAAGACGAAATCGAACTCTTGTGGAAGCCGCAAGAACAATGCTTATTTATTCAAAGGTTCCAATATTTCTCTGGGCTGAAACCATTTCCACTACTTGCTACACCCAAAATCGTTCACTCATACACACATCTCATGGAAAAACTCCATACGAACTTGTCCATAAACGAAAACCTGATCTTTCCTACCTTCGTGTGTTTGGTGCATTGTGCTATCCAACGAATGACGGTCAAGATTTAGGTAAATTAAGAGCTAAGGCAGACATTGGAGTTTTTGTAGGTTATGCATCAAACAAGAAGGGTTACCGAATCTACAACAAAAGAACCCGAAATATCATGGAAACAATTCACGTTACGTTCGATGAGCTGACGGTCAAATGGCTCCAGGACAATCCAATTCTGGACCCGCATTTTAACCTTAATCATGTAGTCCTATCGGTTCTACTCTTGTTTCTAATCCCTCACCAGCAACTCCTTATGTACCTCATTCAGAAGATGATTTGAAGAAATCATTTGACCCAATGTTTGATGAACACTATGAGCCAAGTGCTAATGATCTGTCAATCCGTCAGAGGTGCT
This sequence comes from Chrysanthemum makinoi, assembly GCA_910596185.1. Taxonomy (NCBI): domain Eukaryota; kingdom Viridiplantae; phylum Streptophyta; class Magnoliopsida; order Asterales; family Asteraceae; genus Chrysanthemum; species Chrysanthemum makinoi. The sequence continues at coordinate 40,162,939 of OU343218.1, read as the reverse complement.
CCTATCCCTGTCAATGAAGTTAACCCTTCAGTTTCAATGCCATTAAGTCAAGAAGCGCCTGCTGCTGATCACTCTGTCTCATCAACAAATCATCAATCATCGAGTGTACATCATGGAATTGTTTCGGGTACCAATGATGGAGATAATCCCTTTGCTACTCCTGAAGATTCCCCATTTGAAAACATATTTGCTCCTGAATCATCATCCAGACCATCTTCATCAGGAGAAATCGACTCGCTACTTCGTTCCCAACAACAACACCACATGAACACCTCAGAAAATGGACACATGATCATCCATTGGACAACATCATTGGAAACCCTTATCGGTTTAGTATCCACTCGTCGACAACTTGCACCGATGCCTTATGGTGCTTCTTCAACTCGTACTCTCAAAGATCGAGCCAAAGACGTTAAACCGCTATGAATGAAGATAGTTGGTTCAATGCCATGCAAGAAGAAATTCATGAGTTTGATCGACTAGATGTATAGGAACTAGTACCTGCTCCTGACTGTGCTATGATCATGGCTCTAAAGTGGATCTTCAAAGTAAAATTTGATGAGCATGGTGATGTATTAAAGAACAAGGCTTGATTGGTTGCAAAAGGATACCGTCAAGAGAGGGTATTGACTTTGAAGAATCATTTGCTCCAGTTGCTCGTATCGAGGAAATCAGAATCTTCTTGGCTAATGCTGCAAGTAAGAACATGGTAGTCTATCAGATGGATGTAAAACGGCTTTTCTTAACGGTGACCTTAAAGAAGTCGTATACGTCAACCAACCTGAAGGCTTTGTGAATCCAGAGCATCCTACTCACGTCTATCGTTTGAAGAAGGCTCTTTACGTTTTGAAGCAAGCTCCAAGGGCATGGTATGATACGCTATCAAAGTTTCTTCTATCTACTGGATTCACCAAATGAGCAGTGGATCCGACATTGTTCACCAGAAAGTCAGGCAAACATTTAATTCACGTTCAAATCTATGTTGATTATATTATTTTTGCCTCGACTAACCCCAGTGAATGTGACCGTTTTTCAAATGAAATGGGTTCCAAATTTCAAATGTCAATGATGGGACAAATGTCATTTTTGTTGGGATTACAAATTTCACAAAGTCCCGGAGGCATCTTTATAAATCAATCTAAATATGCAAATGAGGTTTTAAAGAAATTTGGATTTGATTCTTATGACCCTGTTGACACTCCCATGATAGAGCGTACCAAACTGGATGAGGACCACTCAGGGATCATGGTAGACCAAACGGAATATCGTAGTATGAATGGATCCCTGATGTATCTCACAGCCAGTAGACCAGACATTCTGTTCGCTGTTTGCATGTGTGCTAGATATCGTTAAGCCTACCAAAAAGCACCTTGAAACGGTTAAACGGGTCTTTCGGTATCTTCAAGGAACCATCAATATGGGACTTTGGTACCAGAAGGACATCGGTATGTCACTAACGACCTACAGCGAGATATCGATCATGCAGGATGTCAAGATACACGTCGAAGTACGCTGGAGGTGCTCAGTTTTTGGGTGATAAGCTTGTGAGCTGGTCTTCAAAGAAACAAATGAGTACTTCTATTTCCTCAACAGAGGCTGAATACATAGCCATGTCATCTTGTTGTGCTCAAATCCTATGGATGAGATCCCAATTATCTAACTATGGCTTTGAATTCAACAAAATCCCTCTATACTATGATAATAAAAGTGCTATTGCTCTCTCATGCAACAACGTTCAACACTCAAGAGCAAAGCACATCGACATTCGACATCATTTCATCAGGGAGCAAGTAGAAAACGGTGTGGTGGAACTCTATTTTGTGAGGACTGAATACCAGTTAGCAGACATCTTCACCAAAGCTCTTCCTAGAGAACGTTTTGAGTTTATCCTTCCACGACTTGGTCTAAAAAGTTTACAACCGGAAACACTCAAACGTCTTCAAGAGGAAGACGAGGAGTAAAGGTTTTTTTTCATCTATCTCTTGTAAATATTTATTCGAAAAGCAAAATACAAAATTACAAACCTACAAAAAAGAAAATAGAAAAATATAAAACTTTCAAAAATCCATAAAAACATGAAAATCTTGAAAAATTTCAAAAAATATTGTCTTTTTGTCATATTTTTCTCGATTCGATAATATCTACGGTCTTTGTGCTGTCATTCAAAGAATGACACGGGTCTTAGATGTTGTTGAATGTTCTCAAAAAAAAAAAAAAAAAATGGGAGAAAAGTGAAACAATGGTTTATTGTCATTTGAGCATGTACCCTTTTCAGAAAGAACAAGCCATGCTTTATCTTAAATCTTCAAACCTCATGCTCGATTCTAAAACAAATGTTTGTCGTCAAAAGGACAAATGTTTCCTTTCAAATATTTTTCCTTCAATTGATTCTTCTGAAAAATATTTGTCATCAAATGAAAACAAAATTGCTTTGAAAATACTTTGAACTCTATTTTTGAAAATCATCCGGGCCTTTCATGTGTCAAAATCTCTATCCTTCAATCAACAACATATGTCATAGATTGAGGGGGAGAATGATTTCAAATCAAAAAGAGTATTTTTCAAACAATTAGCACGTAATCGAGAAAGGTCTACTCTTGAATAATAAAAAAGAACAATGTTTTTCAATATTGTGTACAATTGGTACAAGACCTTTGTTATTATTATGTTTTCAAAAGATACTCAAGCATGTTTAATCTTTGGAGTCTAAAGTCTCAAACTTGATCCTTATCGGTTAAATGTTTCTCATAATCAAGTCACATCTCTCCTCAAAAGCTTTCAAAATCAATTCAAATCTACAGAGATCACAAATCTCAAATGATTTGAAAATTGTGATCGGGGGAGAATTTGTGATTTAAATTGGATTTAAACTGATAATTCGATTAATGGTCTTCATAAGTGCTTTGCAAGCTATCCTCCCCACATGTGCCACACGATTTCAAAATTTCCATGCACATGTTGAGGGGGAGCATCCTTTTAAACCACAAAGAATTGAAACGTGATTGATTTGTATCTAAGTGCAGGTTCCTTCTAATATGTGCAAAACTCTTTCAAACCTCGAGGCACATATTTGAGGGGAGCAAACTTATGAAAACCTCATCCTTCCTCAATATGCTTTATCTACTTGATTTGATCAGGGAAGTGATGTTGATATCTTTTAGAAAATGGTAATCAAAAAAGTTAATTCTTCCTCTTGCCTCCGTGTGCCAAAATGATTTCAAATACATAATGCACATGTTGAGGGACTCCTGTTTCTAAAAATATCAAAAACAATTCAGGTACAAAATGCTGTGATAATATATCACAAGTATCTGAATTGATTTTCAAATGGTTTTCAATTGGTTCCAATGGCAGATGAACAATACCAAATAGACCGACCAAATTTACTTTATGCGTGGTGATATAAGGATGATAAAGTTAGGTATTTGTTCCCATGATCCGCCAGAGCCGGAAGGGATCTACCCAGGGACAATCCACTAGATAGTGTAGAGTCCTTAGGTATGATGAAAAAAGGAGAAAAGTGAGATATGGGAAGAGTGCGGATTGAGACAGGTTCTAGTTATGAAGTCTCGGTAAGCACTGAAGGGGTTGAAGAATGAAAAAGAATTGAATAAGAAAAGGGTGAAAACAAATAGCCCTCAATTTATTCAACCTTAGGTCAGAAACCGGGTTCAATACATATGCTACTGGTGGTTATTAAGGTAACATTGGTATTGAAGACAAGACGTCATGGACCCAGTGACGCACTGCACTAAACTTCCCTAGCTACTCAAGTTCCTCTTAAAAGGGCTTGTTTCATTCTCACGGGGAACCGACATAATCTATCGACTTTCTCTTAGAGATTGTTGATATTGAAGAAGGAGACCCTCTCCCTAGTCTCGGATATAGGAAACCAAATGTGCACTATTGGGTCTAGAGCCACGAGATCATCATATAAATCTCTTTAGGACACTGTCAATGAGACTCTCTGTTTCACACAATGTGGAAAGAGAGATTATATCTTATGAGTCCTACGCATTATCCTTGTGGTGCCGCTAAACATCTGAGTGATAAGCATACATATTCACAATGAAGATGGAAAGCCTTCTGGAGCCAACATCAAACAAGCTCCTGTGGGTGGCATGTGAAATTTATCCAATAGATCAACCATGTGACAACGAACAGAAACAATGGGAGAGTCATAATTATGATTCAATCTGTTCAGGTTATGGATTGACGGATACCTTTGAACAACCGGTCGTTGTGCTTTAAAACTCTTTTCTTTTGCACATCGACTGTGTACTCATATTTCAAAATAAAAGGTGTTTATGATTGATAATTGATTTTCATTAAAACCTTCGTTGTATTGCAAAAACAATTTCTATTGAGTGGTACACGATTGTTTTTCATATCTCTTTTCATCAATCAGTGAATCTCATATTCGCTGGTTCACTCACTCCGTGTTGTCTTCTTTGAGACGTTCCGGTTTGAGAACGGCTAGAATAGCTGCGAAACCCTGTCAAGGAAATTCTTCGGAATTATACCTGATCACAGGCAGTACTTGTACTGATTAACGGGGAACCGTGGAACGTGTACCTCAATTCAACGAAGGTGATCAAAGACACTTTCGTGCGCTTTATTGCTACCTGTTATGCAGGTACGCCGACTGCACTGATCAGAATGATGCGGTCAATCCATTGCCGCATGCTCACACATCCCATTCATTTCTAAAGAAATCATGATAAGTGCATCAATGACTCTGATATTCTCATTCCATGCTTCTTACACGCGCTGCCATTATCATGAATCAACGAAAGCTTCCGCTACCTGATGAGAAATCATGATCCAAAATATGAGCATGTCGGTCCAAAAGTCACAACATCACATAATACCAACACCACAAAGGATGAGTCGAGATTATGTAGTGGTGATCTCAAAGCTGGCTCAAAACTCATTATCATGTGGATCAGTTAAAGACCTCCACTAGAATTATCCAACATGCTTGAACATGAAGAATCAAAGAATACGAGCTACTGAGCAATGAACTTAATCAAGAAACCAAGAACAATCTAATGTAATATTTGTTTGTATTCATTGTAATTTGAGGTGACCTCCCTTAGGGGGAGATTGTTAGGATTTAGTAAATACAATTATTAAAGTGTCGGTCACCTCAAGTATATGTATTCGTTAGAAACACTACAAAAAAATGTTCATTTAGTGACACACAAAAAATGCCACTAAATACAAAATAAGTGCCACTAAAGACTGGTATGGGAATTGGTGGCAGAAAAAATAAGTGTCACTAAGCGCGTTGCCACTAAAGGGTTTTTGTGGCACTTTTTTGTTGTGTTGTTGCAGCCATTCCGGGCTTTAGTGGCATTTTTTTATGTTGCTAACGTCTTTCAGAGATAGTGGCACTTACTTTGTGTCATTAGTCAATACAATGGCATGACCCGTTGCTAGTTTTAATGGCAAATATTTTGTATCATAGAAACACTTCACACTAGAAAATTTCTGCCAAAGTAACAATACGCATGCATTTCTGGATAGATTAATTAGATTACCATTTTACTGTCAACAATAAGAAATGATAACTTAATTCTTATTAATTCAAATAGGAGTACATTTATGATAGTTCTTCAACATATACAAGGTAGAAATACATAACGAAATAGCATAAGTCGACTAACGGTGTTCTCGAAACATGTCCAAACTAAGTTAAGCCTATATATCTAATAAGAAATCTAACGCTATTGCCAAGTAAGCACCAAATTCATCGAAGGCACCAAACCTAGATTCTTGCATCTCCCTTGACACCACCATCTGTAGATAAACGAAAAAAAAGCAAGTTATTAGAATCTGTGATGAAATTATCAACAAACATCTATGCCATCATAATTCTCATTGTTTTAAATGATAAGCTTAAGACATGACAACATTTCTAATATATAAACTATGCAAAGTGTTGATTAAAATAACATACTAGGTGTTTAAGAGCAAGCGTACCTTTAAAAGAAGATTTCAAACACGGTTAATTTGTTTGGGATACCCAAGTACATAACAGGGCATAAGAGCAAACTTAGGAGACTTGTTTCAATTCGTAGATTAGTCATCATGTGTCTGTAACTAGAAATCTCAGACGGATAGGTATGTAAAATACCATAAAGGCATCAACATATGTAAATTTAAGTAATTGTCAATTTAAATCGAAAAACCTATTACCAAAATTTGAGAAAATTTATCGTAAACAAACCTCCATCGTTACAGCTGCGTCTAATTGGTTTCTCGGTATAATTCTTTCTGTACCAGCACAAATATTTTTGCACCGCCTAATTTTTTTTTGAACAGCTGATTTTTGCACCGCCTATTGATAACATACTTGTACAAACTTAAAGATAATTGAAGAATATAAATAGTTAATGCTTACAATCAAGGTTATAAATAGCGCTATGAGTGGCGTGGCGGCATGGCCAAGCCTCACGCCTTAGCGGCCAAGGTGAAGCTTTTTCGTTTTTAAGATGTGACATAAGGCGGCACAAAATATCAAAATATTTATTTATTTATATCATATTTCATATATATCGAATTTACAAAAACAGTTGTACATAATGAATAATGTTAAAGAAACTATCATTACATGTAATATTAATCATTTAAAAAAATTATTGAAGTTGAATAAAAAAGCCCGCCACGCCTCACGCTTTAGCGCGACTTATCGCGCATTTTCCCGCCTCGTCTCATCACGCCTAGAGTCGACACCTTAATCTATTTCATAACATGAAGGTCACGCCTCAGGCCTTAGCGGCGCTTGGCGCCGCCATAGCGCGCCTTTTAAAACCATGCTTATGATTGTTTAAAATCAAACAGGTAGAAGCAATTTCAAAGAAGTTTTCTCATTAATCGAATTATAGTTTACCTCTTTATGAGCAAGCCTTGTGAACAACTTTTCCAATACCATAAATCTGATCACAAAAAGGCATATAGACCAAAATAAAATAAGTTAGTGAGTAAGCGGCTAAGTAACAAAAAACTTAATGTAAAAACTTTTGGTACTTGATGTGCATAAAAAAACCAACAGTTCCAAAATAATACTCAAATTGATTATATTTGAACAACTCTTTGAGAAGCAAAGTGTGGTAATTCATATTGATCTATGTGTTTTATCATGAATTAAGTAGTCTAAGGGGAACACAAAAAGGAGAAATTCATTTAACAGTGGCGCAAGTAACTATTATAAAAATATCAATGTAAATCTTAACCATTAACCTTTCATTCATCAAAAGAGATACATACATATAAAGACAATAACTTTCAGTTTAAGAATTTCAATATAACCTACGCTTGACTACCAAATCACACATAACAAAATGACATGATAAACATATTCTATCATATGAAAATTAGGTTAGAAAAAGTTGTAGATCTCAGAAAAATAGTTCATAATACATAAGTTTAGGTTAACTTACATTATGTAATCAAGAGAAGAACGACAATTGATTACCTACAAAAAAAATGGATCAAAAAATTATTAATGAATAGAAGATGCTTCAAATTGGAAAATTTAATCAAGAATTTGAAGGGAATATTTTGCCGTGATTAGAGACATATATTAGGGTTAATCAAATGAACTTGAAAAGTTAGGGGAATGAGAAATAAAAGGACAGCCTACTTTTTTTACTTTTGATAAAATTAATGACAGAAATGGAGAATAATAAATATCGTTATGATGTTTTGGTGTTACAATTATTTTTTTGCCACTAAAACGTGTGTACATGAGTGGCACATACCGTAAAGTGCCACTAAAACTGTAAATTCCTTGGTGGCACATATCATTTGTCACTAATTCATAATCTATGGTGACACATGCGCTTGTGTCATTAAAAATGTGTGCCACTAAATGGCATATTTTTTGTAGTGAAAGCTCGTAGTCGTACTTATTTTATGTTAAGTAGTATTTAGTTATGTAACACCGTGGAGGACGGACGGGTCTTTACCCACTGTATGCCTGATCCACAGCCCATAGGTGGAGATTTGTGTAAGACTATAAATACTTTCTACCTCCCAAGGTAGAGAGTTAGAGCTCATAATAAGATTTTCACTTTCTCTCACTAAGTTCCCAAACCTCTAACTATTTCTTTCTCTAAAACATCATTGTGTACGCTTCTTGTGATCATGGTTTAATATGTTTGTAAAATCAAATATGTTACAATTTTAATAATATCATTAATTATATGTGTTAAATTGATGTATTTATGCATTAAATAATTGTAAAGTTAGCTTTATAACTTGTAATACTTTGAAACCAACAAAAAAAATTCTATAAATAGCAAGTATACAGTCTTAATTTTTTTAAGTTTTTACTTTCATAAGTTTTAATTTTTTTAAGCCTTTCTTTTATAAAAAGTCACGTACTTATATAGTAATGAGTAGTGATTGAGAGACCTAAATCATATGCCTAAAGATATGACTAACAATATGTGGCATCATCCAGATGGCTACAACAATGGGACCCACTTTTTTATAAACCGCCAGGATCATGACACATGTTTTTAGTCACATCTTTAAGCACATAATTAGTCTTCCCAATCATTTTCCTATAGTAATATAGATTATAGTTTTTTTAACGTTTCTCTAGCAATAAGAAACCAACTTTCCGGTAAAGCCAAATAGATTATGACCTTACATGTATATATCAATATTGTGACAAACACGCATAACCATTTGTTTCAAATAATTTTGATTCGTGGCTATACTTCTTCAGTTTAACACACGTTTCTTGTTTTGTGGCCATTAATTTTGTGACTAATAGATCAAGTAACAAATGCAATCCTTTTATATGAACAACATAAAATTAGTAACCATTGTAAAAATTGCGTTTATAAAAACTAAACTATTACCTTCATGAAAATTGCATCACCATTGGGAATAGAGTTAAACATATCACCACCAACATGAGTCACACCTGCACAAAACATCACGTGACTACCCTTAGATATTAACCACTCGACGCTATATTAAATGTACATACATGTTAGGTTGTTATCTGGGTTAGAAAAAACTTACACGTTTTGGAGCATAATAAGGTGTGGGTTATTTGGGTTTTGATTTGTTCGGACACGAGTCAATGGTCTCAGGTTAATAAGATATTGGTTAGGTGTGTTTTAAACTCAGTTATCGGGTTATTCGGTTTATTCGGTTCGGTTATTTCGGTTAATTTTTTTTTCTGGGTATAACCGAAAACCGAACCGAACCGAACCAAAATTAAATTTGATTCAACCGAACCGAAAACCGAACCGAATAACCCGAATTACATAATTTTAATTATTTTTTTATTTAATTATATATATTTTTAGCACAAAATATTTTTTTCAAGCTTAAATCATGTTATATTTATACTAAAAAGAGTTTTAGTTATTGTTTTTTCATATATATACATAGAAAAATATATATTTTATATGAATTCGGTTTTCGGTTTTCATTGCCAAACCATATCCAACCCGAGCAACCAAATATTTAGTTCGGGTGCGGTTCGGTCACAAATTCGGTTCATTATTTTCGTCGGTTCGGTTTCGGTTTTCGGTTACTGTGGATATTACCCAATCCGTGAACACCCCTAATACTGGTACCCGAATAAGCAAAAGTATAATATAAAAAATAAAGAAATAGGTACAGTAAAACCTTTTTAAATTAATAGTGTTGGGACCGATATATTTTATTAATTTAACGAGATATTATTATATCGATAAATTAATAATTTATTAATTTAAAGAAGTTTTACGTATAGTCATTAAATTTTCAAGTCTAATATACTAGCTAGTTACAATATATACTCATTAGGACGGAAAATAAATTTGAAAAACAAGTTCCAAATAACGTTTTATAAATTCACATTCACACTTTATGAAAATAAAATTAACACTTTTTGTTGCACTACGAGAAGACAACGCACCAACTCTTTATATAAGGAGATTTTAAGATAAAGTCAATATAAATTTGAAGTTTAACAAAAAAACAAGTGACCATGTATTCATTTTTTACTAAATAATCTTAGTATTTTGAAATGTATTTCTCTCTCTCTCTTTCTCTCTCACACACACACACACACACACACACACACACACACACACACATATATATATATATATATATATATATCAAATAATGTTTTATAAATTCACATTCACACTTTATGAAAATAAAATTAACACTTTTTGTTGCAATACGAGAAGACAACGCACCAACTCTTTATATAAGAAGATTTTAAGATAAAATCAATATAA
>OU343218.1:40025707-40152580 GCA_910596185.1 Chrysanthemum makinoi | reverse complement strand
TAAGTTGCATGGAAGTTCTAGCTGTACCTAGTTGTGCATCTTCTACTCAAAATGATGATTATATGAGCTTTGCATGAGTCGTTGCATTTGTGCACGATGATTCACCTGCTGAGCTTAACATATATAAGGATCAAGTTGCTATTTATGAGCAGTGCTAAGTTTGAGTTGACCACTGCGTGGCGAGGAAATGGATCCAAATCACGTACAACTATTAGAAAAAGTAGGTTTGGAGAAGAAGTATTAAAACAAGAGTTAAATTCCTTACAAGAAAAGCTTTCTAAAGCGCTAAGCAAAAACAAAAACTTCAAGAAAATGTTAAAATGCTTAAGCAAGAATTTAGTGCTAAGGAATCAAAACTTTTGAATGATTTTTCTAATCTAAAAACTTTGAAAAACAAGCTTGAAAATAAGTTATACGTACAAGGAAACACCATTAATTTGCTCACATGATCACCAAGCATAGAGTTCTAAGTGACAAACATAGTGTTCCCTTAGTTGATGAACAAACCACGAGGCTTGTAAAAAGGCTAGAAGCTCATAAGGTGCTTGTATGATGGTAATGAGATCCTTAAGCCTAGACAAAAACCTAGTTCTTGAGTGCTTGAGGAAGATAAGAAATCGAGATGAAACTAGGAGAGAAAATGAATAAGAAGCTAGAAGATCCGAGTGTAAAAGAACAAGATAACGATGAAACCCCATGATTACACTAAGGAAAATTGGATATCCTTAAACATGTTTAAGCCTCGGACTCTATTGACCCTGAACAAGTGTTCGGAAAAGGATATGGACTTGCAAAAATTGAAAATCTTGTTGAAAAGAATCCCCCTTGTAGGAAATTCCTAAAGCGACTGTGTATCCTCCAAATACACCAATGCATTTAGTTCCTAGAACTATTGCCACTAAGAGCAAGACCTTAATCGGTCAATATGTTATTCTTCAACTATTTGTCGATTTTGAGAAAACTTGTAAGAAAAGGATCACACCCACCGGGATAGCTGAAGGGGAAGGGGTTTTGAGCAAACTAAAGAATGTTATTTAGCTGAGGTCATGCCTTTCTTTAAACAACTAAAAGATCATTTTGAGAGTCTTAAAAGGGGATAAAATCAGATATTAAAGAAATGGAAAAGGAATTTGATGCAATGATAGTTGAGGTTAGTGACTATGGGCGAGCATTAAAATATAATGAGATTGAGAGGAAGAACTTGCATACCTTGAATGAGAATCTTATTTGTGAATGTATTACTCAAGATGTGTTTTCAACTTTGCTACAAATTGTTCCATTAATGCTTCTCAATTTCATGAATTATCTGTTGCGATGAAAGTCTCCCATGATCGTGTCATTGAGCTTGAAAAACTAATTCTAACTAAGCGAGAAAATTGAGCGGATGATCCGACAATTTGGTTAAACATATTTCTAAACTAGAAGTTGAGCATTTTAATTTACAACTAAAATATCAACATCTTAAAGAAAATGTCAAAACTTCAAATATCAAGACATCCCGGATGCTCCAAGTTTGATGCGATTTTCAAATTAACAAGCGTGATGAGCGATTCAAGCTCATTGAAACACGATCAGAAAGTTGAAAGCCCAAATCTCTCAATTAAAGGGTCAAAAGAACAATATGGTAGGCTCCCAAATGCCTCCTCCTTTAGATTCTCAGAATTCTCAAACTTTTCATCTTCAAAACTTAGTTAATGCCTTACAAAGGAAAACGAGAGTTTTCTAGAAGAAAATGAAAAAGTTAAAAGACATTTTAAAGAGTTATATGATTCAATAAAAGTCACCCGTGACCAAAACAACGAAAAATAACGTCTTTACAAAGGAAATTGAGAATCACGAGGAAATGGGGAAGAACTACCACTTGTTTTCAATAAGAATGTTGTCTCAAAGTCACCCTTAGATTGCAAATACCTTGTGATGATTAAATATATTCCTCCTCATCTTAGGAATGTGCTCACCTTAAGGATAGTCTAGAATGTCTCAGTGAGATTGTCGAAGAGGATTTCATTAACAAACCTCTTGATAGTGAAATTAGGTTTGCTTGCCTCGGGCCCAAGCGATCTCAGAGGCTGCTTGAATGTGTAATTGCAACATGTCCAAAACCCTTAGGTGAAAAGGCAAAAGTGAAGCCTTGTTCTATGCCTAGTGCCAAGCAGGAAATCCGTTCTATGCCTAAAGCCAAGCATGTGACCCTTGATATGCCTTGTTCCATATCTAAATTCAAGCAAGCAACACGTGATGTGCCTCCTAAATTTCGGATCGGCACTTCTAGACGAGAATCAGAGTAGTGAAGCCATGTAATGTTCCCATCGTTACTTCTACGGATGTTAAGATTGACACTAAAGTTAGCGGGTCAAAACCTAGAAGCTATGCAAAGAAGGATAGGATTACAAAAACTAAAAGTGATCATGATAAGGAAGTGAAAGAACACCATAGGGACAAGAAGTTTGATTTGAACAAAAGAATCGTGTTAGTTCTAGTATTAGCTCTAAGCTTACTAAAATTAATTGAGGCCTTATCTTTGTCTGCAAAACATGTAAAAATGTTTAATTTACGGTAATCATGATAAATGTGATGTGTTATTTAGGGTCTAAGATTCATAACCAGGTTAAGAAAGTTTGGAGGCGAAAAGAGATTAAGCAATCTTGAAACCTCACGAGGGAAGGTTTTACCAATGTAGGATTTCGATGGAAGCCAAGGTCGAATATTCACGAATGGCAAACCTTGCTCCTTAACTAGATCCACTATGCCTAGAATAGTGCTGTTAAGGTTTGGAAGCAAGCTGGTAGAATAATCCCATTAAGCACAACGTCGACTAAGTTCGATGCTTCTACTAGTTTAACTCCTAGTGACAATGACATTGCACCTAGGGTTTCTGCTGATTCAAAGATTGTTTGTGCTAACCAAAAGGACCCATGAGCCGCGTGGGGATCCAATGTTTCCAATTCTGTCTTAGTGCATTTGTCCAAGCGGTCGTACAAATTAGTCCCTTGTATTTGGATTGAGTGACTCTAAACATATAAGCGGGCTCTAAACAATGGCGTCTGTTCACATCGATTCGGGCCTCGTACTTCATCATTATGGCGTCTGCGAGATAACACTTGGGCCCGTTCAAAGAAAAGAAAAGTGTGCGCGGTCGCTTTATCTTGAGAAGAAGAGAAATCTTCATGTTTATGACCATTCTCATCGACATTCTTCATCAACAAGCTTCATGTTTCTCCCATGCTCATTCGGTCATCAAGTGGATCTACATTCATTAATGTATATTCTTATTGAAGAGTGAATATACTAAATGATGATGGATGTTTTGAATAATGGTTATACGACTTAAAGTTTGATGACTCTCCTCCAACGCCTAATGTTTCACTCACTAAGGATAAATGGGATTTATTGTTTGGGATTCATTGGTTCAAGATATGTTTGATGAGTATTTACAACCGCTAGCGAATATTTGATGATCATCAAAGAATATGTGATTCATGAGTTCAAGATATGTTTGATGATCATCAAAGAAGTACAACTTCGGACTACTCAAAAATCCCTATCTCGGTTATTCCTCAGCGTTGATAATGATTATCATAATATTAGGTTGCACTCATGAATAATGATCAGCTCTTTGGTATTCCTTTGCCAAATCTTCACGGATTATTGTTCATGAATAATGATCCACTCTTTGGTATTCCTTTGCCAAATCTTCATGGATTATTGTTCCCATCGATTGCATGCTATAAATCAACCACATGAACTTCAAGGAAAATGTCTACCTCATCCTTTCGAAGTTATTGGTATCCTCAGTCGGTCTCTACATGAATACTTTTAGGAAGAATACATTGATGTTGAGGCATCATTTGTTCGGTTCATTCATTGGGTGAATGTACATCCGGTTGTATGTTTATTCACATGTTGGGCATTTGACACAAGTTGATTACTTGAGTTAATCTTTATCACTTATTTGAGATTGAAGTTGGCCTTCACAAAGGCGTGTTCTTATTTGATAACTTGCTTTCGGGCTTAGAATGAGTTGAAGGCTTGGTTTATCTAGTTACCGGCGGTCGGTGGATGGTTGAAGCACAGTTAACTATCACTATTAGGAGTTACGTTGTTTTACTCGGTGTCATCACCGGATGACGATGTGGATAATATCAAGAGGTGTTAATGTCTCATACCTTGTTTGAGTGTGAGTACTTAGAGATTTGCTTGAAGCATAGATTCACCGACGGATTCTTCCATCTTTAAGTGCAAGCTTAAGACACAAATCTTGAATTCGACTTCAGTTTCAAGTTTGGTATATTGGGTTTTCTTCAACAATGGTCACTTCAAATTGTCTACACATGGGTTGATAAAGATAGTCAGAGAGAGTTTATGTAGCAGTTGATTCTCCGCGGGATTCATTTGGGCTATTTGAGTTCTTCTCACAAGATTTCGAGTTTTTGGATATATTATGTTTTCTTGATTACGAGGTATCAAAACCATTTGGGGAAGGATATATTATTCCAACTATTTGGGGAAGTGGTCTCACGGAGACCTTTGGTTTTATGTTACGCCGGTGTTGATTTGGAAGAAATGTGAGAAGAATATTTTGGAGCATGAGATGATACATCACATCGACATCTTTATACGGTTTATGATAAAGTGCTTCCGGTTATATGCACAACATGTTCACTTGATCGAGCTAATTGGTTATTTGAGTTGACATCCAGAGATGATTAGTAACTTAACATGTTACATGGATGTCATCGTCTCTACTCTTGTTGGGTACATGTGTACATATGTCTTTGATTGGTTATATGTTATATAAGCTGGAATGCACTTGGTAAAATGAAATGTTGATATATTGTTCCCTAAATGACAAGCTGGTCAATCTTGAAGAGTAAGGTGTACATAGGGGATGCACAACGGGTTCATGTGATGGGTCGTGTCGGTTAATCGGTTTATAACCGGGCGATCAATGTTTCAACTTGTTGCCGGTGTTCTCGTGTTCTTGAGGGGTGATGAGCTTCAATCAATGAGACCACTTTGTATTCAACTCTACTTCTTAGGGAAATGGTCTTTATTCGATGTTTTTCGGTTTGGGGAAGCTACAAAAGATTCAAATTGAGAAGGCTCATGTCAGGGCGATTTTCTTAGAAGCCTCGAATGCTTTTGGCGAAAGTTTAGAAGATGTTGATTCCTTTCTTCTAGCGTCTTTGAGCGATATCTTTATCTCGATACTCATTTCATCATTCTCTTAAACTAATTTATCTCTTGTAAATATTTATTCGAAAAAATACAAAATTATATAACCTTCAAAAAAAATCAAATAGAAAAATATAAAACTTTCAAAATCCATAAAATTTGAAAAATTCGAAAAATCTTCAAAAATATTGTCTTTTTGTCATGTTTCTCTCGATTCGATAATATCTACGGTCTTTGTGCTGTCATTCAAAGAATGACACGGGACTTTAGATGTTGTTAAATTTAAAATTAAAAATCAAAAATATTTTTTGGGAGAAAGAAAACAATGGTTTTTGTCATTTGGTGATAACCGCTTTTTCAAGGAAAGAACAGAGCCATACTTTATCATGTTTTCAAAATTCCATGCTCGGATTCTTTAAACATTTATCTGCTGAAAACTAACTGCTTTGAAAAATAACTTCGGTCTCTATTTTGATAATCATCTGGACTTATTTGTCAAAATATCAATCTCTCAATCAACAACCTATGTCATTGATTGAGGGAGAGAATGATTTCAATTAAATTAAAAGGTTATTTGTCATTCAATTGTTTTCAAAAGATATTCATGCATGTTTATTCAATGGAGTTTAAAGTCTTAAATCGATCATTATCGGTTAAAGCGCTTTCATAATCAAGTCACAATTTAAAAGCTTTCAAAATCAATTTAAATCTATAAGAGATCACAAATCTCAAATGATTTGATAATTGTGTCGGGGGAGAATGTGTGATTTAAATTGGATTTAAAGCGATAATTGATAAATGGTTTTTAAGGATGTACAAGCTCTCCTTCCCACATGTGACAAACGATTTCAAATTTTCCATGCACATGTTGAGGGAGAGCATCTATCTTAAACCTATGATTTGAAACGTGATAACTTATCTCAAGGTGCGGGTTCCCTCTAGTATGTGCAAAACTCTTTTCAAATCTCGAGGCACATATTGAGGGGAGCAAAATCATGAAAACCTCATCCTTCCCCAAAATGCTTTATCTACTTGATTGATTAGGGAAGTGATATTGATATTTTTTAAAATGGTAATCAAAGAAGTTAATTCTTTCTCTTGCCTCAGTGTGGAAAACTATTTCAAATACTTGATTCACATGTTGAGGGGGAGTTCTTCTTCTAAAATATCAAAACAATTGGTACAAAATGCTTTGATAAAATATCATAAGTATACGGATTGATTTTCAAATGGTTTTCAATTGGTTCCTATGGCAGATGAACAATACCAAAAGACCGACCAACTTTACATTATGTATGGTGATATAAGGACGATAAGGTTAGGTATGTGTTCCCATGATCGCGGAGAACGGAGGGATCTACCCAGGGACTATCCACTAGTTAGTGTAGAGTTCTTAGGTATGATGATAAAAGGAGAAAATGAGATATGGGAAGAGTCTTGGACTAAGGCTGAGCTAGTCTGGGAATAAACCCAACAAGGTTCTTCTAGCTATGAAGTCTCATTAGCAAGCAGAAGGGGTTGAAGAATTTAAAAGAATTGAATGAGAAAAGGGTGAAAACAAATAGCCCTCCATTTATTCAACCTTAGAGGCGGAAAGGGTTCAATTCATATGCTCTTGATGGTAACATCGGTATTGAAGACAAGGCGTCATGGACGGTGGCGCCTTTGCACTTCAACTTTCCAAACCACTCAAGTTCCTCTTAAAGGACTTGTTTCATTCTCCGCGGGGAACCGACATTATCTATCGACTTTCTCTTAGTGATTGTTGATATTGAAGGAGGAGACCCTCTCCCTAGTCTCCGATATAGGATCCAAATATGCACAAATTGAGTCTAGAGCCACGAGATCATCAATAAATCTCATTAGGACACTTTCAATGAAGACTCTCTGTTTCACACAATGTGGAAAGAGATTATATCTTGAGTCCTACGCATTATCCTTGTGGTATTGCGGAACATCAGTGATGTGTTTACATATTCACTGTGAAGATGGAAAGCCTTATGGAGCCAACATCTAACAAGCTCCCGGTAGGTGGCATGTGAGATCTATTATCTGAATCAACCATGTGACAAGCTGAGCGAAAACAATGGGGCGATTCAATCTTTTGAATCAATCACGGTTCAGTTATGGATTGGCGGATACCTTTGAAAACCGGTCTTTGTGCTTTAAAACTCTTTTCATTTAGCGTCGCCCGGGTGTACTAATTTTTCAAATCAAAAGGTGTTTTATGATTGATATATGATTTTCATTAAAACCTTCGTTATATTGCAAAAACAATTTCTATTGAGCAATACGATTGTTTTCAAATCTCTTTTCATCAATCGATTGGGCGTAAATTATTTGGTTCACTCACTCCGTGTTGTCTTCTTTGAGGCGTTCGGTTTGAAACGTAGAAGCATTTCGCGAAACCACTGTCCAAGGAAATTCTTGAATTATACGATCCTGGCGGTACTTGCTTGATCAGCGAGGAACCGTGGGCCGTGTACCTCAATTCATCGAAAGTGATCAAAGACATTTTCGTTGCGCTTTATTGCTAACTGTCTTATGCGAGGTACACCGGCGTTCGCGGTGATGGAATGAAGCGGTCAATCCATAGCGCATGCTGCTAACACATTCATATCAAAATATCATGATTGGTGCATCAATGACTCACGATATTCTAACTCCATGCTTACGCTGCTGCTGTGCCAATATCATGAATCAACTAAAGCGCTACTCGATGAGAAGATATCAGGATCCAGAATGTGAGCATGTCGGTCCGAAAGTCACATCATCACATAATACCAACACCACAATGGATGTATCGGAGATTTTCTATTAGCTGATGATCTCAAAAGCGGCTCCATTATTATCACGTGGATCGATAAAGACCTCAGGATTAACCAAACATGCAATGAGTGGAATCAATGACTACGACCTTGAACAAGTACTACATCAAGTATGCAAGATCAATTGTTAATGTAATATCTGATTGTATTCAATGTCATTTTAGTATATGTTTGGGGTGACCTCCCTTAGGGGGAGATTGTTAGGAATTAGAAATTCATTGATTAAGTCGGTCACCTCAAGTATATGTAATCGTTAGAATGCTAGTAGTCATAGTTATATTTAGTTAAGTAGTATTTTGTTAAGTAACACCGTGGAGAGACGGACGGGTCTTTACCTTTGTATGCACGATCCACGGACTGTTGTGTGGCGATTTAAGTAAGACTATAAATACTCTCTACCTCCCAAGGTAGAGAGTTGGAGCTCATAATAATATCTTTCACTTCTCTCACTAAGTTCCCTAAACCTCTAACTTTCTCTCTCTAGAATTCCATTTATAAGCCCACTTGTGTTAATGGTTTGATGTGTTTGTGAAATCAATATCCAACAACAGCATGTGTGCACAACCATAGACATATCAATCAAACACATCGAAATGATATGAAAACAATTCAGGGGTACGAGAAATCGCGATGATGTTCGGTGTGCGCGAGCGTTGAAATCGGTTATGTTTCTCACGGGTGAACCGCAGGCATAACTCTCGATCGTCACAGGCCCGATCCTTGAAACAACGTTTATCAATCATTGTGATGATCATTACGCATTTCCTCCTTTCTGCGGGAATTCAGCGTTTAGGAGACGATTTTACGTATATCCTTGAACGTATGCCAATCCATCCACTAACCGGCTTCAAGGTATGATCCGAACTTGTGGAGTTCACTACTGCGCCATTAGCGGTTTCTCACGAAGTTCACTCGGTAAAACAACATGCGAAAAGGTTCTTGTTGAAAATTAATATATTGAGATGAAGCCCGGTTGATATCGGAAGATCAAGCTTGGAGTGAAGTTGACACTTGGCGTTATGATAGGATTCTTGACCCATTTGGAGATCTTGCGTTCATGATGACAATCCGTCTTATGAAGATGAAAGTGACTTGATAAATTCATGTTATGCTTTACTTGATTGAGGTATTGTCTCATGCGACCTACTGTACCTTGGCAAGGTACATGTCTTATGCATTGAGAGACAAATTCTCAAAAGTCATTCAGAGAGAAAGCATAGTCCCGTTCATCTTGTCGTTTTGACTCGATCTTCTTTAGGTGTGTAGTCCCACTTAGGCAGTTCAAGTGTATGATAGCGATATCTTTAGAACATACACGTGTTGAGACTTAGAACTGGCGGCTTCTATAGTAGATTAGATAGGTGTTAGGCGATGATGAATCATTTACAATGCATCTACGTGTTGCCTCCAGCTTGTGTTGGAGAACAAGTGATTTACCTGCGTTCCTCGTGGCTATGCGGTTTGAGTAGGCATTTCTTTGGGAATGGAAGTGTCAAGGCAGTAGCATATTTTCTTGAATCATTCGTCAGGTGTAGAAGAAAATCGAGTCTTTGTTGAAAAGTATAGAAAGAATCCTTGGTTCAAGCTGGTTGTGAAGTGTTGGTAGAGGTTTGGTCCAATCGGTGTAGTATGGAGGGTTGTCCCTTTGTGTGAAGTCAATGTTTGCCGGGGTTAAGCCAATCCATGTTGTTAGACATAGCTCGAGAAATGTTTTCAAGGTGATATTCGACCTCGAGGGGCACTTTGTTTGTCTTTTGAAGTTGAAATGCTTCATTTTTGATTAAGCTGGCTGAATTTAGTCATTTTCTTCATGGAACTTTTCTTGCGAAATTTTGCATGCTCGATGTAGAACGAATCTACCAAATTGAACCTTCTTGAGGTAGGGGTGTTGTTAACAAGATTAGAAAACCATTAAATTCCTCTGTTTTTATCGTCATCTAGCCATGTCACGATCGGTTAGGCGTCTTCTTTCTTCTTTTTGAAGGCCAGATGATGATTACAGTTCCCGAACTTGTTTGGGTGAGGTGGGTTGTTGTAGGGGCTCAAGGACCTCTTCATGCGTCACCCCCGTATTCTCAAAGTGATCATCGGTTTTGAGTCGGGGGTGGTAACTTCGGAATCGTCACGAGGTTTTCGGTAGAAGAAGCGAGGAGGAGATGTTTGTTGAGCGAGGAGCGTTGTGGAGGAGGTTGCATCAAAGAAGATTCACGAGAGGGGCCTTGGCGTTTAGGTGCAAAAGTTTATCCTTATCCTTGTCTTCATTGAGTCTCAGGGCGTTTAGACTTTTAAACTTCAAATCTACAAGCTTCTTGAAGTTGGTAGTCAGCAATGCTTTTAACAACTTTCCTTCATGAAGTAAATGTGAATCGTCTAGACATTTGTGTAACAAGCTTGGCCACCAATTCATTATCCGAGAAAACTATCGGATCGGTTGGATTGATTGTGACGGTTAAGGGTGTTGATCGAATAGTTTGCTTGGCGATCTGCATAAGATTTGGATAAAGTTGTTTGGTGAAAAACTCCTTTGTGACTTTGGGCATTACTCGAGGAAAGGTACTTTTAGTGTAGCCGATCATTTCGTTCGGTTCCTCTTGGCGGTGATTTTTCATGAATTCCTGAACAAACTTCCTTTCTCCTTTCATCTTTTCATGCTCGTCATACATATCTTTGTATGTGATCGGCAAAAATTTAGCTTTTGTTGGTAGCGTTTTTCTTTCGACTTGTTTGGCGGCTTTGGTAATCCGTTCATGAGCTTGAGAAATCCAAGATTTAGATGGTTTCTTCGGTTTGGATGATGATTTGGTTGACTTCTTTTGATGGTGGTGGTGAGGAGTGAGAAAGCGAATCGATGATGAAGAGATATGAGAACTCTCTGGATCCTTGAGAGGTTGAGGTTTCTTCCTTTGTCAGCGCTTGAGGACTCTACAGAAAAGCGTATCATAATCAACATCTTGATCTTTTGGACTTCGGTTCGGTTCCTCGAATCATATTGATAGTATCCTCCACAAGCTTTTGTTGTTGCACAGAGTGGTGGCACCGGCTCCACTTATCGGGGGTTGATTAACGCATCGGGAGATGGTTCGAGTGGCGACACCACTTGATCCTCGGGACCACCCATTTGGTCTTTAGCAAATTCTTGACCTTTTGAAGGTGTCTAAGATTTGAAACTTCTTCACGTATGATATATCCGGTTGCTCTTCTTCTTGATATGAGCTTTCATCATATGCGGTACAAGTACGCGAGTCTTTCCTTTTCCTTTGTCGGTGGTGGACTTGGAGGTTTAGTTCTTTGAAGGAGGTGTTCACGGTTGCGGTCGAGTAGGTAATCTCTTCATACGTGCCGATTACCTTGAGCTTTCGTCCACAAGCTTTCTTTGATTCGGGCGATGGGAATAGGTTCGGCTTCCTTAGACGGAACAAT
Source organism: Chrysanthemum makinoi (assembly GCA_910596185.1). NCBI lineage: Eukaryota > Viridiplantae > Streptophyta > Magnoliopsida > Asterales > Asteraceae > Chrysanthemum > Chrysanthemum makinoi. The sequence goes on along the minus strand of OU343218.1, from coordinate 40,141,157 downwards.
CCTTTTGAGGAGGATTCCTTTTGGGGAGCTTCCTTTGACTCCGGTACTTATTCTTCCTGCACACTTCCTCTACGGTTCTCCTTCAGGTGTTCGAGAAGATTTTTCATCGAATGACCAACTTTGCCTTTTATATTTGCTTCCAGATACCTTTGTCGTTTTGAGCTTTTCGACATCTTGATTAGAAGGAAATCGGCAACCTGACACCTTGTTTCTTTGTAGGCGATTCCTTGATTACGGCAGGTAAATGGGTTCCGTCAACATATCGTGATTATTGGGGTCATTGAGCCTCTTGGGAATGTCGGGATGAAGTCAAGTGCTCTCTGGATCAACATTTAGTATATCGATGTAGGGAATCTTTGAGCCAAGTTTGTTGAGAAATGACATCATGTCATCCCAATCGAGCTTCGATAGCGATGTGTTTCTTGTTGACCAATGCCCGAAAATATTTGCGAGTTCCATGAGCTTAGGATGCTCATAGCCCTTGTCCGCGACCAAAAACGGAACTTGGTGATGATCATGTAGAGAGTTCTCCGGGTTGAGGAATATCTTTAAGCTCCGCATGAGAATGCTTGGTGATTACTCACGTAGCCTCGTCATAACAGATATTGATTAGAATTGGAGAGTGAGCTCTTGGCCGGTTTGGCATAAAGTTTGGTTGGTTGCGACTTAGGGAATTAGGAAGCGACCCTTAAGTCTGCGAGGTGTAATGGTGACTTGTTTGTGATTAGAGTACCAATCCACGGCGGTCAGTCGCTGACCCTTTCCATAGTGTTCGGAAGCTGTTGGATGTAGATCTCCGAGGAGCGATTGCGAGTGAGCATGTTACGATACGGATGAGTCCTCGAGAATATCCAATAATGAGACACGAAGATTACGAGCAAGTGAGGGTGTCAAAGTCACCACGGAGATTATTCTTTCCTATCTTCATTGGATAGCCATAAGGATAGATATCGGCAATGGAAGAACTTGGTGCATCCATATTCATTTGTTCGTATGTCGTGATGCGAGAAATAACATTAGCCAAAAGAACCAACATATCGAAAGACATAATGTTAGTCAACGGAAGGTCTTATTGTCTAGTTATTGAATGTGCAGTGTCAATGATTGTTACGAGTCCTAAGTCACTTGTTTGTTCAATAGTTCAATGGCGTCGTGAAAATGTTTTAGGTGAGTTAGTTAACTTTAAGTTTTAATGTTTATTTTATCACTTATTGTTCACAACATATCAAGCGATTTCAGTTTATTAGTGACATTTTAGGATTCGTGATGATATGATTAGTTTATTTACAAGTTTGTACCGCGTAACAATTCATAATGAAGGTCAATCGAGGCTTATGCGTAGATTGGCAAAGTTATCGTGAAGCGAGAAATGATATATCGTGGTATTAAACTTAGCGTAGGATCCAAACTACACGTAGAAATGTTGCGTAGGAAAAAAGGGACCTTATGTAGGGCTTACTGGCGTAGGCATATATTACCTTCTGCGTAAGGCTGCTCGTGAGTTGACCTTATCGCGTAGAGGTCCTTGTTCGCATATCCTTCCTGGTCACAGCGTAGTAGTCCCATTGTAGAACCTTATGCGTGAAGTTACGCGTAAGATTAATCTTACGCATAACAGCCTACGCGTAAGGTGATCCTTATGCGTAGGATTACAAAACCTTGATTACAATTTTAAGTGTAGCAAGCACGAAATAAAGCATCATATCATCAATATTAACACATAACATTCATTTATGGCAGTCAAAACACAATTGTTCATTTAACTGATTAAAGCGTAGAAAACCATCGCAGCGTAGTCCCAAACCCTAAATCTTGGCGTATGAAATCTAGCCATGGGATATGCACAAAGCTTTTGGTAGTTTAAGAGTGTTGAGAGTCTTTATACAAGTTATAACACTTAACTTCGTTGTGAATCAAAATTACCCAATATTATGAACTTTAAACCTAATTTCAAATTGTTTAACCAATTATGTTCGGGTGGTTAATAACCGCTGGAAATCATCAATTCAACACATAAGACATAACCCAACAATCTTTTTATACCAAAACACTTCACATTTGAAAAACCCAAATGACTCATAACCCTAATTTTCAAAATCATTAATTAAGTGTTTACGGGTGAGTTTTGATGATTAAAATGTATCATGATGTATTAAACGTTTTGACACTATTCTTTTTTAACACAAACACACAATCTTGATCATGTGTTCATACGCTTATCGCGTAGAACACAAAATCAATTATACAAAGTTTTAGCCGTTGGATTTTTGAAAAATTCAAAACCATTGCTTAAAAACATGTTGTAAACGAAATAAACACAAAAATGATGATCAAAACCGGGATTTCTTGAGTGAATTCTTGTCGTTAGGATGGTTTTAGGTTTTGAGTAATAAATGTGAAGTGAAAGTTAGGTGGGGTGTTTTTAAAAATAACTTTAACATTTTGGCAGTTTGGTCCCTCCACCTTTTCCTTTTTCAAACAAAGCCTTTTAACTTCCATTTTGGTTACTAAACAAAGATTTTAAGAAAGAAACTTTGCGACACTCCCCTCGACTTAAAAATAATGAAAGGTTATAAATTTAGTCAGGAGTGTCATTGACCGAGAAAATTTACCACCATTTGTTAAAAGAAACAGAGAGATAAGATAACATGCAAGTACGCGAGATGTTTTGAAGCGGTTAAAGTTTTATTTCTCCCCTCAACACTTGATCGAAAAATATGAATTTTGAAGATTATAGTGTTGACGGAAGAAACGTACTTGCAATGTTGAAAGAAAATAGATAGAAGAATATTTTTTGTTTTATCGGTTTTATATTTTTGTATTTTGTTTTGAAAAATTATTTACAAAAGAGATTTTGGTGTTTGGAGGTTTTAAAGGCTGTTTTGGAGGTCATCCAATTCCTCTTGAGTCAAACACCTCATACCAATCCGGTGGACCAACTCATTAAACCTAGCGGAGGCAAGGCTTTGGTGAGAAGATGCACAATTGGTATTCGTACCCATAAAATATAATTCAACGATTACCACGTTCCGCGTGATCCTTGATGAAATGATATCGAAGATCGATGTGCTTTGATTTGAGTCTTTGGCGGGTTTGCGCGAGATTGCAATAACTCCGATTGTCATGATACATCGGGTTGTCAAATCGTAAACCATAGTCTTTGAGTTGTGTTCTCATCCGGATGACTTGAGCACAACATGCGGACATGGCTACATATTCTGCTTCGGTTGAGGACGGCGATGTACAATCCTGCTTCTTTGATTGCCATGACACGGTTTATCACCAAGAAATTGTAAAGCTCACAAGTGCTTTTCGTGAGTCTAAGCATCTGCGTGGTCGGCGTCTGGCGATTAGTTCAAACCGAGAATCGCCGGATACGGATCCCCAAGTTAATGGTTCCCTTTATGTATCGGAGGATTCTTTTAGCCTCAGAGGTGGGTTTGGTTGGTGCATGTGATAGCGAGCAAAGATATACGGCAAAGACAATATCAGTCTGCGCTGGTTGTTAGATACATGAATGACCCAATAATACTACGGTATTTTGTAGGGTCCACCAATTTCCCATGTAAATCGGCGTCTAGCTTCTTGGTATGAGCCATTGGTGTGGCATAGGTGTCACGGGTTTTCATTCCAAATTTGTTTAACAATTCAAGGGCATATTTGGAGTGACTCAAGAAAATACCACGGGGTGATTGATGAACTTGCGGTCCAGAAAGAATGTGAGTTCACCCATCATGGACATTTCAAAATTTTTCTTCATTAGTTTTGCAAAGCGATTGAAAACTTTTTATGTGTAGACCAAAAATGATGTCATCCACGTAAATTTGAACAATTAAGATATGTTCCCGTGATATTGTATAAAAAGAGTTGGGTCAACCGAACCTTTGGTGAAATTATTAGCAATGAGGAAGGATGATAGCTTATCGTACCATGCCGAGGAGCTTGTTTGAGACCATCTGAGCTTTGTTAGGTTTGTAGGCGTGATTGAACTTCGGGATCAGCGAATCCATCGGTTGGTGACATAAACCGTTTCTTTAAGTTGTCCATTGAAGCGCGGTTTGACATCCATCGATAGACCGTCATATTCATATGAGCATGAGCGCTAGAAATATCGAACGACCTCAAGGCGAGCAGCAGAAAAGATTCTTCAAAGTCAATACCCTCTTCACGGCGATAACCCTTAGCCACGGGCGTGACTTATTTACGATAACATTTCCTTGACATCAATTTGTTTTCCAAATCCATTTGAGACCAATGGCGTAGACCCTGTTGGTCTTTCAACCAATTCCCATACTTCAAGGCGTTTGAATTGGTTGAGTTCTTCTTGCATGGATTCAATCCAGTTGTCTTTTGTCATTCGTCTTTGATGTTTTAGGTTGAGATTGGCGAGCGGTGAGTGCATAAATGCAATGTTCACCGTCAGTGTGAAGGCGTTGTCTCTGTCGGCGGTTGATCGGGTTGCCAATAATATTTTCCGGAGGATGGTCTTTTGTCCATCTATGTGTGGAGGGTTGATGTTGGTATACATTGTCGGTCGAGGATTCAAATGGTTTGAAGATTCGCGACATCAGGTGCGGCGATCTCATTAGCAAGCGGGTTGAAGCATTTGGATCAAAATCTGCGGTGGGGTACTTCATTGAGAACATCATCGGCAGTTTCATCATCATTGTTGGGCGGTTTGTTCAAGCTGTTGTGGTGGAGTCAGCTGGTGTAGGTGCATCCGGTAGTTGTTGTGCTTGGTGTCGGGTATAAGAGTATTATCGGGTTGAGCGTGAGCTGACGGATACACGGAGCACGTTCATCAATATAGATCGAGCAGCGGAAGCAAATAACCTTTCCATTTGTTGGCGAGTAAGTGGGGGCTTTGTTCGGTGATGATGGGGTTTGAGGAAGTTTAAGCGGTTGTGACCGGTTCTAGGCTTTATACTCGAAGCCATTTCCGTAAGTTCATCAAATGAGCATGAATCGTTTCCATCACCTTTGTATGCGGCGATTCGGTTGAAACCTTTGGAATTATCCGGTATCCGATAAAGACTCAATGTCGGCTTTGGCTTTGAGCTTTCCAAAGTCATCACGATCATTATTGGATAGCAAAGAGATCCAAATACATGAAAGTGTTTTAGATTCGGTTTTCCGTTATGGACGAGCTCGAAAGGTGTTTTGTTGTGGCGTTTTGTAATCATAGAGCGGTTTTGAGTATAGCATCACGATGAATACGACACGCCCATAAGTAATGTCTGAAGTTTAGCATTGATTAACATTGTTCTTGCGGCTTCCACTAACGTTGGTTTAGATCTTTCGACAACTCCGTTTTGTTACGGTATGCGTGCAATAGATGTCGATCTTGAATTCCCACTTTCTCATAGAATTCACGAAGAGTTTGATTAACAAATTCAGTGCCTTTATGCATTACGATTAATTCGGCGGTGTTTAGTAGTTGAACTTGTATTTTGTGAAAGGTGATGATCATTTGTGGAGCTTGATCTTTGCTTGAAGAAAGTAGACCCAAGTCCAGCGTGAATAGTCATCAACAATTACTAAGATGTAGCGTTTGCCATTGATCGTTTACCGCGGCGCATCGGGCCACACAAATCCATGTGAAGAAGATGAAGCACATCTTTGAGTGTTCCACCTTTGAAGGAAAATGAGCAGCGAGTGCTTTTGCCTTGTTCACAAATGAGCAAAGGTGATCTTTAGAATCTGAAACCGTGGAGAGTCCTTCAACTAGTTTGTGTCGAGCAAGGTTGGTGGTGGTTTGAAAGTTTAGATGTGAGAGCGGCGGTGCCATAGCGGGATTTTGTTGATGTTGCATTTGAAAGTAAGCATATGGGAGATGAAGCAACCATGTCTTTCATAGAGATAGTGTAGAGACTAGAATTAGCGATCCGGACATAAGGTCATTTCCTTGTAGATCACGAATGAAACAAGTTTTCTCCCGGAAAGCAACCTCCAATCTCCATCACAAAAGCCGACCTCGAAGCAGATTATGACGAGGCCTTCCACATAGTAAACCACCTTTAATTTCGATGTTCCCATTGACATAGTCTCAGGTAGCCCATGATAGCTGCGAAGTGATCATTCGAACACGGCGGTGCCAATGAACTTTGCAATAAAGTTTGATAGGTTTAAGATTGCTGTCATGTGTCGGGAACATCCGCAACAATCGAGAATGATCGTATCACTGCATTACACCACGAGGCGACACGGATGGAATAGAAGTAGATGTGGAACCCGAAATGTTAGAGGGTTCCATAGCGATTATAGTAGATATACAAACATCAATAGCTTTAGGTATCCATTTAAATCCTAGTGTGTTATATATCCATTACTGCCATCTATAACTACTCTTTGCTTTAGTCTTAGTGAATGCACTAGGTGGTACTACATTCTTAGGAGGTGAAAATGGAGCTCTGAGGGGCGACAATCGTTTCTTAGAATCTAAAGAGGGCGGTCTACCAAGCAGAGACTTAGAAAGATTAGTGGGCCTAGAGGTATTCCGGTTCTTAGGATTCCTTAAGAGAGATGATAGCTTTAGCAATACATTTATCATGACAATGAGAATTCATACTTTTACGACAAATAACACAAGGTGCATCGGACTGAATATCAAAAGTACTTAACGGTTTAGCATTCGTTACATCACTATTTCTATTACATTTGCGGGCCTTAATATCTATAGTGGATGCAACGTGAGTCTTATTCATAGTCCTAGGGTGTTCTTCTACTTTAGCATTCTTGATTGATCTTTTCTTAGTTAGCAACTTCCTATTCTTGATTGAGTGCTCTAAGAACGTGAAGTCGGGGGTTTGGAAAAGGCTCAACTATTCTGTTTTAGGTAGAAGGCCGTTAGCTACTTGTGATTTGGCAGTAGAGATTCTAGGTTCATGAGTACTAAGTGTTCTTGGGGCTAATCTCTTAATGATGGTTGTCGGAAGTTGTTCATACTTTCCTAACATTTCTCTTAACTTGATGATAGTGTGAATCGGATCTTGATTTTTAGGAGAACATTTCGGCAAAATGCATAACTTATTTAGTGTGTGCAAGATAATGATCAAGTTCATTTGATGCTTCATCACGAGTCTTTTGAGTAAATCAAATATGACACCATATTCCTTTTTAACTTTTACAAGTTCTTGTTCATATTTTGAGATTTGACACTTAAAGACACGTTTTGATCATCCAGTTGCTCAATTTTAGGATCGGAAGATTTTGTGCATGGCGGGCGATTTTGTGTTGAAAAGCAAGTTGTTGATCGTGAATATCTTTTTGACACCAATTAAGCGACGTATTGCATTTGAAAGTTCGTTTGACAATCGTTTGTTTTCAACTTTAAGGACTCGATCTGAAGCACATTATCAGTGTTCTCAACATTTATCCGAGAATCAACGATATCGTGAGGTATGATCAAATGCATATGACAAAGAATTCAATAACACAACATTATGGACATCAGCAGAGATGACATCTTCCAAGAGTCGATCAACATCTTTTCTCAACATTTTCTTTTTACGTTTAGTATTAGAAATAGATGTTTACGTTTTCTCAGCGACCTTCATCACTCCAGTTCCTTATGAAAATCCTTTTCAGACTATGCACAATTTTTCAAATTTTTAGGTAAAAGATTTTTTGAAAAATGTCTCTTTGTTCTCGCGCCGAGGCGATTGAAAATGTTCAATTTTGATTTGAGCGATATTCTATCTCATGTTGTAAAATTTTGAGGTCAACCATGAAAATGTCAAAATATCTAAGAATTTTTCGATTTTCAGGTTTTGAATTTACTTCACGGATGGAAGGTAAAGGACCATAAATTTGTGCATAATGCGGTTTGGGGATTAACATTAGAAGACTCCGGTGTTTTGATGATAACCCTTGGTGTGTTAGAAGAATCCGTTGGTGTGACGAAAGTGACGCTTTTGAATAGTTAAAAGGTTTGTTGTAAACAACTTTTCTAATTTTGATGACTCTCGTCTTACATCTAATTCCTCTTGGCGATGATATTCAACAACATTCATAACGAAATTATCAACTTTATATTCGCACTGGAAACTTCGAGGATTTGGTTTGAATGCTTTTGTTGAAAGCTTAGGTTTGTATGTCGGCAAGATTGGTCCATATCCATTTGGATTGGGTTTTAAAGTAAACTTTTCAATGGCCGTGACCGACTCGCCATGTTTGTAAACAACAGTTTTAAACTCTTTAAGTTTGTTTTGCAAGCCGATGATTTCTTCAAGATGATCATCTATTAGTTTCGTTGAATGCTTTTTGTATGCGAGAAGCTGTTTTTGACAAGTTAACAACTTCGGCCTTAGCTTTTTGATTTTCCAAGGTGAGGCGTTAATTTGCTTTTTATGTTCATGTTTGATTGTTCTATTTGAGACAACAAAGCATTCTTGAGCTGATCGCATCATCGTCTTTCTAAATATTTTCATTTTGATAAGATTTGGCAAAGGCCGCTTCAAAACCGTTTTCACGTTTTTCTTGAGTTTTGAAAAAGTTGAGTTGCTTTTGTAAACATTCAAAATCCTTGGTTAACAGTGCATTTTTGCATTTCAAGTCTTGATTAATGGCATGACATTTTTCCACTATGGTTTGTTGGTCTTGTATTAAGCGAGCAAAATCTGGATGAGGCAAAAGTTCGGCGTGTTCAACGTGAGTCTCAACATGATCATTACTTAGATCCTCAAGTATAACCACGGAGTCAATTTGATTATCAAGGGAAACCGGTTGGTCATCTTGATGCGTCAAATATAACTCACGAGGGTCTAGTTGAAAATCGTCGGAATGAGATGTGGATGACTCATTTTGAACATTCGACCTTGCGGATCTGAATGTTGGCGAGATATGAGATCGAGATAAATATGGTTTGTTGGTGCACGAGACAAGCCATCGGTCATACAGCGGCTGTGTCACTCATGTGTAACTCACATATTAGCCATCAACATAACGGTACATTGGCACGCAAGTCCTCCATATCATCATCAGTGTGCATTTGCCATAAAGCTGTTCTTTGTCTGCAGAGAGTTCCACCGACTTCATCCTTAAGAGCCAAAAGAAGAGCCTCTTTGAAATAAGCATTGCCCTTAGTCCTTGGCTTTGGGCATGCATTAGCCAGGTGTCCCTTCTCATTGCGGTTGTAGCATCGAAGACCATTCAACCCATTTTGAGCATTTCCCTGTTCCACCACTTGAGCTCAATTGTTATTCCTACCCACAGCATTAAACCCTTGACCACGCCCATCGGCGACCATAACCGATTACGAACTTCAACTCGTCCATTGTTTACAACGGCTTGATTCCTTGTATTAGATGAGGAGCGAATACGGTTGTTGGATTTGTTGGTATAACGGCTAAAGGCATTAGCAATCATAGCAAATCCTTGTTGCAATGCTTGAGCGGATCGGATTCCTCATTATGAAATGCTTCATTGTTGTTGTATGGAACCAATTGATTTTGTTGAGGTTGATGTGATTGATCGTTTGGTGTGTTTGGCTGATTGGTTGAGTTCTTGGTTGAGGAGAATAATTTTGTTGAGCATATAAGGCAAGTTGTTGATTTTACGGATGTGTGGGTGGAGCAATTTGAGCACGGAGAATCCTTTCCCTATCAACTTCCTTTTCATGAGGCTTCAAGTAATCGCAACAATCGTAGGTAGGCTGATGCATGTTTTTAGCTTGACGGAGAAAAATGACATACTTCTCCCATTCGGGACCAAGACTACTTAGGAACTTAGTATTCACTGCAATTCTTGGCATGTGATGTTGTGTTTATCAAAATCATTGATGATGTCTGCGAAATGATAGGACTCAGTGTCTCTAGGGTTCAATCATGAAGTGTTCATAAGCCAAGTAAATTTTGGATTCCAAATCTTCTGATTGAGTACTGATCCTTCCATAAGAAGGCGAATATGATCCCATTTTCTTTCTGATCTTTTGAGCATCAACACTCTGAAAGAATTGGGTTTGGTAATCCTAAGAGGATATATTCCATTGCAAGCTCATCTACTCCATAGTGTAGAAGTTCTTGAGGATTCAAGTCTGCTTGATAGCAATGTTCGTTTGCTCATCTCTTGGTGGAATGGCATTTGGATCTTCGGGTACAATGACAGTAGGCATCTCAAAAGGACCTTCCAAGATAACCTTCTTTAAGAACTTTCCATGTGGCTTCTTTAGATCACAAAATCTAAAGAACCTTATCACCCATTGATCGTAGTTTCTGGGAGTGAGCATTGGAGGTCTATCAAGTGACGGCCTCATGAATTGATTGTTGGTCGCAAAGTTTCAAACATCTATGCAAACCAAGTGGGTTCCCTCATAGTGATCCTTGATGGATGTTGATTAAGGTCATTTGTGTATGGTTGAGCTTGAAGACTTTGTGGTGGTTGAACCATTTGAGGTTGTGGATTTGCGACAAGTTGTGGGTATGTTGTTGGTTATTGTTGTTGATTAAATTATTGCTGATAAATTGCTTGTTGTTGATTCCATTGTTGATGTTGTGGAGTTAGTTGTTGTTGGCGTTGAGGATGAGGATAAGTGTAAGGGAAATAGTTAGAGTATGGTGGTTGTGACATGTTGATAAACTTGTGTTGGTAAAATGGATCTTTGTAGTCGAATGAACCTTTGTTGATGAAGTATCCTTAGGCATAGAAAAACAATAACCAAGTAGCACTTATGCGTAAAACACCAAAAATTACAACAATAAGGAGTTACGTAGGTTTTAGCTTCTGGCAGCGTAGGAAGAAAAAGGCTAAAGTTATGCGTGACAACAAAGTTAGGCGTAGAAAGTTAGAGTAGGATTTTCTTACATCGTAAGACAAGGCTTAGGCGTGAAAATCTTAGCGTAGGATTTCTCTGGCGTAAGTTGATCTTATCGTAATTTTAGGTTTTATCCCAAATGATCTTTTACACTATCACGGTGCAAATATCCAAAGTCGGCGATATTTCGGACTTATCAAGTAAGAAAACGCGAATAAACCCGCGAAAATGAAGATCAAACCAAGGATAATCTTACGGCGTAATTTTAGGGTTTCAATACGGCAGTTACTTTCGTAATTTTGATTTAGCCCAAAGATGTTTCTAAACCAGTTTTTGTGTGATGAAATAGCTTCAATAACACCAAAATAACACAAAAGTGTGAAACTTGATGATCAAGCACTCAAAAGCGGTTATCGTGAATGACACCCGCGAATAAAAACTAGTTCAAAAACAATGATCCACGCATAAAGTTTGAAACTTTTGCCAAAAACAAGTATTTTAACACCTTAAAACGTTGAAAGTACAAGAATCTTGGATTAAAAGTGTAAAAACAAGTTTTTAAGAGAGCTAAAGAAGTTATTTTACTGCAAGACCCAAAACCAAAAAACTTCAAAACAAACGAGTACACCCAACTATGGCGATTGATACCAATCATAGGTCACTAGGTTTACCACACAAGCTTATAAGAAAGATAGAGAGGCGATTGAACAAGATTCCAAACACACACACACACGATAGTATGGAACGGTTAGGCGTAGAGGTGAGTGAAAGAGAATAACTTGAACAACCAACCTTCAAATGAAGGTTTAAGGGGATTTATAGGAGGGAAGATAGGGCAACACTCCTAGTTCCCTTCCTTTCCTTATTGGGCTAGGCCTAGGCTTATGGGCCTTCTACATAAGCCTAAGGCTAATAACAAACATAAAGGCCATAATAAGCTAACTATTACATATGAGTAACTAACACTTGAATAAGGTTTAGGAGTGATTCCAACACCCACACCATGGTATCAACCTTTGGTTGCTTGTTCAAATCTTTTACGACAATGTCTCCCGAAAGGATCAAAAAGGGATTGATTTCTCAACTGCCCGAAGAATTGCGAACCTCACTGCAGAAGAAGGGTGGAACCGCATTGAGGAATACATTCAATACCAAGACAGCCATTGGAATGAGCCAAGAACGCGCTAAGTATCTCTACTTTCTAGAATGAATAGTTATCCTTCGATGATCGGATTAAGAAAGCACAGAAGAAGCTTGCATACCTCACAAAATCAGAACAAAAAGGCTAATTAACCCATACCTCATATGCGACATTTGTGGAGGGCCACACGAGAGTGATGAGTGTGATGACACACGCCAAGAAAGCTTGTTCCTTTCTAGTCATGATATTTATGATGACCCTTCACTCCTCACGTTCTATCAAAACGATGAATGTGATCCCTGGGGCAATCTGAAATAGAGAACTGAAGGAAGGGAAGGATCAGAATACACCATCCGTGATGCCTTTGAAGAAGAACTCGAGCAGTTTACCATGGAAGGGACCACACTCTTAAAAGGTCTTGAGGAGTTTATCCAAGAGCAACAAGTTGAAATAGAAAGTCAATTTGATAACCTCCACGAAATATAAGTGGATCCGCCCACCCTTCACGATCCAACTTGCCATCACTACTCGACAGGAACTACTACCAAGGATCCCCGCATCCTGACCGAACCCCACACAAGGGAACCTGTGTTAGGAAATGAGGAAATTCGAACCCCTTTCAACCCCTCACGGTCCCCTCCACAAACACCACCGCCCAACGAGCAACTCTCGCACGGATTCCCTATCCCTCTCGTCTAAAGAATCAAAAGGCTGAAGAAGACAATGAAAGAATATTGTCTTATTTGAAACAAACGTCCATCAACATACCACTCCTCGATGTATTCTATCACATCCCTAAACATAGCAAATACTTCAAGAGGTTAATATCTAATCGGAAGAAACTTGAAGGGTTGATATCATTAGGAGAAGAATGTTCGCTATCATCCGAAAATGCCCAAGAAGAAAGAAGATCCGGGCAGTTTACCATTCCTTGCTCTATAGCTTTCTATGAAAAACGCCTTGGCGGATCTTGGGGCAAGCATTAACCTGATGCCTCACTCCATGTTTCTTAAACTCGGATATTCAGGGCTGAAACCAACCAGGATGAGTATCTAATTAGCTGATCGATCAATCAAATATCCCATTGGAGTTTGTGAGAATGTTCTTGTAAGGGTAGGAGAATTCAAGTTTCCGTTGATTCGTGATTTTAGAAATGGAGGAAGATAACTCAGTCCCAATAATCCTTGGAAGACCATTCTTGGCTACAGCTCGTGCCATCATTGATGTTCATGATGGTAAACTCACTTTACGCGTGAGGTCCGAGAGCTTAACCTTCGACATCAAGGATTCTATGAGCCATTCCTCCTCATGCGATCACCCCGTATATTTTGTTGAGGAAGTTGATGAATTTGTTGATGACATAGATGGCTGCATTGACGAGTATCTATTAAACGAATTCATGAATAATGATAACAACATAATATACAACAACGAAGAAATTGAGATGGTTGGAGCTGTTTCCTTTTATCCACGTAGGGAAGAAATTGAACCTATTGAGCTTCAAAAGCCAGAGAACAAGCTAAAACCATCAATCAAATAACCCCCTACCTTAGAACTAAAAGATCTCCCGATTCACCTGGAATACGCCTTCCTTCAAGGAGAGGACCAACTCCCTGTCATCATAAGCTCTTCGCTAACCACTAGTAAGAAAGAGAAGCTCTTGGAAGTTTTAAAATAGTACAAAGGAGTGATCGCATGGAGTGTTGCCGACATTAAGGGTATTGATTCTACATTCTGTAGTCACAAAATCCTCATGGAAGAAGATTACAAACCAACCGTTCAACCGCAAAGACGGGTTAACCCTAATATCAAGGAGGTAGTGAAAAAAGAGGTCATCAAGCTTCTTGACGCAGGTCTCATCTACCCTATATCAGATAGCCCATGGGTCACCCAATCCAAGTGGTTCCAAAAAGGGAGGAAATGACGGTGTGAAGAATGGGGTGAGTTGGTGCCGCAAAGAACGGTTACTGGTTGGCGGTTCTGTATTGACTAAAGAAAGTTGAATGATGCCACCCAAAGATCATTTTCTCTGCCATTCATTGACCAAATGCTCAAAGGTTAGCCGCATGAATACTCACTGTTTCCTTGATGGCTTTTCGGGATATTTCCAAATTCCCATTGCCCCGAAGATCGAGGAAAAACTACATTTACATGCCCCCTACGGACGTTTGCCTACAGCGAATGCCCTTCGGTTATGTAACGCACCGCCTTTCACGATGTATGATGGCCATATTCCACGAATTAATTGAGGACAACATGGAAGTCTTCATGGATGATTTCTCGGTATTTGGAAATTCCTTCGACCTTTGTCTTTCCAACCTTAGGAAGATGTTTAACCGGTGCGAGGAAACTAATTTGGTCTTAAATTGGGAAAAATGTCATTTCATGGTAAAAGAAGGAATTGTCTTAGGACATAAAGTCTCTGGAAATGGAATTGAGGTCGATAGAGCAAAAATCGAAGCAATTTCCAAACTCCCCTATCCTACCACCGTTAAAGCCATTCGCAGCTTTCTAGGTCATGTGGGTTTTTATCGAAGGTTTATTAAAGACTTCTTGAAAATTGCCCGGCCAATGACACAGCTTCTTGTTAAGGATGCCCCTTTTGATTTTTCTGGAGAATGCAAGGAAGCATTCAACCGATTAAAGAAAGATCTCTCACCGCCTATAATGGTCACCCCGATTGGTCCCAACCATTCGAAATCATGTGTGATGCTAGTGATTATGTCAGCGTGCTTTGCCCAAAGGGAAGAAGCATTTTCAACCAATATACTATGCTAGCAAAACCATGAATGTAGCGCAAGAGAATTACACGACCACCGAGAAAGAACTTTTAGCTATAGTTTTTGCCTTCGATAAGTTCAGGCAATATCTCGTTTCTCTAAAACTGTCAGTTCACCGACACTGCCTTACGCTACTTGTTTTCAAAACAAGATGCTAAGCCCCGACTCATTAGATGGATCTTATTACTTCAAGAATTCGACATTGAAATTCGAGATAAAAAGGAAATCTCGCTGTTGATCATCTATCACGCTTGGAAAACCACGATCTTGAGAAATTGATCACACCGAGATTCGCGACTCTTTTCCTGAGGAACGGCTAATGACCATTAAGGAAATTGAGCCATGGTATGCGGATTATGCTAACTACCTGTCTAGTAGGGTTTTGCCAAATTACATGACCAAGCAAGATAAAAAGAAATTCTTCACTACGCTAAAACATTACTTCTGGGATGAGCCCTTCCTATTCGATATGCCCGATCAAATCATTCGACGTTGCGTGGCCGGTAGAGAGATTGATCGAATTCTGAAAGAATGTCATGCGGGACCATCTGCAGGACATCACGGTGTAAATGTCATGGCACGAAAGGTTTTCGATGCCGGATTCTATTGGCCCACTATTTTTCGAGACGTTAAGAGATTAGTTCAAACGTGTGATGCATGCCAACGATCAAGAAACATCTCGCGAAGGGATGAATCACCTCAGAACTATATCCAAGTCTGCGAAATATTCGATGTTTGGGGTATAGACTTCATGGGACCTTTTCCATTCTCTGGAGGAAATGAATACATTCTCGTAGCTATTGACTATGTATCCAAATGGGTAGAGGCTCAAGCCCTTAGGACTAATGATGTGAGGGTAGTTATCCATTTTCTTAAAAAGCTCTTCGCACGATTCGGGATTCCCAAGGCATTGATCAGTGATAGGGACTCACTTTGCAATGCTCAAATGGAGAAGGTGATGAAGAAGTATGGCGCCCCATAAATTTTCTACTGCATATCATCCCTGACGAATGAACAAGTAGAAAACACAAATTGGGCATTAAAGCGGATACTTGAAAAGACGGTCCACCAGAATAGAAAATATTGGGCATTCAAATTAGATGAGGCACTCTGGGCATTTAGAACTGCTTACAAAACACCTATCGGAACAACCCCTTTTCGCTTGGTATACGGGAAGGCACCTCCCTATTGAACATGAGCAAAAAGCATATTGGGCACTTAAGGCCTGTAATATGGATTATTCTGAAGGTGGTCAAATCGGTTCTTACAGACTTCGAATTAGATGAACTAAGGCTGGAAGCATATGAATCATCAATCACATACAAAGAAAGGGCAAAAAAATGGCATGATCAACGAATAAAGAGTCCTAAAGAGTTTTTAGAAGGAGATAAGGTGCTCTTGTATAATTCAAGACTGAGATTATTCCCGGGAAAACTCAAATCGAGATGGTATGGACCCTTTTCAATAAGAAAGCAGATGAGCAATGGAGCGGTGGTGCTACTAGACCACGATGGAAGAGAATTCACCGTTAATGGGCAACGGGTGAAGCATTATCAGTTGGATAATAATGAAATGGTGAATGATGAGGATATTGTTTTAGAAGAAGATGGCGGTAATGAAGTCACATAGGAGCATGACTACGAGTCTAGCTACAAGACTCTTCAATAAAAAAAAGCGCTTCGTGGGAGGCAACCCCTGCTTAATTGTTTGCTTGTTAGTGTCATATGTCTTTTATTGATTATTTATTCTCATGTTTAAATTTATAAAAATGCTTTATTTTGTTTTTAACCTCGTCTTAATTGCATATAAAGGTATTTTACATAAGGGATAAGTGTAGGGAGGATTACACACGTTATCAAAAGAAACGTAAACATGAGAATAACAATTAACTAAAAGATATATATGTGTGTTTGTTAGAGTCAAATGCTTGTATCGAGTCATAATGGATGTTTCAGAAATTTTCCAGATTCTAAAGATGTAAATTTTCCGAATATTTTTTCAGAAAATCGCAGACCGTTTTGTCGGGATAACCGACAGCGTCGATCGCAACCGACGACGGCGTCAGGAAGGAGTAAAAACATCAGTTTACTTTTTCTCGTTTTCTGAGCCACTTATAAATTTTTGGAATTTTCCAGGTCTTAATTTTCCAGAAATTCTGTAAACATCCATTCCACAAGCATTATATCCTAGTTTTAAATCGAGTCTTATATATATTATTACCGCCGATTTTACGCGAAGGTTTCGTTTGTTTTCTTCAAGTGTGCAGGTTTAGTTTATCAAGAAGAAGTTACATAAGATTGGAAGGAGATTTTCACGCACACATTCTTCTTGGAAAGGATTTAACCACTACTTCACACACGGATCCTACCGAGCTAATCAGGGGAGTACTAGTTTCTTTTGTTTTGCATTACCTTCCATTATCATAACTTTGATACTTTCGGGGAACATTCGGGACAATGTTCAGTTTAAGTGTAGGGAGGGAAAATAAAACGGGAACTTTGAAACTATGCTTATCCTTGATTATTTGCTTTGTCCAAGTGTATTTGTGTAATAAACCATGAGAAAATGTCGGTTAGGGTAATTTTGGCACCAAATTTTTAATTTTTCATCACATATAGGAGTGGGCCATTAGTTTTAACAAAAGCGTCTCACGGATAGGAAGTTGCATGACTAGCACAAAAACCCTTTACCACCTAAATTCCACCCAAAATGTGAGGATCACCCTTATTTTAGTAGGAATTAAAGCATTCATCTTTAATGCTTAGAGTGTGAACCGGTAGTATATTAGATTCTAGAACTTGTTTTGTGATGCATTCCGAGATCGCTAGTAAGACGCATGACTTGTGTAGTTAGGAATAACTAAATGATAAGAGGCATTAGGATAACCTTGTTTGATACCCGTAATATAATTACTTCTTCCACATCGGTTGAGTAATTCCCCACACCCTTTGTGTTGTACTCATCTTTAGTACACGATACCCCTAGTTAACCCCTCAGAGTCTATCCTTTTCGCGGTTCTCGTGATGTTTCGGTTTTTCGGAATATCAATGAAGAGCATTGTTTACACCCCACCCCCAAATATACACCCAAATCGCCTTAGCCTACCTTGTATGCACTCACTTTTAGTGCATTTTTGTTATCACCCTAAAACCTTAGTTCAATTATCTGGTTGCTTGCATGAGTTGCTAAGTCGAGTCATATCCTTTGTATACAGTTTTGGGACGATTGGGATTCATGGGAAAAGTTAAAGTTTATGAAATGACGGGAAGGGAACGTTAAATTCAAATTCCCTTTGTTTGCGTAATAATGTACCCCAAGTGTTTTGATCTTTTCAATTCGGGTCAAATTAGTGTTATAGTAATAAAAACTCAAGTGTAGCGATGTGCCTATAAATCACTATCATTTTGATGTTACGTAGAGAGGGATGGTAGAAAAAAAAAAAAAAAAGAGAAAAAAAATAGAAAAAAAGAGAAAAGAAAAAAAATAGAGTGAAAAAAAAATACGGGCTACCATCCTACATATATCCTTTAAATTTATGTTTGTTTATTTCAGTTAGCTAGAGTCTAGAGTGTCGAGTCTTGGCTTAGCAACACCATTCTTCGTATACTTGCAACATAGAGATTTTTGACTTGCCACCACTAAATAGCCTATTCCACCAAACCCTTTGTTTCCCTACAGTAAGCCTAACGTTACAACCCTTTAAAGACCTCTTTGATAGTCTTTCCTAGGTGCTTACGCCAAAGCGATGGAGGTTTGATCTATTCTCAAGCCTATGGTAATCTATGTACTAGGACCGGTTAATGAGTGTTTATCTTCCATTTCCAATTTGTTATATTTCATATACACCCGAGAGAGATGTGAGTATCCAAACACCCCATGTGAGGTGCTCGTATGTAATTTCCGTGCTTGTTATGACTTTTGCGGGGCTTATATGTGTTGCGGACTATTTTAAACCAATGCTTCATGACCCCTAACTTATAAATTAATTGGCTAAAATCACATTTGCTTGAGGACAAGAAAATACAAAGTGTAGGGATATTTGATAAGGTTTTAAAAGGTACCTTTTTGAGGGGTCGTTTAAGCCCTTATTTGATCACTTTTGTATCCGTTATTGCTTAAAATCGTTCCTTTTCACTTTTTAGGTCTCTTGAAGGCAAATTGCTGTAATGGCATTTATTTGGACGAAAAGGCGCGAATATACGAAGGAAATGGCCAAAGTCAAGAATCGAGACACTCCAGCTGCTGAAAATACAAGGTGACGGCCATCTTATCTGCACGCCGTCGGAGGATTTTGTGAGGGACGAAGCCAAAACTCCTATTTTCAAGTGACGGACGTCAAGTTATAAAAGTAGGCCGTCGCAACTCGACGGCCTAGATTCAATCCGCGGCACGGCTGAAGAGGACGGCGTCACAAGCACAAGGTGACCGCCCAAGTCTAACGCCACCGAAACCCTAATGATCCGATCGACGGCGTCACAAAACATAAGGTGACGCGCCGCATGTGTAATCTTATATATAGAATCCAAATTTTTCAGTATTTGTGGGTAGTCTTTTGAAGTAAAAACCTAAACCGAACCAAGGCTGTCTTGTACAGTATTTTAGGGTTCCAAACCCTATCTTACACCAAGATAAGTGTTTTACTTCATTAATACAATTATGTCTTTGATTATTTGTGTGTATGCTTGCATGTTCTCCATGTCCTGCTAATTTACTTGTGTGTTTGCTTAGGGAATATGAAACTTAATTATTGAATATTGATTGGTTGTCTCTTATCTTAGTTGATTAATGATCTAGTAATGTTATAGGTCATTCAGGTGTACTTAATGCTTTATTAAATCTTTGTGAACCTTAGAATATAACTCCTTGAGTAGTTGTAAGCTAAACCATCCAAAGAGTGCCTTAGTGTAAGAGTTTATTATCCCTAGTGGGTTTTGTAGACGAGACCCTTTGGTAAGTTCAAAGAGTTAGGAGAAACGCATACCCTACAACCCACACACAACACAACTAAGAATAAGGGATGACAATTCAACCACTAATAGGAGATAATTAAAGAGTAGTAAAACCTAAGTAAACACATCTTTAAACTATCATACGAGCACACAATAATTAGACATAGACTACATACACCTTAGATTAAATAATTAGATAAGTAGAGTAATCGGTAGCAATACCAACCCCCAAATCCAAACCCCAAGATTCGTACCTTTCAATTTCCTAAAAAACATAAAAAGATAAAAAAATAATCTTCCTCAACCCCAACCTTAGCGTAGTAACTTCTCACTAGCATTCCTATTCTCCTAGAGAACGATATCAATACCCGTGGCTTACCCTAATACTACACTACAACGATTAGGTTCACTGCCTAGGGTGTTGAAAAACTTGCTCTACGAAAAGGAAGTTCCTTTGACCTCGAACGACGCGTGTAGCGTTATCATTCAACAAAGATCTACAAAAGATTACTCTTTTGAACTTTTCTGAGATTGATTTTATTAACATTTAATATTCAGTTTGAGTCTTGTTTCTTGATCTGTGATGTAATCTTCTTTTGTGTATAGATCTTGTATGGTCTAAGTGTTTTGAGAACCACACACAAACAGAAGTGAGACTGAGATCGATTCATTACTTTACTTTGATAATAGTCCAACACTCGAATCTCACGAAAGGATTTAAATACATAATGTTTATCATCCCTTTTTAATGATTCGAATATTTCCAGATGTTTTGAGTTGTTTGATAGAGGTTGGATCGATGATGAAAGATTCTCTTGTTTATAGAATTTCATGAGTCATGATATGACTTTAAATAGCACGAACAAGGTGAAACGGTTCTGAGATCCATTAAGATGATACATGTTTGACACATGATGTTGATATTTGAGACTTGTGATAGTTGAGTGGAATCTTGTGAATGATTTTGTTGAAATTAGTTGTGTAGATGTATTGATGGCTTATAGCAGAGCTAGATCTTAGATGTTGATGTAGATACATTTGATGTTTGTATTATTCATTTGTTTTGATATTTTTCTTGGGTCAACAACTCTCTTCAGATATCTTCTTCATTATTTCTCACAAGTCGCTAATGATTTTTCCTTACAAACCACAACTCGCTACATCTTTATGCTTAACAAGTCGCTAATGTGTCATGAGTCAAGTCGCTAAACTTTTTCAAAACAAATCGCTGCTGACTTTCAAAAAAATCAACAAATCTCCAAGTCGCTACAGAAATAAATATACAAGTCGCTACTTGTTAAAGAACAAGTCGCTACCAAAAAATTAAGAGCACAAGTCGCTACTTAGATTCATTGCATCTGGACTGTTTTGAGGACAAGTCGCTTGATTTTTCGGCGAGTTTTCCGACCATTTTTAAAGAAACCCAGAAACATCATAAAAGATGCTTCATTATTTGACCCATTTAGACCATTGATATGACCACAAGACATGTAAAAATGTTTAAAACTGATGATATTAACGTGAAGTTTTGACCAAAAGAGGAATAAAATATACATGTTTAAAACTGTTTACCAAAAGACAACAATTCGACCATTAAAACAGTAAACAAAACAATTTAAAAACATGTATCAAAACCACAAAAAATCAACACAACACAATAACCTTGGCTCTGGTACCAATTGTTAGGATCCTATATTTATTTTGTTTGATGATTCGGGTGGTCTTGGATGATGGAAATACAAGTTAGCCATTTAGAGAGAGAAAGTAAAGAGAGGGTGTTTTCTTGGTAGAGACTTGCTTCACAAATGTTAGGTTAGATTATGAGAAAAGCACCACCCCTTTCAAGGATGGAAGGGGTATTTATAGTTACAAAGAATACGTCCTCCTATCGGACTGTGGATCAGGCATACAGTGGGTAAAGACCCGTCCTTCCTCCACGGTGTTACACTACGCTAAACTATGCTACAAACTAACTAATTAACTACTAAATAACGTAAATAACTACAAGTCTACGAGCTAACATATGCTAGACTATAATTGGGGTGACCGACACTTTAACATGGAATTTCCAATTCCTCACATAGATCATGGTCCAAAATTACTTTTAAACAAACTTCAATAATCCAAATTGATCCAAATCTCTCATAAACACTCAATTCAATTTGTCCTTAACAATCATCTCGTTATCACATGGCTCATTTCAAACTTCGCCTAGTCCATTCCAAATTAAACGACCACCGAGAAGAAAATTGATCCAACAAAATGATCCAAGTACACTTTATCACAAAATACCACTCTAATCCAATTTAGAAGCAAATTTCCCAAGCATGTTCATGGTATAACTTTTAAGTAACTTAAATATACTTGATTGAATGTACGAGACTCAACATTCAGTCCAAATCCAATTCACGAGACTCACTCCCAATCCAAATCTCATACTTGTCTAGCCCAAGCCCACAAGACATATACCAACGGTTCTTTTGACAGCCCATGATAAAAAATCATACCCGATCTATGTCTGACCCACGAAGTCAATAAACCCAAAGCAAGCCCATTATGATCCAACTCTATTGGTGCCCTAGCTTTTGGATATAAAAAAATGCACACTACTTACTTGACCTAATCCCTAATTTCTCTCAACATAAACCAAACCCTGATATGACTTTGTCACAAACAATCCGCCTCTCTCATTACCAAATATCTCACAGCTCAAGTAAACTAATCTCAGTTGCAGACTCATAAATCAAACAACTCTCCTTTAACACAAATCAAATAGAAAACACAACCTTTGATTCCATCTCATTATAATCGGTATAACACGAGATAAGGCCCCGTCAGTTGTATGCCATTCCATGTTGATCACAATTATCCTAGAAACGGATAGCCTCGCCACAGGGATGGCTTGAGCAAGGACATGGCTTTCAAGACGGGTAGGTATTATGACTGTATTTGATTTTCGTTTTTCCCTTTTTCTTATCACGACTCAAAGATTGTATTCAACACAATTGTTGGAATCATTTCTTTAAAGGTCGAAGAATATCACAGCCCTTTTGATCAATGAGGGTTTTATATTCTTTTGTGTATAGATATTTTAAGATCTATGTGTTTTGGTAAACCACACACTAAAGGAATGATGCTGAGATCTTACAAATTTGCTTTAGTTCATCCTTTAAAAACGTACCAAAGAAAAGAGTTTAACATAAATGTTATACTTCTTTTCTTGCATTGTTCGAACAAATAAAGAAGCTGAAGCTTCAAATAGGAGTCGATTGTTGAAACTAAAGACCTTGATAGATCTTTGAGCACTAGTTGATCGTTAGTTATGCTTATGTAATCACAAACACACTAAAAGACAGTCTCTATAACTTGTATTCAAGCGGAAATTAAACACAAGAACAAACACAAATAACTAAGAACTCTTTAAACACAAGGAACCCTAACCCGTTTCCCAAGAAACGTATAAACATAAAACTAAATAAGATATACATTATAACTTCCTAATAAAGCTCATGCATATCCTAACTAACTATAGAATACGCGGAATATCTATCTCAGCAGATGAGAGAGTAATAGGGTCCTCAGCTCCACCAGCAGATTGCTCAGTGGTAATGGGAGATTCATTGGACCTTTCAAGAGAAAAATGGTCATGCTCAAAAATAGGAGAGCTTTCAACAAATGGCTCTCTTACAGGACTAGGTGTGGGCATTCTAATACCCTCATGCTCAAAATCATCAGGAGTAACATGAGTAGGTGGTGGACTATGTGTAGGTATGGGTAAAGGAGCAGGTGTGGGTTGGTCAGGAGAAACATGTGATGCTTCTGCAGTCATGGAAAGGCCCTCATCTATGGAAACTGATGGATAACCATCAGCAACAACAGTAGCAAAGGGTGGAGTACCAATAACATTCCCCTCATCAGCAACCTCATTGCCTTGAGGCAACATAGCTGCTAGCAAAGGATGATGTTCCCCCTCAAAATTAGTTTTCATTGAAGCAAACAGTTTAGCAGTTAAAACTCCTATGGGACAAAAAGCTTGAACTTGGGTTGTAATTTCTAAGATCATTTGCAAAAACCTAGGGTACATTAAAAATTTATGCTTTTTCCTTTGAACATTTTCAACCATGTTATCAAAAATATACTTAGAAAAATTATAAGTTAAACCCTATAACAGACATACAATCCCACAACCCAATTGAGTAGAAAATTGGTCCCATCCCCCTGACTTATTACTAATGCTTTGAAGTAAAGTGTGTACCAAAAATCTCCACATAGGGCAAAGCTTTTTTTTGTGCCACATATCAGTTCGAGTACTTTGATAACCCACAGCCCTTAGCCCAGCAAGTATCTCTACAGAATTAGAGTGATAAACCCCATCTACATCGTCCAAACGAAGCTTTTTCCTTATCAAATCCTCCGTCACAACATACTCTGTTCCATCTATCATAGCTGCATTCTCTATGTCACTCCGTTTCGTAGCAGATGGCCAAAACTGTGTAACCAATGATTCATATATCACATCCGGAGAATATGTTAAAGCATAATGAAGCTTGGATCGCTTCAAGAATTCCACCATTGGTTCATATAATTCATGACCCTTTGCTTTTCCCAGAAAAGCAACTTTGTTATGGTCTTTCTTGAATTGAAGCGCCATATGTGAAATTGTGATAATGAGTTATGATTCACGCAACTGGAAGTGTGTTTGAATTAAGTGAAAAGGGAATCAGTTATTTTGGGCGAAGATATGCGAAGAAGGTATTAGTAGAAGTTACCCAATTTATGGTCAAATATATTGGAACAAGTTGTTGACCATATCTGACGTGGAAACTAACTTCAACCAAATTCAAACTTAACACTTCAGCAGAAACAATGGTCAATCTGCTGAAGAAGGTCAATCAGCAGAAACATCTCAAGTGGCTAAGTATTCTTCAGTAAATATCTTTTTACTGTGACACCCAACTTGCATTAATTGTCATAAAGCCTTGAATCTGCCTATAAGATAATCCCAATGCACACTTATCACACATCAATTACCCTCAATTATCTTCACAAACCCTAATTTCTCCAAAAATACCACAATCATCAACAAAACCATGTCTACCAAACCAGAAGTCATTGATCCAACCTCCTCTCCATCATCATCATCTTCATCATCATCAGCCAGTGATGATTCACGCCTATTATTTCGATCTTCTTATCAATATGAACCTCGACCTTTGAAGTCCCCCTTTCTCCCTTCTTCTGAAGATGATAGTGTAGTGGATCCAAGTGAGTCTTATAGTGATTCGATGACTCCTCATCGTCTAGAGCCAAGTGCGTGGTGATTGAACTTCTGCTCGAGGCTGGTACTTCATACCATGGAAGCAGGGGAAAGGGCAAGAGAGCTGAGGTGGCGGGAAAGGGAAAAAGGAAGATGGAGTGATGCTTTATGGTGGAACGAGTAGATGGAACAACCGAAGATTTCTAATACCACAAATTCATCTACCATGCCAAGAGCCAAAGATATAAAACTAGGTTCTTGAGCATCTTCATCTTCGTTTTCATCATTCCATCCTTTCCATTTTCATCTTCAGCTTCTTCATCGTACTGGTCATGTATATCCATCAGCTTTTGTAATAGATGATAGGAACTAGTATAGGTTTGGTAGATCTTGTATAGAAATGGTCTTGTCTTTTCATTTGAAGTTGATTGTAAGCTGTAAGCTGTAAACTGTTTCTTGAATGAATGAACAATTTAACTTCAGTACTTCTCTTCATAGAAATAATTAGATTACCGTACTTCTCTTCAGTAGAAACAAGCATTAAGCTTACATGACCATATTCTATTAACCAAATTTGTGAACATCAACTAATAGAGCATTATGCAAAAGCAGACCGACGTAGCATACACACCAAACCAGACAAACAAAACTCAAAGTACATTAGCAGGTTAGTGTTAGCAAACAAAAAGATAATCAAATATCTACAAAGTTTACATAATATACAACTAAAATCCTCCCCGAGGCATATGCCCCCGAGGCATATGCCTCCCCTTAAACTTTTCAGTTAAGGGTTAAGCATCCTAATATGGACAACTAAGTGTTGAAACCTGGGTCCATCAAAAGGTTTAGTCAATAAATCGCCACATTATCATCAGGTGAATCTTAACCACTTTTATCAAATGTTTTCATATGCATCTCTTATAAAGTGGTGCCTGATTTCAATATGCTTAGTTCTATGTGGAAACTGGATTTTTAACTATTCATATGGTACTTTGATTATGAATAAAAATTGTTGTGTTCATGAAGTTAAACCCATAATCCAACAATTGATTTTGTATCCATAGTACCTGACCACAACAATTTGCAGCAGCAACATACTCTGCTTCAATAGATGAGGTAGCAACAATAGTTTGTTTCTTGCACTGCCAAGAAATCAATCTTTTTCTAAGGAATTGGCAACCTCCAGTTGTGGATCTCCTATCCAGATTTGCCCCAGCATAATCACTATCACTATATGCTTCCAACTTAAAAGGAGACTCTTTTGGATACCAAAGACCTAAATTAGGTTGGCCTTTAAGGTACTTAAAGATCTTCTTTACTGAATTCAGAGATGGAAGCAAGTGGAGTGACTTGATGTCTAGAACAAACACTCACACAAATGTAATGTCGCCTAGAAGTTGTTAAATACATCAATGAACCAATCATAGATCGTATAAGTGAACATTCACAGTGGATCGGTTCAATGTTGTTCTTTTGTTTTGGAGCTTCATAAGGTGTAGTGGCATTCGACACTCTCCATTCCAAATTTCTTCAAAATGTCCCTCACATATTTATCCTGACTGATAAAAATACCATCAAGTTTCTGCTTAACTTGGAGACCCAAAAATAAAGTAAGCTCCCCCATAGCACTCATCTGAAACTCTCCCTTCATCAGCTCCTCAAACTCCCTGCACCATGCTTCTTTAGTGGAGCCAAATATAATGTCATCCACATAAACTTGCACAAGTATGATGTATGTGGAATTCTTCTTTAGGAAAAGTGTTTTGTCAATGGCACATCTTCTATAACCATGCTTCAGCCAGAAATCTGAAAGCCTAGCATACCACGCTCTTGGTGCCTGATGTAGTCCATAGAGAGCTTTTACAACCTTATAAACATGATGTGGATGATCTGGGTCTTCAAATCCTTTGGTTTAAGTGACATAAACCTCCTCTTCTATTTTACCATACAGAAAAGCACCTTTAACATCCATTTGATATACCATGAATCCCATGTAAGATGCATAGGCTAAAAATATTCGAATGGCCTCAACTCTAGCAACAGGTGCAAATACTTCATCATAATCAATTCCTTCCTCTTGCCTGAACCCTTGAGCCACTAATCTTGCTTTGTTTTTAATCACAACACCCCTTGCATCTCTTTTATTCTTCAAAATCCATTTTGTCCCAATAGCATACTTCCATCGGTAGTGGTACCAAGATCCAAACCTGTGATTTTGAATTGTTGCATCTCCTCTCGCATTGCTTCAAGCCAACTTGAATCTTCAAGAGCTTGAGTAACACTGGTTGGTTCCACGAGAAAGAAAACAAGTAAACAGACAATGCTTAAAGTCTCAGTGTGATTGTCCCTTTCGATGTGAGACATAAGAAAGAAAAGCAACTTGACCATATTTAGAACTTGTCACAGTCCTTCTAGTTCTAACTGGTGCTTGAGGATCACCAATAACATTGGATTGAGGATGAGCAATGTTGATCCTTTTAGTAGCAGTGGGGTTAACTTCAATAGATGTGTCAAAATTAGTCACAGTTGGCTCAAAATCACATCATAGGAAGGTGAGGTGAAGATGCCACGGCTTGGTTGATGATTTCCAAGATATGAAGGTCTTGGAAAGCGTGTATAAGGTTCTCCAAAGTCTGTGGACACTTTAGTAGAAATGGGAGACCCTTCAGGAGAATCATGATTTCCACTGACTGTGTCTCTAGCAATCTCTCCATCAAGCCTCTCAACATCTAGGTTAGCTGCATACTCTTGCTTCTGAAGCCTAGCAAGATCCTCTCCATAGTGTGACTCATCTTCACTCTCATCAGAAGTAACTTTAGAAGTATCACTTGCAAAATGGTTAGGGGAGAAGGAAGGTACAATAATAGGTTGTTCATCATCCGCAAACTGACTATCTGAGTCAACATCCATGGTACTAGCATTGTCAGTGGGAGACTCTGGTGTACCTGCACTTTGATTAGCCACATGTATAGAATAACCCAAGTAATCAGTTAATAATGGTCAAAAGACCAAACATATCCTTGACCTTGCACATTGGGCTTATCTTCTAGATACCTCAGGTTAAGTGTCTCCTCAATCTTTCTAGAATTCAAATTATATACCCTGTAAGCCTTACTATGAGCCGAATATCCCACAATATACCCCTCATCAGCTTTCTCATCAAATTTACCCAATGGATCACTTGTGTTCAAAATGGTCACTTGACACCCAAACGGTTTGAAGTAATGTATAGCAGGAACTTTCCCCGTGAGAAGTTCATAAGGTGT
Organism: Chrysanthemum makinoi; assembly: GCA_910596185.1. NCBI lineage: Eukaryota > Viridiplantae > Streptophyta > Magnoliopsida > Asterales > Asteraceae > Chrysanthemum > Chrysanthemum makinoi. Next base: position 40,113,014 of record OU343218.1, on the reverse strand, counting down.
CTTGAAGAGGTCTAGTAATGGATACCCAGTTCATTACATAACATGTTGTGCTAACTGCTTCAGTCCAAAACATAGTGGGTAATTAGGCTGCAAGCATGGATCTTGCTGCCTCTATTAAGGTTCTATTCTTTCTTTCAGCTACCCCATTTTGTTGTGGGGTTCTTGGAGTGCTATAGTCCCTTTTTATCCCTTTAGACTTGCAGAGTTCAATTAAAACAACATTCTTGAACTCTGTCCCATTATCACACCGAATACCTTTAACCTTTTTGTTCAACTGGTTTTCAACAAGGGTAATGAATTCTTTCAACACTTGAGACGTTTCATCTTTAGTCCTTAGAAAGAATACCCAACAAACCTGCTGAAGTCATCAGTGAACAAGACAAAAATACTTGTGATCAATACTTCTGACTTGGGTTGGACCAAAGAGATCCATATGCAGCAACTGAAGAGGTTCTGAAATAATTCTCACAGCAGTAATGGCTTTATATGAGGCTCTGTGTTGCTTTCCTTTGTTGCAGGCAACACAATTATGTTCATTGGTGAAAACTTTGGAAGGAAGTCCTTCAACTAGACCAAGTTTAGAAAGTTTGTTGATGGTCTTGAAGTTCACATGAGCCATCCTTCTATGCTATTTTGTAGACTCATCCAGGAATGCTTTAGCCACCAAACAAGTTAGGTCACCTTCTGGTTGAACATCATTCAAGTTGAATGTGTATAGATTGTGATTCCTAGGAACTCTCAGCAGAATTGATGTATCTTCTGGTAGTTTGAAGTCTTTAGATAGCACAAGACATTCATCCTCAGAGAAGAATACTTTGTTCTTGGTGTCACAAATTTGTGAGACTGAGAACAAGTTGAAGTGTTGTAGTTCCTTTACATAGTACACATTCTCAAAATCCAGTAGAGGTGTTTTGATGGTGCCTTTCCCAGTGATTCTACCATCACTTCCACCAAACGTCACATTGCCTCCTCCTTCTATGGGTACGAAATTATGCATCATATCTCTATTTACTGACATGCTTCTTGAACAACCACTATCAACGATGCCAACTTCCTTATGCTTAAGAGGATGATCCTACAACAACAACAACAAAAAGATATATACAAAATATTAGTACACTATAGAGGCTCAAGTCATCACTGACTTGAGCCTGCCTTGTGGATCATTAGAGTAATGCCATGCAGATGTATAAGATCCACCATTGTTCTTGGGTTTCCATTGAAATTTAGGTCCCTTTTTAGTCCAAGAACAACCTGATGAGGGCTTCACAGCAGTATCCCGAAATCCCTTCCCATCATTCATAGAGTCAACACAACTAGGCCAATAACCATTTTGAAAATATGAACTTGTTGGTTTCACATAAGGTCTAGCAACAGATCTTCTCCAAGGAAATGGAGAAGGTTTAGTTGCTTGTGGAATATAAGATGGTATATCATTAACATTTGTCCACATTGGTCTAGGTTTCATTTGACCAACACCTGCACCCATTCTTTGCTCATGAAAATTACAATCCTTAATCAAATGAAATTTGCTTCCACAAACAAAACATGTCTTATTTTTAGAAGATTTATTCAAAGTAAAAGATGTTCTATTACATGCAAAAGCATTCAAACCACAAGAATTAACAGAATTGTTTTTAACAAACTTAAAAGAATTATTATGCAAAGAATTAAAAGACAAGTCTTCAGAAGAAACTGTCTTGGAAGTTGATTCCTCAGCAGCAACTCTAAAAGGCTTGTAAGCAGTCTTGGGTGTAGGCTTGGGCATGGTCTTGGGAAGGTCTAACTTGTCATTTGAATCACACCTGGTAGTAGAAGTAGACCCTTGGTCAGAGGACTTGTCACTGTCACAACAAGAGACAAAGTCAGTAGATGAAAAATCAGGGTCTGGCAAGTCTTTTGACTTTTTGCCATAAAGATGGTGTGATCCATCAAAGTCAACAGTGAGGTAAATGTCAATGCGCATATGTTCACCTCTAATAGGTCCAGGGACAACATGTAAGGTTCCTTCTTTGACATAATTAGCTAAACCTGCTTGTGTAGTTTTACGCCCATCATGCCTAGCTTCTAATCCTACATACTTTTGAAAACCTAAACCTATCCCTGAGGTCTCAGATTGACTACAATAGATATGTCTAGCTAGATTGTTACCTGATATTAACCATTCGTCATGTCTAGCTACTTCCTTATCTAGTTTCTCTTTTAGCACTTGATTTTCATAAACTACCTTAGCTTTTTCTTTCTCAGTGCATTTTAAATCAATTTTAGCACAATCTAAATCACTTTGTAACACCCTGATCTTTTCATCATAAGCCAATTGATTCTTTTGAAACCAAACTTTTTGTCTTTCTAATATTTTTAAAGCCTGTTTATAAGCCTCAACTTCTACATATCATTCATTATATTTAGGTTTCAATTCATCATAGGCTTCTTTAAGTTCAGTATATCGTTCACTACAACCAAAAACACAATTGTGTACCTGAGAGATGCCCATCAAGGCAACTTGATCATGCCTATCCTCTGAAGTACAGCTTGCCAGCAATCCAATATTCTCAGAACCATGACCTTCATCATTCTCATGCTCATGCATCTTCCAGTCGACATGGTCATCCACAGGTGACAAGTGTGAGGAGGGTCCACCTTCGAAGTTCCAGCTTCCTTATGAATCTGCTGATAGGAAGAATATCTCACCTCATCACCAGCCTTCCTATCCTTGCATTCTCTAGAGAAGTGACCCATCCGACCACAAGTAAAGAATTTGACCTTGCCTTTGTTAAACCTAGCTGGATCTCTTCCTTGGAAGCCAAACTTTCTCCCAGAATTACTCTCAAACTTCTTGATGTTCATTGAGAGCATAGCCAGTTGCCACTTCAAATTCATCTCTTCCATGTCAAATGGATCCACCTGTTCAAAGTCCTCAAAGGCTAGTTGCTGATGAGTGTCATAGTCGGCAACAAAAGAATGAATCACATCTTCCAATACACCACTGGATTTAGGTTGAGAACTTGATGAAATTGTAGTGTATGATGATGCTGTGGAAACAGGACTTGGAGCATAAGTCATCTTATTTGAGGAAGCCCTAACAAACGCTGTGTGACTAGGAGTGGATGAACGAAAAGGGCTTCTCACATCAGGCTCAAGAGATTTAAGTCTGTTGTATAGTTCATCAAAAGTGAGAATATCCAGCCCACCTTTAGCTTTGAGGGCAATGCTTACCTGCAACCAAGATGAAGGTAAGGATCTCAAGAACTTTGAGTTGCACTCATCATTATCTGGCTTTGCCTTTAGCTGATTCAATTGACTCAATATCTTATGGAACCTGTCATACCCCTTGTGGATACCTTCCTCTTTAGAGATTTGAAATTCTTGAAACTGTTGTTTCAGCATAGATTTCCTCATTCTCCTTGACTCTTCATTCCCACCAAACCTAGCCTTGACAGCCAGCCAAATGTCCTTTGCATCCTGCATGTAGTGAAAGTCACCCAAGTGATCTTCAGGTATAGCCTGAAGGAGAATAGTTCTCACTTTGTTCTCTCTTTGAACAACCAGTATTTCTTCAGCAGATTTGGGAGGAACAATGGTAACATTACCATCAGGATCTGTGATCGTCCTCTTCAAACTGTTCCCATTCTTCACAATTTCCCAGAGATTCCAATCAATTTTGGAGATCCAATTCTGCATCTTCATAGCCCACAAATCATATTCCTCCTTCTTTAGGTATGGGAATTTTGCATTCTTTGTTTAAAAGACTAAGTTGTTGCATAGATGTGTTGTTTTGGTTGTTGGTGACCTCAATGTCAACGTCTGATCCAGGCATGTTGAATGAAGTTTTGGTTGTAAGGGTGTGCAGAAAAGATTGTTCTTAGTATTACAGAGACTCTCCCGAGGCTCTTATACCACTTGTTGAAACTAAAGACCTTGATAGATCTTTGAGCACTCGTTGATCGTTAGTTATGCTTATGTAATCACAAACACACTAAAAGACAGTCTCAATAACTTGTATTCAAGCGGAAATTAAACACAAGAACAAACACAAATAACTAAGAACTCTTTGATCCTCTATGGATCTTTTAATAATACTAAAACTTTGTTTTTTTTTAACTCGTACATAACTCATACTATTGTGTTCCTTTTATAGACAAGGAACCCTAACCCGTTTCCCAAGAAACGTATAAACATAAAACTAAATAAGATATACATTATAACTTCCTAATAAAGCTCATGCATATCCTAACTAACTATAGAATACGCGGAATATCTATCTCCGCAGAAACCAACTACACGTTTATATTACTTCAGCAGAATCCATGTACTTCAGCAGATTCCTTCAGCATTATTTTCAGCAGAATTCCTACTTTGCATAATTCCCAACATCGATGAGGATAATGATTTATCGTGGGAAGAGATACAACTGATGTGTTCTTAAGAATATGCACGAAATCAAATCTGAGATTCTTAAGAATTTATTCTTGCCAGTTAATTGTCGATCTAGAGTTGAAATTGGAATATTAGTTTCAGCTTTAGAAGTAGAGGTTTAAAGAATGTATATGATAATATATGTGATGATGAACAACAGAATGGACATTGTTGTGATTTGTTGTACGAGTGATGAATGAGACTAAGGTTATTGATAGTGTGTATGTTGATTGCTTGATTGTGTATAAGTCTTTTGAATGCAAGGATAGTAGTAGAATGTGATCTTTTGTTGATGGGTGTTTGAATGAGACTTCAGCTTATAGTATTGCTGATGCATGTTGATTTATATGGATTTGTTGAAAGTCGTTCTATGCATTGATCTTCTAGTTATGACCATGGTTTCTTGCTCACTTGGTTTGACTACTTGGGTTGAATCTAGTTTTACGAATCCTTCTACTTCATTACTGCCTTTTATTTTAATCAAACCGCTTCTTTACTTTATCAAATCTCAGACCATTTTGAGACACAAATCGCTTTCAAAAAAACAATTTAGACAACTCGCTCAAGAATTGACAAATCGCTACCCCTTGCGTCAAAACGCATGGAACAAATTTGACACAAGTCACTTTGACTTTTTGACCAAATTAAAGACAAGTCGCCTTTGACTTCATGACAAAAATGCATAAAAGTCAACACTTTTATGACAAACCGCAACATCTGGACAAATAGGACAAATTGCATGCATGATAAAGACAAAATGCTCAGAAGTATCACAAGTCGCTTAATATTTAAAACAGACAAATCTTTTAGTTTTGACAAACCTCTTTTCGTACAATGAATTTGGACAATATTTGACAAACCTCTTTGAAGAACATGACCACAAACCATAAACCAATAACAAGACCAGTTATACATAACTCAAGCAGATTTGATAACTAAATCCAGATTCAAGACAAACGGAGACCAGTTTTACCATAAAATCATCAACACATCAACAAGACCGTATAGACCGCCTCAAACACATACACAAATCGCATCCAAACATCAAAAAAACATAAAAAACCGCATATACGAGCCACAAAAAAAACCATACAAATCATCAAAACAATAAAACCTGGCTCTGATACCATTTGTAGGATCGTGTATTTTATGTTGTTTAGATGATTCGGGTGGTCTAGGTAGATAATTAAACAAGATAGCCATGTTAGAGAGATAAAGAGTATAGAGGGTGATCTTTTAGAGAGAGAGAGAGATAATTAAAAATGAAAGGTTAGATTCAAGAAGCACCATCCCTTCCATGGATGGAAGGGGTATTTATAGTTACAAACAATACGCCCTCTTAACGGGTAGTGGATCAGGAATACAGTGGGTAAAGACCCGTCCTTCCTCCACGGTGTTACACTAAACTAATCTACTCTACAAACTAACTAATAAACTACTAAATAACGTAACAAACGACATTTCTACGAGCTAACTTATGCTAGACCATAATTGGGCTGACCGACACTTTCACATGGAATTTCCAATTCATAACAAAGAAGAAGCCTCTTGCTCACTTACACTGATCAAAACACTTAGGCTATTTGTATATCCAAATAGGGGGAGACTGTTGGGTTTAGTGAATACCCAAACCCCTAAATTCTAGGATTCGAATAGAAAATACCCTAAGTGTTTATAACCTTAAACACTAACAAGTCACTGAGCGCATAGCCACTCAGTGAGCCATCCTCAAGATACTTAGTACGAGACGAAGAAGTAAAGTCTCTCCACTCAGTGAGGCGGAACTCAAGGGGTGAAGACTGAGTCAAGAAGAAGATGGTGGATTCAGTGAGTGATGACAATAACTCACTGAATCCCAAAAATCCTCGCCAACTATTATCACAGAAGACAAGACTGAAGATTAAGACTGAAGGCTAAGAAGACTAAAGAATGAGCGGGACAAGGCGGGCTAAGGTTGAACAGATAAGACGAAGTCCTTATCAACCCAAAGTCAAACTTTCCCTGAAATGCTAATTACCATAATCAGTGTCATCACTGGCAAGAAGAAAGCACCCTTGTATCTTACTCAAAATAGCCTATGTAAACAGAGACAAAATACATCAGTATTTTGTCTTCTACAATCATGTCAGTTTGTCTACTAGGATAGATTCAAAAACTATACTTGTATAAATAGCCATAAGGTAGGAGTGAAAGATGAAGCTTGTGCATTAATTGTGAAAAACACACACAAGCATCTTTCACTCCTCCAAATACGACTGTGTCCCTGAGATAACTCAGTGGTACCTGAATATTTGTGCTTAGACTTAGCCTAAGCTTCGTGAGGAGTTACACCATACTTGTCATTTCAAACCCAAGTATTGTTCCGCAAGTACTTGGGTAATGTATTCTTTTTTATTCGTTTTAATAAAGATTATAAACGTTGGAAAATATCCTTTATGTTTTATCTTGTTAAAACTTATTTTAAAGTGCTTTTCATTAGTCATGATTCATAATTAGTATTATTTACTATTTTAGCTATTTGTGAAAAGGGAACAACAGTTAGTTAAATTGTTAGACGATTTAACTAACTAATAGACATTTAATTAACAAGTAAAGGACTTGTTATTTTGTGTACAAACCCCAAACGAATGAAACATGGGGGGAAGGGGGGTTTGAAAGTCGGCCGAAGGGTGTGAGGGGAAGAGAGTTAGAGTTTGACTTGGATTCCAAGCTAGGTTTAGACTATATAATTTATCCCTTGATTCATTATTGGTGATATTTTGCATAACCTAAACTCAAATCAAATAGTTCTCTCCACTCCCAAGTCAATAACAGATCGGCAACTAACCCTAATCCCTTAGGGTTGTCGACCGAAGTTCAAGAAACAATAAACCATGAGTTTCATTGTTTAGTTCGTGATCTAGAACTAGCATTCTACCGTGATGTGTTGTGTATGTAAACTTAGAGGTGACTTGTTTTAGTTGCTAAAGTGTTTCGTGAGACTTAAGGTCAAGATTAAGAATCATTCATTGATCAACCGAGCAAAACCAACAGGTGAGTAAACATTTGTGTTTGATATGTGTTAATTCATGCACATCAAACGGATCCATGTGGGATGTTCTTTCCGCTGCGTTGCTCATTAATAAATTTTATTTGATTATAAAATCCCAACAGTGGCATTATGAGTCATCGTTTGATGTTATGAGTTACACTAAAAAACGTAACATTTAACCTAAAAAAGCTTGTTTTTCGTGTTTTCTTGAAACTTATTTTATTAATCCATTTGGGAGTTTTTAAGATGTTAAAATCGACCTAAAAAGATCTTAAAATTAGTTTTTAGAAAACCCTGGGTCGGTGGTTTACGGGTAAAAAATCGATAAGTTTTTGCGTGTTACAAATCTTTCAGTTTTTTGGCTTATGTACTGTGTCAATTGTTTTTTATTGTAATCCATGACAACTACATGCATACTTGTCATGGATGATAAGCTAACCTCTTATTTTGAACATATTATTAATGCGTTAATTGGTTAAACAGACTAACACGATGAATAACCCAATTTAAAACACTTGCGTGATTTATTTTTGTTTGCTGATTGCTTGACCTTGCTGCACTAAAAAATTAATTCTCATCACTCTGTAATGAATTTGATCATGAAATTTATATGGTAGATCCACGACCTAGTAGGCTACAATGTTGTAATTTACTGCTAAGGTTGGTGAAGACTCCTATTTCTTATCTGAGTATTTTTATACTTTCGCATAAGGCTTCTTCAATCAAGTTATTTGATGTATGTGTACTACTTGTTTTACATTATTCTAAAAGCAAGTGGGAGCCTTACCTGAAGTGAATAAAAACATGAAGATACGCATCCTTCTGAAAACACTAGCAAACATCACAATGTAGTTGAACATGAAAGTATTGAACCACAAAGTGAGGTTATTCCCATTCATAGGTCCGTAAGGACACATCGTGCACCTAATCAATTTAGTTTCTATGTCGATGTTGAGGAGCATCAGTTAGGGGATCATAATGAAACTGCTAACTATAAAGCTGCAGTGTCAGATCCTGAATATGATAAATGGCTTGAAGCTAAATGCAATCCATGAAAGACAATGAAGTCTCAGTCGAGGTTGACCTTCCTCCTAATGCTAAGACCGTTAAGAGCAAATGGATCTTCAAGAACAAGACCAACATGGATAGCAACGTACAAACCTATAAAGCTCATCTTGTAGCAAAAGGTTATACTCAAAACTACGGTGTAGATTATGAGGAAACCTTCTCTCCTGTTGTAGACATTAAAGCTATTAAAATCCTTATAGCCATAGCATCTTTTTATGACTATGAGATTTGGCAGATGGATGTCAAAACCGCCTTCTTCAATGGTCACATAACCGAAGAGGTTTATATGGTGCAACTTGAGGAGTTTATAAATCCAAAATATCTCAGACGAGTATGCAAGCTACAACGTTCCATTTATGGATTAAAGCAAGCATCAAGGAGCTGGAACAAAAGGTTTCATGAGGAAATCAAGAAATTTGTTTTTACTCAAATCTTTGATGAGCTATGTTTATATCAAAAGGCTAGTAGAAGTACGGTCACATTCCTAATCTTATATGTCTATGACATATTGATCATGGGAAATAACATTCCAATGTTACAAGATGTGAAATCCTATCTTGGAAAGTGTTTTGCCATGAAAGACTTGGGAAAATCAGCATACATTCTTGGAATAAAGATCTACAGAGATAGATCAAAACGGTTAATTGGACTTTTTCAAAGTGCATACATCGGGAAAATCTTAAAGAGATTTAAGATTGAGAATTCCAAGCGTGGAAGTATCCCAATGCAAGAAACACTAATCTTGAGCAAGTATCAAGGTCCCTATACACCTGAAGAGGTGAGTTGCATGCAGAGAGTTCCTTATGCCTCGGCTGTAGGATCTATTATGTAAGCAGTGAGATACACTAGGCATGTTGTTGTGTTTATTCAGAACCTCACTAGTCGATTTCAAAAGAATCCAAGTGAATGTCACTGGACTGCTGTGAAGAACATTCTGAAGTATCTTAGGAATACTAAAGATATGTTTCTTGTTTATGGTGGTGATCTCGAAAGGGAGCTCATATTTACTTGTTACACTGATGTTGGATACGAGACTGACAGTGATGATACAAAGTCTCAAACCGGATACGTTTTCATTTTAAACGGAGGCACTATAGACTAGAAGAGTGCTAAGCAGAGCACTACTGCAATATCTTATACAGAAGCTGAATACATAGCTGCTTCAGAAGCTGCAATGAAAGATGTTTGGATTAGTAAGTTTATTGATGGGCTTAGAGTCGTTCCCACTAATAAAGAACCTATGGAGATGTACTGCGAAAATTCTAGTGCTATAATCATCGCCAATGAACCTGGACTTCAGAAAGGTGCCAAACCTTATCGAAGGAAATTTCACTATATTCGAGAAGTTATCAAAGAAGGTGATATTAAACTTCTCAAAGTTCACACAGTTGAAAACATAATTGATCCTTTTACTAAGGCATTACCTTGTACCAAGCATACTGATCATGCTAGGAGTATTGGAATTCGTCTAGCTAGTAGTCTCATGTAGATATGTGATTATTTTAGTATTTGGATAATGCGATTTTAAACGGTTTTTATTTGGATGAATTAATATACATGGTATGATTGTTTTCATTCATATATTAACTGTGTCCTTTATTTGCATGCTTAATTCACGAGTAATTTATTACTCTAAAATTGTCCGTTATCGATTAACAATGCGAGAGTATTGTAGAATTAACATAATTGTGAGCGATTGGTAATATTCGTTTGAATATTAAAGGATGTATCCGCCAAACTCACATATTATCCACATGATATGGATATTGGACTACCCCAAACCTACGAGAATTCACCTTATGGATTGGCGTCATTGGTGAATCCGCAAGTGGTTGTATTACTCGTCTTTAGACTTGAGATGTAAGTAGGTCTTGCATGTGTGAATATCACTTTCTTGATATAGTTAAACGTTGTCATGAATAAGACAGTTAAAAGGCTATTTTAAGAAGTGATGTGAAACACATGAATGACATATACAGTCAAAATAAGATTTGTTCCTCTACGTGTTTTCTGTAGATAGATACTACTGGGTCCCTCATTGAATTGATCATATATGTGCATGGTCGTGCCAAAAGTAAATCAAGATGAACCTTGTTTACCTTTGGTGATCTTGATTAATATCTATAACGAGAAACAAAATAAGTTAAACATTATGGAATGACTTTGATCAATATCCATAGTTTAACGAGTATGTGAAACAATTTAATTATAAAATCACACTGAGACATTTTTATGAAATCACACTCAGGTATTTCTGGGAGCAATAGCGTGTTGCTAGACGCTTACCATTGCTTGTATAAGTTATTGAGATTATGACATTCGCAAGTGAGAGCTATTGGTAGTGCTCAAGTCGTAATCGGTACTTATACGGCTAGAACTACGTGAGCCTATTGGGGGCACACACGTATACACCAAGGGCACGTTTTTATTAATGTATTTATAGTAGATATATTAATTATATTAATTAATAGTTCACGAAATGACTAACGTTCATTAGTTAAACCGTTAGATGATTTAACTAACTAATATACATTTAATTAACAAGTAAAGGACTTGTTATTTTGTGTACAAACTCCAAACGAATGAAACATGGAATTGTTTTTTTTTTGGGGGGGGGGTTGAAAGTCGGTTGAATGGTGAGGGGAGAAGAGAATTAGAGTTTGACTTTAACTCCAAGCTAGGTTTAGGATATATAATGAATCCATTAATTCATTATCGGTGATCTTTTGCATAACCTAAACTTAAAGCAAATACTTCTCTCAACTCCCAAATCAATAACCGATCGGAAATCAACCCTAATCCCTTATGGTTGTCGACCAAAGTTCAAGAAACAAGAAACCATGAGTTTCGTTGTTTAGTTCGTGATCTAGAACTAGCATTCTAGTGTTCTACCGTGATGTGTTGTGTATGCATTTTAGTTGCTAAAGTATTTTGTGAGACTCAAGATCAAGATCAAGAATCATTCGTTGATCAACCGAGCAAAACCAAGAGGTTAGTAAACATGTGTGTTTATTATGTGTTAATTCATGTACATCAAACAGATCCTTATGTGACGTTCTTTCCGCTACGTTACTCGTTTAATAAATGTTATTTGATTATAAAATCCCAGCATTTTTTACGGTTATTATGATCACTCAACAAACCTATATAAATTTTGATAAACCTTATAAGAAATGAATTATAATTTTTCCAACTTGCATAGTTTCTTTGCATAGTTGATCAAAGATGGCAGCGTTTTGTAAACACTATTTTTCCCTTTTAAGAACGTGGAGCTCAACTTCTGAATACGTAAAATAGTGTATTCATGGGTTTGCTAAAGAAGTTAGTTTAACCGATAGTTCTATCAACAACTATATGGGATATTAAAGGTGCGTTTAGTTAGAGAAAAGTTTTCTTAATTTTCTATGTTTAGATTTGTGACAAAAAAAGTGGGGATTTAAGTTTTCACATAACATAGAAAACGCGTTCATATGATATTATTTTATATTCTCAATAAAACAAGGAGGGTTACAAGAAAAACAAGGAAAACAAAAAAATTATGCTTTGTAGTTTCCATTGTTAAAGTAAGAAATGCAAATTTTTTGTTTTGTAGAGCATTTGATGGGAAACATTGATTTGAACGCGATATCTATTTTCCTTGTTTTGAACAAAATATTTTGTGGAAAACAAAGATGTTCCATTCAACTAAACGCACCCTATGTATTTTGCCATTCTTTTGATGTATATTGTATTCCTAGGTGTGTACCATGATACTTTGGAGGTCCCATCAGGTTTGGCAAATTTGAACATAGGGAATGTAGTTAGAAACATGCTGATACATTGTCAACATAAAAAACAAACTTATAATCTAGGAGTGGTAGCAAGATATAGAGGTGCACATTGTTATTTGGCCTAACCAGTGAGTTCAAATCCATAATTAATTCGGTGCTCTAAGTTCACTATATTCATTGAATTTTAAGATTTCCCCTTTCTATTCCCTTAATGTTTTCTCTGTCTTTAACTTTGGTGTGAAATGTGAAATAATTTGTTGTTAGATAGGCTTCATTGGGAATTCTTTAACGAAACAGATAATAAAAACAGGGTACTTTTTGTATCTTTGAAGGCTATATGTTCAACACTTTTATTTCCTATTCTTAACGCTGCTATTACTTCATGGTTGTGCAAGTATCATCTAGCCAATATGATGTGTTAATCCGTTATGTGACCCCAATAGAGTCCTTTACTGCTACCTTTACCATGTCTACATTGCTCATCATAGCCAGTATGATATGTTAATACTTTATGTTATCCCAACAGAGTCCTTTACTGCTCCTTGTACCGTATCTTTATACCCTCTTTCAAGAAAAGAGTGAAAATCAAAGGCTAAAAAATTAGTCTTTCTTATAGCTATTGCTTGTGCCTCAATTAAGCTATTAAGGAAGTTGGAAATGCTCATCTTTTTGTCCATAATGTTTTTAAAATTGCAAACTAAATTTATTTAGAATCGATCACATGTTGGCAAATGAGGTTCTCAGGAATAATGTTAGTTAGTCCATTAGTTTTTGCTATTGTGGTTGATATTTTTATTTATTTTTTTGACTCTACAGGTTGTAAATTAGCATATAACATAAAAACCTTTAAAATTATGATTTACAGAAATCTAAAAGTTCTATAGTGCTACCAATGTAATAAGGAGTTAAAAGTTATAGAGATCCGAATATTCTTGTTTCAGTAGCGTCCTTGCACTATACAGACTCGATCTCTCATTGAATTGATGTTGGTACTCGATCCATATGGGTATATCCTAAATAGAGCTTCTTTATACATTACGTTTGTTGTTGATTTTGATAAATTTCCGATCACAACATAAAATCTTTAAGCTTTTCTTTCTCTTGACTTTTGAGACTGCGAGATATGTTTTTATTGCGTGTGATTCCCCAGACTATCCTAACATCACAAATATGCTTCTTAAGAACTTTTTGGAAGTGTTAAATTGTTTGTACATGAACATTATATCCTAGATAGAGCTTCTTTATACACTACGTTTGTTGTTGATTTTGAGTAATTTCCGTCTTCATCAAAACATAAAATCTTTAAGCCTTTCTTGCTCTTGACTCTTGAGACAGCGACATATAGTTGTCCATATGAGAAAACCGGCTTTTGAAGAAACAGTCCAACTTCTGTCAATGTCTGTCCTTGGCTCTTGTTAATGGTCATTGTTAAACATATAAACATTGGAAATTGTCTACGGTTAAATTTGAATGGCATCTTGTTATCAGAAGGGCTTAGGTTTATATGTGATTCCATAGTCATGCATCACAAGATTGGCATGCGAAAACTGGATCACCATGGTCTAGATAATCTGTTTGAACATAAAGTTTTAAACTATCAATATTTGAAGTGTTGAAAGCATGTTTAGTACACTTGTTTTAATATAAGATTTTGTGAGTGTACCATTAGAAATCCCTACAAACGTATCTGTTCGTAAATGTTTCCAGCTCTGCCGTTTGCCAAATCTGGTTTTAAGCTTTAGTCTTTCTGATTTACGTTTGGTGGAATTTGCAGCACCTCGTGTTTCTTCAATATATGTGGGTCTTTCAATAGTTGCTGCAATGTAATTTTTGTTGTTAATTCTTTCTTCAAATTTTAAAAGTTTTAAAAAAAGCATATCATTGCTATCTTACATGGTTCGGTTGGATACTTGCATGGACGACCCCTAGGACGGCGTATTGGTTGGTTAGCGTGTATTTTTTGGTGTTCATTATTCTCCTTGTTTTATGGCGGTCGTCCTGACCTTTGGAGAGTAACATGAATGTTATTGTTTCGTTCGGTTGAAGTTAAAAGAAATTCAGCCGTACGTCCCATATTTTGGATCACTTTTTCCTTGTTTTGTGGCGGTCGTCCTGAGCTTCGGAGACTAATATCTATGTTATTGTTTCGTTTGGTTGAAGTTAAAACTGATTCAGCCGTACGTCCCGCCTTTTTGATCCTTATATCAATCGGTTTGCTGGATGGCTTGTGTCCTCCACATCGTTTACTGATATCAATGTTGTTTAAATTCATGGATGGTCGCCCCAAGTGGCGAATACTAATATCCATGTTGTTGTTTTGCATTCTTGAAAATGCAGGATTTTGTTGGTAGTTGTTTTTGAAGTTCTATATAATGGTTTAATAGTTTGTTTTCAATTCAGTAATGTTTTTAAATTGCATGGTATTTTCGTTTTTGTATTTCTAAAAATAGTAAATTCGACAAATTTTAAATAAGGAAGAGATAATTATTATTAGGGTTTCATAATTTAGTGAATGAATAATCTATTTTTTAAAAAACTTTATCACTTTGGATTGTTTTATTTTAATTTTGAGATATATATTTTAACTAAAAAACAGATATTCATTATCAAGCGATTTAGTTTTTAAAACATATTTATCCTAAATTTTGTTTTTAAATTGCGTGGTATTTTCATTATTCTATTTCTCAAAATAGTAAATTAGGCAAATTTTAAATAAGAAATAAATAATTATTATTAGGGTTTGCTAATTTAGTGAATGAATAATATATTTTTATAAAAAGTTTGTCACTTTGGATTGTTTTATTTTAATTTTGAGATATATATTGTTAGTGTATTTTTGAAAATACTAAATTTGGATAATTTTAAATAAGGAAAATATACTTATTATTAGGATTTGTTAATTTAGGGAATGAATGATCTATTTTTTAAAAACGTTTATCACTTTGGATTGTTTTATTTTAATTTTCGGGTATATTTTGTAATTAACAAATGGATATTCATTATCAATGCCTCTACTTTTTAAAACATATTTATCCTAAATTTTCAACATGTTTAGTTTCAAGTTTATAAACTTAAGGAATAATCAATAAAAGTTGCTTAAAATTATTACAAACAGAAGGTTTAAAATAGATGAAATTTTCTATTAATATTGATTTTGAAATTTTGTTTACACAATGTGGTATTAAATTATACATTAAATAAAAAACAAAAACATAAAATATAAATGTCAACATGAGGTTTTTCAACAAACACGGTATCTATTAATAAAAACCTATTTATTTCAGCAACATGAAATCTAATAAACAAAATAAAGGTAAAGAAAATTGTTAAGAAATCTTCGTCGGTATCTTCGCTGTCAGTGGTCTCATAATCAGTTGTTCCGTCATTTATAAAATAGGATATATTGTCATTAGAAGATATAGAACGATCACTGTATGCATCTGAATCGACTTCCCATGCTTCGTCTTCACTGAAGCTATTTACCACATCTTTGCCATTCAATTTACCATCAATGTCAATCATATCATTCCAAATCTCCTTGTCACTCATGTTATGTTTGTGTAACGTCTCTTTATCGTTAGCTTCGTCAATAACAGTATATTTGTAATCACCTGCATAATATTCTTAATTTTAATTATTTTAATTTTAAAGTATATATTGGTCATAAAATTTAAGCAGAAAACTTTGGAAGCCTTTTGAAGTGGAATACCTGTTGATGAATGTTCATGTATTTCTTCATCTGGAATAATATATTTTGGGCTATAAACTTTTAAATTGTAAAAGGTTCTTCTAGATAATTGATATTAACCCATATGCCATCATCATTGTTGTTTTGGTTGCTAGTAACTTCGTCATCTTCTTCTTCATCATATAGCATATAGTTCTTTTTAAGAAACGATGGGGATGATGAGCTTGTTTTTGTACGCTTAAAGAATAGTGGTTGGTCATCATCGGATATCTAAATTGCACAATATAAAGTAATAAGCACATTATATATATTATTTAAAAAAAATACATATAGTTTATATTTGAAAATACTCACCTCAATAACTTGTATGTCATGCTGAGTATTTGTGTTTTTCTTTTCTGTGTTTGTAGCTAGTCTTTGTTCATCACCTTTAGTATCTTCTTCTTCATCATATAGCATATAGTTCTTTTTAAGAGACGATGGGGATGCATCTGAGCTTGTTTTTGTACGCTTAAACAGTAGTGGTTGCTCTTCATCGGATATCTAAATTGCGCAATATTATATATATTGTTTAAAAAAAATACATATAGTTTATATTTGAAAATACTCACCTCAATAACATGTATGTTATGCTGACTATTTTTGTTTTTCTTTTCTGTGTTTGTAGCTAGTCTTTGTTCATCACTTTTTGTATCATGATTAGTTTTGGATGGGTACCAAAGTAGTCGTTTTTGTTTAACCGACGTCTTTTACGGGTCACATGAACACCCTGCAGTTATTATACAATTATTAACGTTCCTTGTTAGTTGGATTCTGTTTCTTTTAAAAAAAAAGATGTTAATAATACCTCTTCATCTTCTGATATAATAATGTGTTGGTTGACTTCATCGAGAACCTTGGTCTGAGTAGCTTTTGGCTTTGATGTTGTTGTTCTTTTTGTTACCTGCATATTTGTCTTTAAATTGTTAATGGTGTGTATGCTATTAGACTAGTAGTAATCTAGGGATATTGAAATCTTTGAATTAATTTAAACTTACATAACTTTGTGCGTTTTGGGTTGACCATGGTTTGCGATTTTTGCTTTACTTTATTAGAGTTTATTATGAATAGGTTTTTTGAAAAAACCAATATTTATACAGTATATAGAGCATATTATTTTTGTGTTAGATATGTTGCATATGTCGATTATAAATTTATGGATGAATTTCATGACTCTTACAATATACCTAATTATCTTAAACTTATTTGGAATATTGTTTTGATAGGTTTTTAAAATTTAAAGTGTATATGTGGATATTGGTTAGTTTGCTATTAATTTTGAAGATTTGGTAATATAATTTTTATTCTGTAGATGATTTGATTATCTATTTTATATTTGAATTTGAAGTTATTATCTCTTGCATAAAATAGTGATAATAAAATATAAGTATGAGTTGGTAATATATTTTTAATTCTATAGATGATTTGTTTATCTATTTTAAATTTGAATTTTAAGTCATTATCTCTTGCATAAAAATAGTGATTATAAAATATAAGTGTTAGGCTTGCAATTATAGTTGTAATTTTGTTTACATTAATTGTTGGTGTTATCAATTTTAGTTGTAGATTTGTAAATCGCAATAATTATAATCTAAATATGTGTGAATATCTTTCTAGAAAATATACAATGACAAGAAATGTCATTCAAGCTTCATATATGGTCTTTTGGTTTTCCTTGCATCTATTATATAAGCCACCTTTGCCTACCAGTTCAACCAAACATTCTCAGTTGCTTAATAAAAATTAATTTCCTTCCATAATTTTCACAAACCAAAAAAATGGATGCATGCAACAAAAGATGAATAAATGAGTCCGAATTAGATGAAAACATCTCTGAAAAGTCTATCAAGTATGTTTATATTGTCTTGTTGTATTTGTACTTTTATTAGTTAGTTTCATATGTATGCGTTAACTAAGTGTTAGATGTTTATGCTTTCAGAAAACAATGTCTGGAACAGAAATTGCCTATAGAGTCGTCTGAAGCACAAGGTATACTAATCTTGTTTTATTAGAGTTATTTTTTTGCAACAATATATGTCGAGTGTTTGGGTAATTATGAATACAACTTCAATTTAATGTTGTCAACAATAATTTTGATAATTCTTATGTTCCAAAATGTAGATTGTACTAATAAAAAGGATGATAATGCTGCCAAGGAGGATGTTTGGGCCCCTGATGATTGGTATTATCCTATTGAGGGTGATATTAATAAATTTTTGACTGAGCAAGAAGAAATTGAAGCTGAAAGGTCAATGAGGCAACGCCTATGTGAAGATCATGCTAGGCAACTTGCTTTGATGCCTCCACTCAAACTATATGAAAGTAGTTGTTTTGATTTCGATGATGAATTTGAAAAAGAGGACCTTCAAACATTTGATTATGATAATGTACATTTAGCATTTTCTGATAATGAGTTTGCTTTTGATGTGTAATTTTCCATTCTATTGTAATTGTTAATGATTATAAATGCAATGCTTTTTGTTAAATGTGTTTTAAATTTTTGAATATTTAGTCATGCATTAATATTTAGTGATTTACATTTTAAGTATAACCAATAAGAAAATAGTTGAAACCTATTAGATTAACTTGTAAATGCAAATACTCAAGAAACAAATAATATCAATTGTAAAACAATAATCCATGTGAAAAGAGGCGAAACAATATGTGAAACATTGTTTGTTTATTATAACAAAACGCTCTACTCTAAAGCGTCTGCTACAATTCTTTTTGGTGCGTAGTTTTCATCATGCTATTCTTCGATTCCGCTCTCTGCTTCATCCACTGCTGTACGAGGTCTTTTCTTGACACTTGATGAATGTTTATCATGTATGTTACCATATCCGTTACTTGTAGTTCTTTCAGAATCCAAACAAATGGTTTCCTTCTCCGGTTCTTGGTTAGTGGTGTTATTGGCTGTACGTGACAAACACACTTGGCCTTCCTGTTTGTAGTCATTGTGTTTAAAGTTAGGTTATTTTGTCTTTAGACCATGCATTAGTGTACCGTATATGTAAAAGGTCAACGTTAAATACCTTAGAGATTTCAGTTTGAGGGCTTGCATTATGATTTTTTCCATCCTGTAACAATATTAGTCAACATATTTACAAATTTAGATTTAAACTCATGGGAATTGTTAATTGCGTGTAAAAATAACTGATTATATTAAATTCTTTGTGTCAAATTTGTTTTAAAACATAATGTATCATACCTCATTTTCATTTGAAAATGTTGTTGTAAATTCATCTTCTGTTTCTTTTGTCGCAAACTCGTGTGTCTCCACGTCATCTTCATCTACTACATCTTCTTCACATGTGGCCTCTTCTTCACTATTTTGTGAGTCCCCTGTTGCATCTTCATTCTCTGATTCAGAATCTTCTAATTCATTTTCAGCTTCTTCCAACTCATCGCCAGAATCCTGTTTTGTAACATATGAAACAATATTATTTTTTAAATAATATTCAAAAAGTGACATTTATTTTGTAATTATAACCATTTCCATGAGTTTATGTTTACAAAGAATATGTTAAACCTCGTCTCTTAGGAAATCATCTTTGAAGTGATTAATTATTTCTGCATCTTCCGTGACTTTCTCACTTCGATATATATATGCATGTTATTGTTGTGGTTAAATTCGGTGTATTTGATTTTGAACAAATACGGTTTCCCTATTATTGCATTAAGCTCATTTGGAAAATATTCATCTGTATTCATGCCTTGTTGTTCCATAATCTCCCATGCTGAAAGCCCAATCATCCTATGGACATTCTTGTCAAAAATAATTACTTGTGCAGAGCCACTTTCATCGAATATTCGAACAATGATTTTGAACCTGCACATGTATTGATGATTAAGTTGTTTTGTTTTTAAAATACGATAATTGAAAACATCTTACACCCTCAACAATATATTTCAACACGGTGTATTTCATACATGGATGAAACTGCGTATGTTTGTCCGTGGGTTCTGCAATGTCATAATTTATTCTTATTCTTTGAACTGGAGCTTCCTTTTCCCGTTTTTGGTGTTACTTTTGTATTACATACTTTGCAACCAATGTAAGTCCAACCACTCTCATACTTTATGCTGTGAACAGTTGCGTAAACAACGCAGCATGTATCCTGTTTTTGTTATTAAGGTTAGATAAACATTGTTGATATTTAAACAATGGCACGTTTTAGTTGGAAACACCTAAATCAATAATCAGAGTAAAATTTCCAGACTTACCGGTTCAATGCTGCGAATCATGCCTACCAATATTTTCACTCATCCTTGCATGAATTCCGTTGGTGTAACTACATGGTTGACCTGGTCGTAGGATTCAATCTTGAATTCCCTAGGGTCATATCCCTCTTGCGCTTCGTAGTTGTACTATGTATGAATTTTATTAACTTTAAACAAATTACGTATTTATTTATATAAACTTGTATTATTCACGTTACCTTTTCCGGAATGAAACCAACTGTGGCAGATCCCTGTTAATAAAAATCTTCGTGCCAAATAAAGTGTTATGTATAGATGGCATATCTGCTTTATGTGTAAGTTTAATTAAATCATATGAATGAAAAAACATAATTATTTTAATGGCGGCTATGGTGCGCTAAATTAAAAAAACAAATAAAAAAACTTATTATCCCAATATTTAACTTTCCCCAACACCAATAGAAAGTCTATATGTCCAAGTTGATCAAGTTTCTCTTCGTAATCATTCCACAATAATGCCCAATTATCCCAAAAGGTACAATCAAGCCTGAAAGACCTGTGTGGAGTAAAATAGATATGTGTTTATTTAAATTAAAACAACACCATTAATATAATATTTTGTTTAAATAAATACGAATAACACATACTGAGCATCTTCAATCACAACACTCCTGCGGATCTTTCGGCCACCATGGCTATTGACAGGTACAATTTTTCCAATAGCTACTACTGTTCTTATAACGTCTGTCAACAATAACGTAAATAAGGAAGATTAAAACATCACCTTTTGAATATAAAATTACAAATTTTTATACCAACCAACACAATCATGTTCATGATACTCATTATCTGTGTTCAAGATATCTGTGAATGGCTCATTAATGAAACCAACATAATTATCGTCTATGTGCTCAACTCTGGTCACTTCCGTCCCTTTGTAGAAACAAATTTTGTACATATGTGGTAACAATGGTAATCTACCAGCATTTTCGGCCACTCCAAATTTTGAGATGATGTAACATTTACCCTCTTGTAAAAGTGGTTCAAATTTAAACATCAGCTCTTTTTTTATGTAGACTTGGATTCGATTGGACTGTTTAGACATTTACAAATGTTAGAGTCTATGATCAATACTTTTCAATATGTATAAATTATGCGCGTATAAATTCAAATTACCTCCGCATCTTGCAAAACAAAATCTAAACTGTATGGATCATGTTTTTCATTCAACTTGTGAGAATGCCAAATAGATATACATCTCCCTTTTATTACCATGCTAGTAATCATGGGATCAACATTTTCTAAAGGAGTTATTTGTTGATTATGTATGTTTACTCCTGTAAAGATTTAGACATACATTTCTTGGTAAATATATTTATAAACCTTGCTATTATTAATAGTAATAAACAATATGTATACCTCGTGAACTGCTTTGGAAATTGGAACTCTTCCTTTGAATGTTTCTTTCACCAAATGGAGATTTCCTTATAATAGAGTTATTCACTCTAGAACTTTTGTGGCAGTCTTGCTTAACTTCTACAAAATTTAAAACATAAAATATTAGGAGTAGATTTAATAAAAATCTATGTATAAATAACATTATATAACTTTAAATAAAAAAATTTATTTAATTATGAGTTAAATAGTTTGAAAAAATTACCTTGATACTTGAAATTAGAATCATGAATGGTGCTTCTGGTCTTCCCAGAACTTGATTGGGGACGTAAAGAAGATAGTTGGTTACCAAAACTCATTTTTGAGTTTCTGTTTTTTTCCTACACATTATTAGGCAGTGGGAAATTATATAATACTTGCTAAACCGTTTCCATAACAAACACAACTAAAATGACAATACCTTCCAACTCCTTTCCATATTTTAGAGACTGATTCCCAGGTGTGTCGCTTTCTACCATTGGCATAGCCATAAACGTCGATCGAGTGTTTCCTGTTGAACATGTTGCAGAAGATGAAGAACGCTGTTGTAACGTCTTATTACTGATTGGAGCATCTAGAGTTTATAACCAAACAATACAGGATTCCTAATTAATACAAAAGTATAGCACGGCAAGCTAATAAATCTAAATTAAGCATACGCCTTTGGTATCTAAAGTAATATTTAAAAAACAATATAAATTACACAATAGTAAAAAGATATTACCTTCACATACTGTCGGCACATTCCGCAAACGGCTTTGAGAGTTCCTTCCTAATGGATTACTTTCAAACACAGTTTTACCCATACCAATTGTTTTCTTACTGCGACTTTTAATAGTTGTTAAAAATATAAGGAAAACATTTTGTATTAATTCAAATAAAACAAATCCACTAAAAAAATTACAAAATAATACATGAGCCTTGTCTTCATGGAGTGTCACTTTCCAATATGGGAGTTTTGGTTACATTGTTTTCCTTTTCAGAACAACCTCCTGTAAATATATTCATATCGACTAATTTACCAAATAATTACAAAAACAAAACAGCTTCATTTAATGACACTGGAATGATTAATAAGCAACAAAATAACTTTTGAAAACCCTTTGTCACTTTTGTTCAGTTTACCTTCAATCATACTTTTACCCATGACATGTGTTTGTAGATGCCCAGTTTTAGCAGCTTCTGAGAAAAAACCAACCAAAAACATCTGTTAATACATAAAAAACAAAACTACGAAAAAACAAAACAATTAAAGAGCGAAAAAAAAATACCCTGTGGGTGATTTGGTGAATCTAAAGCATCAATTTCTGAAACAACAATTGGTATATAAGTTATACAATACCATATAAACAAACACACATTACTATTTAAAATTCTTTAAACATACAAAAACAACATACAATACCTGTCTGTGGTTTCCTGATGTGGCTGATTCCAATACCTCAACATCGATAGTTCTAGCTTTCTTATTGGTACGTGATTCTGTTTTAAAAAAATTAGATACCTTTAAACGCCAAACAGTAATACAAAAAATCACAATAATACAAAAACAATACAAACATAAAACATCACAATAATACCTTTTGAAACAGAAGCATCACTCTTCATCTCTTTAGCTCTTGTAAGCCTTTTCGATTGTCTTTGTGGCTGCATCTTTGAATAAACTGTGTGTGTATACTGACTCAAAAATTATTGAATACGTTTGTATGTAATGCCGATACAATATATTATATATACATTACAGATTAAGATAATTTTTTATAGAATCATGCATATAATCAAATTGTTAACCGGCCCTAAATATAGGCTTATAATATATCACCATATATATTACTAATATATCCACATATAATTAAAGAGATAAATATGAACAGAAAAGAGAAAAATATTTTTACCATTACAAAAACAGTCGTGTATATAGATGATGATTTGGAGTATGTAACCAAAAGATTAATTAGCATAGTTGGTTTCATTACTTAAGGCGTTTAAAGTGTATCAAACAGATGCAGGTTGAAACCTCACCTCACACATTTTTTGAATTATAATCTAACATGCATACGTGACACCCAAACTAAACATTGCCTATGTGGCAAAACGTGGCATTGAGGTGGCATTCACGTGACATTTCGAATGAATAATGACATCATACACATCCTGATATATATATATATATATATATATATATATATATATATATATATATATATATATATATATATATATATATATATATAGGGTAGAGTTAAAATAAAAAGACAAAATTCCGTAAAAAGAATAAAAAGATTTATTTTTTTTGAAAAATTCTCTAAAAATTCCAAAAAAATTCCATAAGATCGGGTATGTTGGTGAATAAAACTTTTGTGAAAACATTTTTTATAATTTTGAGTTTTGATACGTTTTTTTTAATGCACAAAAAACGATTTTTGATGCGCAAAAAAATTTTGATGCACAAAATTTTCAACTTGTTTTAGTTAGATGCGCAATGTTATTTTGATGAAAAAAGTCAAAATAAGTTGGGTGCAAAAACAAATTTTTGATGCACAAAAAAACGATTTAATGCGCAAACGTATTTTTTCATAATTTTTTTTCGGAAAAAATATCCACTTTTAGAAAAAAGTTTTTCACAACTTTTTCATGCACCATCATACCTGATCTTGTGGAATTTTTTGGGAATTTTTCGAGAACTTTTTTTGAAAAAAAATTCTTTTTATCTTTTTACGGATATTTGTCTTTTTATTTGATCTTTATCCTATATATATATATATATATATATATATATATATATATATATATATATATATATATATATATATATATATATATATATCACTACTAGAACTTTGACTTTCACCGACAGATTTTCCGACGGATAGAATTCCGTCGCTAATTACCGACGATATTTTGTCAAATTAACGACGGATGTTACCGCCAAATTGGACCGACCATTTTCCGACTGACTTCCAACGGATTTCCGAGAGATAAGGTTTTTGTCGGAAATCCGTCAGTAAAAAACTTAACCTATCAACGACTTTCCGATGCCATACTGACAACCATTCGTATTCGTCGTTAATCCGTCAGAAAAAGTTTAGTTCACTATTAGTTTTAAAATTTTGTATATTTCCATCGCTAAACTGTCGGTAATTAATGCCCATTCCGAGAGATTTCTGACGGATACATTAAAAAGCTTAAAGCCCATTAACGAGTGATTGGGTAGATGCATATATACTATGTTAAGCTATCTATGTAAATGTATTAGTTATATTTACTAGTTAAATTGAAAGTTAATTGGTCATATAGGAAATTTATTAGCAATACGCTAACACTTTATTGGTGGTACCAAAAATTGACTAGTTAACTTATAATGAAAAGTTGCTAATTAAATATCGAAATGTAAGTAGTCACAATGGAATAGATCGATTATATTGATTGTATTTTAAATAATAAGTGTTAATTATTCTTAAATAATATCCCCTTACTATAAGCGATTATGCATCAATCCGAGTTACCCGATTGCTCCATTTCCGAAGTCTCAATTATGCCTTTTCATGATATTTGACAAGATTATCAAGAAATGCACCTATATACTCACTAAAATGTTTTCCCCACTAAAATAGTTAACAGTCATTATAGATTTATAGATAATAAAACTGAACCAATTACATTCATTTTTTTCCCTTCTCTCCACCCTCCCCATTTCTTCCCTCAAAACACACACCAACTAGATCATTTACACACTCGATTATTCAAACCCTAGATCTGAAAACACACACCATCGAGATAAATTACGCAATTTTAAACACCATCGCCGGTCATTAGCACCGTTCCGATAATTGTAGTAGTAACTGGAATGGCTTCGAGTTCGCCGGAATTGCGTCTAGTTCGACGGAATTGCTTCGAGTTAGCCGGAATTGCGTCTAGTTCAACGGAATTGCGTCTAGTTCAACGGAATTGCGTCTAGTTCGAAGGAATTGCTTCGAGTTCATGATTGGTATACTTTCTGCATTTTTTTTAGTTTGATGTTGATTATATGTTTAGTCATGTATCTAAAAAATGAATTTTAGATGATCAGTATGTGTTATGTGATAGATGAAAATTAGTTGTTAAGTATGTGTTAGCATTCAAAAAATGAAAATTAGATGTTGAATATGTTTTCAGTGTGCGGAAAACGAAAGTTAGACGCTAAATATCATGATTGATGAGATTTCTGTCAAAATAGTTAGTTCATTCTCATGGTTAGCATAGTGTTAGTGTGATTGGGATATTCACTTATTAAAGCTAAAGCGTTTGCCTGTTCTATATATGTTAGATAATGGTAGGTTTTTTACGCATGACAAGTGTTTGATTAAATGCTCAAGGGAAATGTTGTAGCAAATTAATTGTTTAATGCATTACAAGGCTTTATTACTTTATCATTGTTGTGTTAATGTGATGAGCATAAAACTAATTCTGATACTGATGACAGTTCTAATAAGGATATTAACTAAGAAAAAAAGTGAAAGACTTATAAATAGTCAACTTTAGCTTATAGGGATTTGAATTGAACTTGTATCCATGATTACTAGGCACACGCCACACATATGAGTTTTGTAGTAAGCCTGCAAATGAACTTGGCCTAACATTGTTTCGCTGGCTAATTGCGAATGGATTCTGCTAATACGGTTTCGTGTTCGTGTTTTGAAACTGATTATGTGATGTGTGTGTGTGTGTGTGATTTTTCTGTTTGAAACTGATTTTTGTGGATCTATAAGCTGTCATGAGTGTTTTGAATGTTTGGCGGATAGTTATTAATCGATTGTGATAAGTGGGATAAGTCGTTGTTTTGAGTGTTTGACGGATTTTTGTTCGCGTAAAAATGACTTTTCGCTAATTCGATAAAGAGAACCATTGGCTGATAACATTTTTTAATTGTCTAAATTACTGGTAGATAATGTTTAATAAAATTGTGCTAGTAGATAATTAGTCTCATTTAGAAAATAAGCTAAACCAAACACCCCTTTACTCCCTTAGCGTTCTTGTTTACAGCTTAAATAGGCTATTTAAACCAAACATTCATGTGTAAGTAGATATAGTGAATATATGTCGGTAAGTTCAGTTTGAGACTAGTTAACGTGAGGTGACTGTTACTAGTTGATGTGAGCTGCCCAATTACTCGTTTGCATTCTTCCTTCGTCGTGTTTTGTTGGCTGATTTACTTGTAGATAATGTTGACTGTTACTAGCTCATGTGAGCTCATTTAATACCATTGAGTTTAGTTAGTAAGGGTCTTCTTTGCTCTTAATACCTGTCAAATTTAAAATAGGAAAATTTTCTGCCACGATAAAACGGGACGCACTGAAAATTAAGACATATGAAAACTGAATTATTGAAATCTACCAAACACTATGATCCATTGTTTCATAAAAGTGTAAGGTAATTACTCAGTCTGTTTCCTTTATAAAACCTGGCTATTTTTTCAATCTAGGATATCGAAGGGGTGCGTAAGATTACAAACGAATATAACCCTGCTACATGGATGTTGGAAGTAAGTACTACATCACAAGAAGTGGCTTTGGGAGTCGATTTTACTGACATTTACAAGAAGTCAGATCTTAATGCGTGAGTAATGCTCTCACATATATCCTTATCGCTAAAGGTACTAGTTTCAGGTTTTTATGTTTTTCGCTAATTTCTAAGTTGAACGAAATGATAGGAGAAACAAAGAACTTACTATCAAACTAAGCCAACCACGTCCTGGTTCAAAGGATCTTCATTTCCCAACTCAATACTCGACGTCGTTCTTCATCCAATGTTGGGTATGTTTATGGAAACAACTACAGTCGTATTGGAGAAACCCTCCTTATAACGCTTTGTTTCACATTCACCACTTCATAGCAATCTTGTTTGGAACTATTTTTTGGGATCTTGGTGGTAAAATGTGAAACACAAACTAAATATGTTATGTCGTACGGAATTTGGACTTTTATACTTAGAGTTTATGCATATATTACAGGGAACAGATGCATGATCTAAGTAATGCAATGGGTTCGCTATACACGTTGGTTCTCTTCATAGGGGTCCAAAACGCATCCGCAGTGCAACCTGTTGTGAACATCGAAAGGACCGTCTTTTATAGAGAATGAGCTGCTGGAATGTATTCTATATTGCCATATGCCTTCGCTCAGGTATCTCGCTCGTATGTGTTTGTTACAGACGCGCACACACACACAATTGTCAATTTATATTAAAAAAATGTTACTCCTTCGTCATGAAATATATATCTGCTTTCTGTTATCAACAGCAAAGCGAAGTTTGAAGGTTTAACCACACTTGTAGATATAGAAAACCTAAGGCTAAGTTTTCTATTATATATAGAGATCTCCTCATTGTAATATGTACCAAAAAAGTGTGAGTAATATTATCTCTGGTTCTGGAGTAGACGTCACGGTGATCCTGACCATGTGAACCACTATAATTCTTGATGGTACCAAAAAGAGTTTGTTCTTGTAATCTTGTTAGATTATTATTTATTTCACGTTTTTTCGTTTGCCAATTGTTAGGTGGGTACATGATGTATTTGTGCTTATTTTGCTACAGGGAGTATATTTCATAATGCCGTTATGTAATCATTTGTTAACTAGTATGTACTAGACATTTATAAAGTAATTTAGGTAGATTGTGTGTGGTTCATTTGTTTTAATGTTACTGGTGCATATAATTTGGTAAAGAGCTAAAGAACTTTGGGAGTGTTTGGCATTATGTTTTAATAGTTATTATGTTCATTCTTCTTGGTCAAAAGATTATTAAGTAAATGGTATCATTAGTTTGAGCTCAGGCCATTCTATTTGTTTTATGTTTTAGCAAAGAAACTGATAAATACAAATGTGCAGGTACGAACTTACTAAGAGTTATATAATGGATGACCAAGGTACAAACTTTGGAAGAGACAAGAAGACTTGGAAAGGACAACACAGAAATGACAACATGAGTGGAAAGACAGATACGTGCAGTTACAACGACAAGTCGAACGTCAAGTGCAAGAAAACATACAACGAGAATTGGAGGCGAATGCTCGTGAAGAAGTTCGAGAGAGAGAGAGAGAGGCAACAAAAGATGAATGACATGAACTCGGTGTTAAAGAAGTTTTGCAAATCACGCCCCCTGCCCTCCGTAGTTGGATAATGTCATCATTTTGAATACTTGGATTAAATACTCTATTTTCATCTAGAATGTTTTGAATGGTTTAATTTAGATTTTGATTTGGTTACAACTTTTGTTATTTGAATGCTAAATTTTCGTAATTGATCTATTTAGTATTGAATTATCCATTTTATTTATTAGTTTCTTTTTAGCCATTTTAGATACAGGATTACAAAAATCTGAGCATTAAGATGTGAAATTATTTTTATCTCTTCGACAGATTTGTGACCCTTTACCGACGACAACTTTCTGACAGATTTCCTACAGACATTTTACCGACGCTGTTCCAACAGATAATTACCGAGAGACTTCCGACAGAAAAATAACCAACAGAATACCGCGCATGTTTTTCGTCGGTATTTCCAACAGAATTCCGACTGACAGTAATTACCGACCATGGTTTTTCCGACAGAGTATTTCTGTCACAAATCTGTTGGAAACTACTGTTACCAACGGATTTCCGACAGAAAAGTCCGTCGCTGAAGACTGTTATGTAGTAGTGTATATATATATATATATATATATATATATATATATATATATATATATATATACTACTTTATAATGCATTTAGGCCTTCTAAAATTAGAAGGCTTAAAAATTCAGACTTTTTTACTTGCTTATTATGGAAAGAGTTTTTCTAACCAAAAATTAAGATAAGGAGCTCCAATCATGAGATGACATGTGTCACTTCTTAACAAACTCCAAGCCTAACTTTTAACAAACTCCAAACCTAACTCCTAACGACTAAAAATTAAGATAAAGAGCTCCAATTATAAAATGGCATGTGTGATTTCTCAACTAAAAATTCATCTTTATTTTTAAATTAAAATATCTTTTTATCTACTTATTTTTTTGGAGGAATTGCATATATATCCCTCCAAAGGTGAATAATTCCATATATATATCCTTCTTACAAGTTTTTGATGCACATAGTACAATATCTTTTTATGCATGCAAAGGATATATATGCAATTTTGCATCTTTGAAGGGATATATATATATGCAAATGACCCTATTTTTTTTATAATCTAATTTCACCATATTTTCTAAAATTTTATGCTCTTTAATTCAGCATCCATTTTGATATATTTTTATGAGTTTTTAGTTTTTATATTTTTAATGGGTTTATTTTATTTTAATTCAAATTTTTACAACTTTAACCTTTATTTCATTTATTTCGATCAATATAATCTTGATTCGTCAAAATCATATACTTTTGGGGTAGTGTTTGACGCGTAAGAGATTGCGAGGGTATTTCTATATGCGGGAAAAATGATGTCGCGGGAAAGCTACGGGAAAGTTACGGGTAACCCAAACAAACACTTACAACTAACACATATACATTCGAAGTGTTGTGAAACGAATTCACTAAACGGGTAAGCAAACACATATAGCTATACTTATCGCCGCCGCTGTGCGCGGGTACCCGGCTAGTATATATATATAGGGAAGGGATCGGGTGGGTTTTAAGCTTTTAAGTAGGGATGGTGCGGAAATATCACAGTAGCTTTTTAAAAAAAAATTCAAAAAAACCTGAAAAAATTAAAAAAATAAAGAGGATGAAAAATTATTAAGAATCGCTGAAAAAATTTTCAAAAAAAAAACGTTTTCATGATAAAAGGTATTGTGATATTAAAGTCGATTTTGACTTTTTTACAAAAGTCAAGATCTGATCTTGACATAGTCAAGATCAAATCTTGACTTTTGTAAAAAAGTCAATATCTGCTCTTAATATCACATAAACTTTTTTTTTTAAATACAAATTGTTAATATCACATTAATTTTTTTTTTATATCACAGTACTTTTTTGTTTTTTTTACTAATATTATTAATATCATCGTAACTTTTTTAATAAAAAAATGTTAAT
Source organism: Chrysanthemum makinoi (assembly GCA_910596185.1). Taxonomy (NCBI): domain Eukaryota; kingdom Viridiplantae; phylum Streptophyta; class Magnoliopsida; order Asterales; family Asteraceae; genus Chrysanthemum; species Chrysanthemum makinoi. The sequence goes on along the minus strand of OU343218.1, from coordinate 40,082,322 downwards.
ATCACGGTTACTTTTTATATCACGGAAACTTATTTTCTTTCTTTAATATAATCGTTAATATCACCGTAACTATCATATGTTTTTTTAATAAAATTGTTAATATCATAGTAACTATTATATGTTTCTTAATATCACGGTTCATTTTTTACATGTAAAAAAGCTTAATATCACAGTTGGTTTTATAGTATCACCATTTTATAATATCACAGTTTCTTAATATCACAATAGAACTCATAATATCGTTAATATCACGGTAGGACTCATAATCAAAAAAACAAAAAGTGCTCAGAAAAATCTGGAAAAATAAAAAAAATGAAAGAAGATAACAATAGTAACGATCCCTCAAAAGGAAAAAAAATTAAAAAAATCGTTTACATGGTCAATTTCTACCGTGAAGTTAGTGCAGATCTTGACTTTTTATCTGAAATGGGCGGTTCAGATCAATCCGCACATCCGCACGAATTAAAAAAATCCGCACCTGATCCTCACTCTATATATATATATATATATATATATATATATATATATATATATATATATATATATATATATATATATATATATATATATATATATATATATATATATATATATATATATATATATATATATATATATATATATATATATATATATATATTAAATTTACAATTTAGCCTTTTAACTTTTTCTAATCTCTATTTTATATTTATACTTGTATAAATATAATTTTTTTCCATAATATTAATTACCAAAAATTATACTTTTTAAAATTATCCTTTTCAACATTGTACTTTGTATTTTCGGTCTAAGGATTGAGAGCATATCATGATTATATTTAAAGTTGTGAGTTCAATTAAAATTCTTATGTTTATAAAGAGAAACTTATACGAATATTGATACTAACGAGAACCATCTCGACGCATTTAAATACGATGAACTAAAATAAACAAAGTATAACCTATGAATCATTTGACATTTTGATAGTCATGTAGATTTTAAATAAGATTAGGTGAATGATTTGAAAAATCACAACAGCTATTATTGATATAAAGATAGACAGCGAGGTCATTAATCAACTTAAACGAGTTAAATGAGAACCTTATATTGGCAAAAGTCAAAAACGGTTGATAATGATCAAATAATGGCTACATTTAATATAAGATATTAAATACGAACAAAAAAACAAATAGATATTGTTTTCTTCGGTAATGGGACCTGCAGGCTAGAAATATGGTGTGCTCTATAATTAATTGATCAATGGCATCCGTGATCTTTCCTTGAACTGATCTACTTCAATAAATTTGTCCTTATATATATAGACGTGTAATTTATTATCATTCAAACTTTGTGCTAACCAATATATATTTTTCATTATCTTTCATCAAAGCCTTGTGAGAAATCCAGATCATGAGGAACCAAGTTTCTAGTCGGAAGAAGGTAGTTTGGATCATGAAAGCACCGATAAGAGCCATATCAAAAGCATTAGATCTATACGCTAAAAGTGTCAGCAAGTTCGCTAATACTTCTAGCAGACCTATCATGACCACGGAAGACACACCTAACAGTCAGCGCCTTCCACGGAGCGTGAGTACGAGTAGAATATTACATAATGACCCACCAACCGAGAGCGCCCTGGTGAGATCTATTTCCAGTGCTCCTACAAGCTGCAGATCCTCACCAATGAGGAGCCCAGATCTAGAATTGTACATGAGACAACAATATGGATCCAGGAAAGGTGTGCCACGAAGTTGCAGCGTTGGGATGGGGAAAATCGATGAAGATAGGGCTTTGTCTTTCAGAAAGGACAATAATATTGTTGTTACAAGTAAGCTCGGCAGCAAGAATGATGATTCGGTATTCTCTAGGAGTCCTAGTTATAATCCTGTGTCCAGCAAAATCAGTCAATTGATGTAATACCCATTTCTTATTAACGGAATTTCTTATTAATGGAATTTTCCATTTCCATTTCTTATTAATGAAATTTTTACCTTTATCCATGGTATTCAGTAATTTTGTACAGTACAAATGTTCCCACATTAATAGTCCAATTTGGCAATCATTTTCTTCTAATAGCAGTTTTAGTTTGGAATAATACATTGGCTAACATAAGGATATATTACATCAACACATGATAAATTTAAATTTGGATTCGGCATTGGTACATATAGTCCAACAGATATGATAAATTCACAACTAAATTAGTACAGATTAACAGGAGAATATATTCTTAGGCTGTGTTTGTTTTTTTTTTTTTGCCTCTTAACAGCGTCTGAACGGGCAAAATGTCTGAATCGGTCAGACATTTTGCCGTTCGATTGCTTTATTTTCGTTCAGGCGTTCGAACGACGCTGAACGGAAAAAATGTCAATCTGTCAAGACCGAGAGGGGTGTCTTAACGCGTCTCTGAATGCTTCTGTAGCACAAAATAACCAAAATAAAAATAAAAAAATCCCGTTCAAACATGCGTTTTTCTTCGCTTGATGCGCTCGATTCGACATTTACGCATCGATTCGATTCGTGACGCGTCAGATTCAGATTCGATCTTAAAAACAAACACCACCTTAGAAAAGAGGTAATATATAGTATGTCCAATAGGTTTTTTGTGTCCTGCTACTATTTAGTCCATAGTCACATAGTTCGCTACAGTACCCACGAATTGCGATCCAGTTCGTTCGATCCAAAACGTGGTACGAAATCGATCCGAATCGATCGGGATCGCGACTTGGATCGTTGATGATGGCGTTCCAAAATTTAATTGATATCCGAATTGGGACAGAGCAATTCGCGTTCCAGGTGTTTCCGATTCGCGTTCGAGTTACATTCGATTCACGATTCAGTCACATTAATTTTGATTTCCTTATGATTTTCAAGATTTTAAATATTTACTTCCAATTTTAGTTATTATAGAATATATAATTTGAAGATATTTGAAGATTTGATATGGTGAATTTTTTTTAACGAGATCCTCTCATCTGTTAAATAGTTATGGATTATGCACAGATGAGGCCTTCATAATTCATATCATCAATAAAAAATTCACTGAAATAACTTATTGTCATTAGCACAAACTTGTAAAAATGGCAATAATATATTAGTTGCTACATGGGTACATCGTACATTACTTGGTACATCGTACCGAAGTGATCCCAAATGAACCTACCCCCCATCGAACCGAATTTTAGGTGCCTAGCGAACCACGATCCCGATTCGCGATCCCGTACCGGAGCGATCCCTGTTCCATGTGACTATGATTTAGTCCAAGGGCACATATAGGAATGATACTACTTTGAGTCTACTCTATCTGCTGTTAACTTACTATATTAGATAAAAGATACTCCATTTCTTAAAAAAAGAATGACAAGGTTCACCTTGTTCATGTCCTAATCGTTCAACAAGTGAATGCATATACCCCCTCTACATACATGATACATACACATATACCCCAACTACTGCTATGGAACCTCCATGAACTACTCTAACGAAAATCCTTACTAAGCTTCACCAAAAGGTTATAGCCATAAACCAACAGAGGATTAACTTTTAATCAGTGATTTTAGGAGAAAAAAATATTATTTGACTTGGTCCAAAATGTCAATTACTCAACTAAATGCAAGTTCTTGTGCTAACTCCTCAGTCAAGAACCCAAAAATAGCTACTTCTATGTCCATCCCAGTCTCTCTAATCTTCTTTTCATCATAACTTCTCCACCCTTCCCTTTTCTCTTTTCTAAAATCCAATTCCACCATCATATCAATCGTGTTCGACTCAACCATTTTCCATGAATCCAACCGCCCAATTACTCTTCCAATGACCACATCCTCTTCCAGTTCGTTCTTGCCTTCCTCATGAATGAGGTCCAACACAAGCTTTTTCATATGTGCAGGGACTTCCTCAGCATCTAAGTCCTTAATTATTTTTCTTAAAACAACCTCAGTAGTTGAGTCTTCATCGATGTCATCACTACATTGTTCTGACATGTGTTTATCAAGTTCAACTGGATCTAAGTTCGCCAGCTTCTCGAATCTTTGTAGCTTTCGTAGAAGTTGCTGCTTTGCTCCTGTAAATTGAAAATACAAGATGTTATCATCATATGAAACATGTTAGGAATAATTCAAATTTAGTATGTTCAAGTTTCAATTCAGGTTAACATAAATTGGGACTTGTCATTGAGTTGTCAAGAGTTGAATCGCAAAAAACCAAAGAATGTACAAATTTAGAATCAAAGTGCCTAAGTTCATAATATATAGGTGCTCTTGATTAGATTAAGCTGGATCTGGTATAAGGTTTACACATGATAGTTAATTAAACTAGAACTTATATATAGACAAAATGATATCAATATATTGTGTAAGTTGGTTTATCATGAAAAAGGAAATGTACAATATCTTTACCCATCAGGGCAGTATGTGTGATCAATGCATGGATCCCACAAATAATTTTGCATGCCCATCACAGAATTGGTGTAAATGCAAAAAATAAATATACCCCCACAGGCCACATGTAATAGATAGAATAAGATAGTCATCTGTACTAGATAGACCAAACCCATAAAGCATTTCAAATTTTAGGCCAAAATTTGTTTTGTTTCTTCAACATGTAGTGTAAAGATAACTGATCATAATAGTAATTAGATCTACAATATGTATAACTAACAGTAACTCTCATGTAAATGAATAATGATTATTCAATATGTGCAATGTTAGAAATAGTTGAGTTAAGTGTGTAATCATTCTTGCCATCATAGAACATGAATTTTGCATCGTGTAGATTTTCAATTAGTTGTTATTAGCTTTTGAGGCCTTATGATTATGTTCAAACTAAATATCACACGATCAACTAATTTTTTAAGTCTATAGACATATAATGTATCGACTAGTAGTTTTCAGGACAAAACATACCAATAAATATGCTCAATAGTTTAAAAGTTTCACATACTTTGTACATTGGCGTAGCAGCATTCAAGATCATAAACATCCTCCAAAACTGCCCCAACATCGTGTTCTTCCTCATCGTCCTCAAAAAGTGGATCCAAAACCGATACCGGGCTACATTGCTCCTTATCCTCTTCTTCCAAATGAATTTGTCGAGATTCGACACCTTCATAGTCTTTTTTTTCCTAAACAAACAACCAAATTGGCAAGCCTTTTTAATATTTTAAGGCAAATTTTGACACTTAACAAACAAAAAACAAAAAAAACAAAAAACAAAAAACAAAAAACAAAAAAAACCTTAATTTATGGGAGGTGATTTGCACATTTTAAAAATAATTGGGCACTCAAATTTTGAGTGTTTGGACATTTATATCGTTACAGGATACAAATAATTAAAAATAATGTGAAAGTATAAATGTCTAAACACTCAAAATGTGAGTGTCCCAATCATTTTTAAGAATGTGCAAACATCTCTTTTAATTTATTGTCTTTTTAAATTAGACAAAGCTACCTAGGTGAATATTGAAAAGTTGACTGTTGACTCTTCTTATACATGTGATTAAATGATGTTTGGATTTACCAGTATGGATGGACCTTCGTGTAATGCCAAAATTTGCTTTGTCCTTTTTGGGAATTTTTTATTAATCTACTAGACAAGATTTGTTTTAAGTATAGATTTTGTAGCAGTGTACATGAAAAAATGACTTAAATACCCCTCATTGGATTCCTTGACTCCAGATCTGTCATGGGCGTTCTCGTATTTTTTCACTTTTTTGGCATGGACATCAAAAAACACACCAAGATACTCTATTCGACATCAAGATCCTAAATCTGACTCTACTCAGCACTAGTTGGTCTTGACACAGTCCATTTTAGCAACTTTATAGAACTTTTTTACTTTGCGTTAAAATTAATACTATGTCAGTCAAGAAATTAACTTTGAGTGCTTTAGAATTTACTGAAATCAACTACTCGTATATGTCGAAAGGCCATCTTTTTATAGCCACAATTTTTCAAACACTTATACAATTTATTTTATATGTGAGACTAAAATGTTTCCAACTAGACTTAAATCAACAACATTTTGTTGGTAGGCACACTAGCATACTAATAAATCAAAGGCCTTGTTATTTGAAAGGAAAAATCTAAATACCTAGTTAGATTAATCAATTTCATACTAATTATTTTTTATATCAAGAAGTAATAAACATATCAAAACCTAATAATTACTAGAGGTACAAAAAATTGTTTATTTTTTATATCAAGATGTAATAATGAGCAATCCATACAAAACATGAAAACAATGTACATATATATCAAGGTATTGTATGAAGACAAAAACCTGTAACATGGGATGAGTTGGAGAAGACATCGGTGATATAAAATCAGGTGTCCTGCAACCGGTGCTAGGACTATTCACAAGAGAAAACCGAAATGGGCTTAATACAAAACCATCATTTTCATTGTCATACACTTCTTTTAGATCATGAGCTAAATATGAGCTACATAAAGCCTCCAAGTCACACACTTGTGAATCATATGATGACAAGCTTATTTCACGCCGTTTTATCCGGGTTCTACGATCCTTCAGCCTTTTCAAAATAGATCCGAATAACCCAAACCCGACTTTTCCTGATAAACCAGGTTTGGGTTTCTTCGGTTTATGTATCCTCAAGGCCGCGTCCAGTAGCATGGACACAGTCCTTGAGGGTACATGAAACGGGCTTTTAATATCAAGAAAAGGTGACTTTCTAACGTCTGGTGATTCGTGTAATTTGAAAAAACACACATGATTAATGCAAAAGTTACGAGCTGTAGTTGAAGTAGATGTAGATTGGATTATGGGTTTTCGTTTTCGGGTGTTAAGAGTTGTGTTTGATTTGATATGAATAAGGTGGTTGGAGATGTAAGTGTTGAGATGAAATGGTTCTTGATCTTCTTTTAATAGTTCATGTAAATGTTTATGACCCATGAATTATTTTGTTTGAGAATTCAAATGGTGTTGAAGAGGTTTCAACAAGAATATAGGAAAGATTGGGAATTGTGAAAAGATGAGTGAGTGAGTGGATGGTAAAGAGGTTTTTACTCAACTCGATTCAAATATTGAGTTTATGACATCAAGGTCATAGAGTATTAGAGTATTACTATGAGGTAGCCCGTATTATGCGACCGCATTAGAGAAAGGGAAATAAATAATAGTGAAACAAGTGGTAATAAACAAAAGACAAAAATACACCCTTGGTTTCTAAACTTGCCAAAAAACATCGTCGAGGCTTCAAATTTGACATTTTGGTTGCCGTGAGTCATTTTTTAAAAATTTTGAGGCCAATTGAGTCTTTTGACCCGTAATACTTAGTCAACTTCTGTTAATTTTTCCCCATGTGTCTTGCACATGAGGGTAAATGGTCATTTCATCGTTATGATTAATTATTATGGTGGTACAACCTTAAGGACGAACGGTGTATTTAATTAAAAAGTTATACCATCACTACTACTACCATTTCTTTATCTCTTTTTCCTGGTTCTCTCTCTAAATTTCTGCTTCTCTTTCTAATATTAACACTATCACCATTCTCAAATCTCATTCATCCACTCCACTAAAAAATATAAACTCAATCAAACAACAATCTTCATTCTTCATCTTCATAACCACACACAAGATTAAAACCCACAAAATTTTTGCAATTGATCTATAGATGTTACAAATACAAAATACCATAAGAAATTGCAATTTGAAATCCAAAACTGCTAATTACAAACCAAAATGCACAATAGTACAATACAATTACCAAAAAATGTAAATGTTCAACTGTGATTCACATTCCAAAATATAACTCTTATTCCAAAATTCAAATGTGATGCAATATATAACTAATTCATAAGGCACCATTAACAAGTGATTTTCTACTTTGTCGCGGCTAACTTCAGACTCTAACTGCTTGATTTTATCATTTTTAACAGTGCTTGAATCTTCATACTCGATAATTTTCTTTCGATGTGCCGATAATGTTGATGTATTTGAGTTGTTACACTATGTGTGTCTGCAATACACTGCATATTCTATCCACCCCGAGCTTCTCTCCTGGTGGTATCATAGAGCAGCTCAGTGTTGACTTCCTCTGGTGGCAACTAAACGTATCTCACTGCGGATCCTCTGATGAAGCAGTTCCTCACTGAGAGCTGCAAAAAATTAGCAAACACTAAAGCTAAACTGCAACACAAAGCTTTTAGTCTCAAAGACCCATAAAATAATAACAAAAAAGGACAACCGCTCTTATATACGCAATGACTCCTTTGATTTTATACCAACTATTAGAGGTAGCAAATTTTGCCACATACATAAAAATAGGTCAAACTGGGTTTCGTTTGTTTTAACCATTTGAGCCAAACCCGTTACTTGTACTGACCTATTATCCAACCGGACCAGCCTACTCATTTGCCACATCTACCGATTATAATAAGAAACTAACTTAAGCTAGATTATACTTTGGGTGACCGATACTTTACTATAGAATTTCCAATTCCTAACAATCTCCCCCTAAGGGAGGTCACCCCATGAATTACATTATGAATCCTAGCATTCTAATAAATCTTCAGTCTTGAGCTCGTAGACTTCTCTTCATCAAAGTATTCAAACTATGTGCTTCTGTGGTGATTTCATCATTGTTCAACTACAATGTATGTTTCGTGGAGGTTATTGAGCTTATCCACCTTGATGACCTTTGAGCATTACTAGAGATCATCAGCCACAGCAAATCTCAGCATCACCCATTGTTGTGTTGCCAGCATATGATGTTGTGACATTTGGACCGACATGCTCACATTCTGGATCATGATTTCTTCTTATCGAGTAGCGGAAGTTTTCGTTGATTCATGATATTGCAGCCAGTAGCGAAGCATGGAGTGATAATATAAGAGTCATTGATACACTAATCATGATTTCTTTGTAAATGAATGTGTTGTGTGAGCATGCGGCTATGGATTGACCGCTCCATTCGATCATTTGCAAACGCGTCGAGGCGTACACACGCATACAACAGTTAGCAGTAAAGCGCACGAGAGTGTCTTTGATCACTTTCGTTGAATTGAGGTACACGGCCTACGGTTCCCGGTTGATCAGTACAAGTACTGCCTGTGATCAGGTATAATTCTGAAGAATTTCCTTGACAGGGTTTCGCAGTTGCTCTAGCTGTTCTCAAACCGGAACGTCTCAAAGAAGACAACACGGAGTGAACCAGCGAAATAAGATTCACCGATTGATGAAAAGAGATTTGAAAAACAATCGTATGCTTGCTCAATAGAAATTTGTTTTTGCAATATAACGAAGGTTTTAATGAAAATCAATTATCAATCATAAACACCTTTTATTTTGAGAAATAAGTACACGGTCGATGTGCAAAAGAAAAGAGTTTTTTGGGCACAATGACCGGTTTTCAAAGGTATCCGTCAATCCATAACCTGAACCAGGATTGATTCAAAAGATTGAATCGCCCCATTGTTTCTGTTCAGTTGTTACATGGTTGATCTATTGAATAGATCTCACATGCCACCTACCAGGAGCTTGTTTGATGTTGGCTCGAGAAGGCTTTCCATCTTCATTGTGAATATGTTTGCATATCACTCAGATGTTCTGGCAATACCGCAAGGATAATGCGTAGGACTCATAAGATATAATCTCTCTTTCCACATTGTGTGAAACAGAGAGTCTTCATTGAAAGAGTCCTAAAGAGATTTATATGATGATCTCGTGGCTCTAGACTCAATTGTGCATATTTGGTTCCTATGCTGGAGACTAGGGAGAGGGTCTCCATCTTCAATACCAACTATCTCTAAGAGAAAGTCGATAGATTATGTCAGTTCCCTGTGAGAATGAAACAAGTCCTTTTAAGAGGAACTTGAGTGGTTTGGAAAGTTGAAGTGCAGTGCGTCACTGGGTCCATGACGTCTTGTCTTCAATACCGATGTTACCTTGGTAACCACCAATAGCATATGAATTGAACGGTTTACGCCCTAAGGTTGAATTAATAGAGGGCTATTTCTTTTCACCCTTTTCACATTCATTTCTTTTTCATTCTTCAACCCCTTCGGTGCTTACCGAGACTTCATAACTAGAACCTTGTTGGGTTTATTCCGATACTAGCTCATCTCGTCAAGACTCTTCCCATATCTTTTTTTTCTCCTTTTATCATCATACCTAAGGACTTCTACACTAACTAGTGGATTGTCCCTGGGTAGATTCCTCTGGTTCTGGCGGATCGTGGGAACGAATACCTAACCTAACCATCCTTATAACACCATGCATAAATTAAATTGGTCGGTCTTTTGGTATTGTTCTTTCTTCCTTGAAACCAATCGAAAAATCATTTGGAAAAACAATCAAGGTACTTATGATACGAGATCAAAACATTTTGTACCTTAATAGTTTTGATCATTTAGAAATGCTCCCCCTCAACATGTGCATATGATTTTGAAATTATTTAGCACATGGAGGCAAGAGATCTTTGAAATAATTTCTTGATCACAATTTCCGTAGGAAAAGCCATTTGATTTTCTTGGTAAATTCTCCCCCTCAATATGTGCGTAGAATATTTGAAATAATTTTGACACATAGAGGAAAGAGACCTTTGAAGTACTACCACGATTACCAAACATTTAGAAACCATTTAACACTCAATCAAGGTACCTTATGTAAAAGCATGGAAAACTTTGTTCCTTGAACGTTTGCATTTGTTTTGAAATGCTCCCCCTTAATATATGCTTCGAGATTCGAAAATAGTTTAGCACATATTAGAGAGCAGTATGCACTTTGAGACAAAAAAGGTCATTTTTTATCATCTTTCATATTTATATCACATTTTCTCCCCCGATCAAAAATTTCAAATCCTTTGAGATTTTGGATCTCAAGTGATTTAAATATGTATGAGACAAAACATTTGTTGGAGAAAAATGTGTCCAATTTTATATGATCAGAAGTGGACAACAACAAGTTCCCTTTTTAGACACAAAGGGAAACCACAAGACATAACCTAACACTATTACATGCATTATAGTTGTTCATAGTTTGTACACCACATTTTACACATAAATAATACAAAACGAAACTACTTAGGAAGATGTCTTCATTCAGTTCTTTGAAGTAGTTTGTAATGACCTTCACGAAGTCTACCACCAAAAAAACTTTCAAGGCTGCGGAAGATCATTCGAGTCTTAAGTCTTCGCCTTATTGCAGCAATGAAATCTTCACACCTCTTTAAGTCCTCATCGGACGTAATTTTGTTTTGTTCCACGGCCGTGATCAACTCGATTTCTTTCACTGAGTTCAATTCTTCTTCGACCATCTTGAGAGTACCATCACTGAATTTGTAGAGCTTGCACAATCTCATCAGCATGCGAGTCCCGTACCTGTCGTGGAAGAGGATGGCTTTGGGGGTGTCAAGCACTCTATAGTCGTGACGAAATTCATGTCCTTTGGCATCCCATTGTGGCCTTGTTAAATTGACGCGATTCTGGTAGCTTTCCATCCCAAGCTGAAAGTCCTCAACCCGTTTTCGGATGACTAAGCCTCTGATCCAAAGATTGACAGAGCCAGAGAGAGCTTTCTTTTCACGAGCAGGTAGGTGTTCAAGGTGTCCTTGAAGGTTCAGAAGATAGAGATCTTCAAAGTCACTTGGCAGCAGATGTTTAAAGTCGTTTTCTTCAATAACGTGATCCTTCTTGTCCGCTCTTCGAAGAACAATCTTCTTAAGGTAATCATAGCCATAGATTTGGAAGATCTCTAAACTGACAACACTTAAAATTCGCACCTTGGATCGAAGAGCTCTGCGACTCTTATTGGCACTATGTCTATCAATGTAGAATTGCTTCTTCTTGAACCACCAATGAGAAATTCCGTACTAAGACTCGATGTCATATACTTGTTCTTTGTCTGCCCATAATTGATCTGGAACCATCTGTTCAAGGCCTTGATCAGAGTAGGTAGCAGCTTTCATCTTTGAGATTGATAAGGCTGGTCTTCTTTCAGTAGTATGAGCACAAAGATAGTCCAAGTCATGGTTGAAGAAGAACTCAGACTGAATAGTCATTTGTCCAGGTTCACCACCGAGAGGAAGGGGCCTGTTCACATTAAATCGACCAATCTACTCACTGACTTGATAATTCAGCATCTTGTGGCATTCTTCCATCTGGTATTGGAGCTGATTGGCATCTGAGTGGAACACCTTGACAATTTCAAAAGCAGATCCTTCAAGATCTTTCGGAGTAATAGATGAAATTCCGTTCTTTTCACAAAACCACTTCATAAAGCTACCCATATCTCCAGTGATGTGCAAAAGAGAGTCTTCATCTGGGGCTTCATAGTTATTTGTAATAGTTGATGCCTAGTTGTTATCAGGAATCATCATGTTAGACTCTGGGATGGACCATGAAGGTTCTGGAGTATGAGGTCTCTCTTCGGTGAACCAGCTTTGAATTGTGTCCTTTGAAGGTGCCACTCTAGATGTGTTAGAGCGTTCTCCTGATACGTATGTATCAAACCATTCATATTCAGACGGCTTGGGAATATGCTTGGTGGATGCATCATCTTCATTTGATTCTGATTCTGTCATGACATGCGACACTTCATGAACCACTTGATCTTCAGGGGATAGAGGAGATGTAGGAGTGAACCTTGAATCAACCGTGGTCCAAGCTGCAGATTTCTTACAGTACCTTTGATTTCGGATGAACTGGGTTGATTGGGAGGTTTTGGTGGTGATGATGGTGGTTGTGGTGGAGGTGTAGAGGTTGTCTTAGAAGATCCACCAGCTCCAGAAGTTCCAGCACCCCCAGTTGGAGGCGGGGGAGGAGGAGGAGGATCTTTAGGACCTTTACGCAATGTCTCCAACAACATGGTCCTCTTTTTCTTCTTAGCTTCTCTTTCTCCAATGTCCTTCAAGAACTGTTCATGATTGTCGTGCCTAATTGATTCTTCGAGAGCCTCATATAGCTTCTTGTGGACCTCATGCTTATGCTCGTTAGCCTCATACATCTTATCAGAAAGTACAACTCTCATATCTACAATGGGTAGATCTTTGAATCGTCTAAGCAGTGGAGCTTCCATTGCCCACTCCACAGCATCCCTAACTTCGCCTTCAATGGCGTCTGCAACCCCTTCATCAAAGTTGAGGTTCTCCAACCTATAGACACGATTCTAGAGGGCATTAATTAGGATTTTGGAAGTCGCTTCAAGTGCTTCAATTCTTTTCACCGCTTTGTCGCAATAATTGATCCATGTAAGTATTTGAGGTGGTGAAGCTGGTGGATTCCATGTCCGTAATCTGTAACCACCGGTTCGGGGATGATCTTTTATTCGTGTGGTGGAAGTGCGGTTGTAGGTTTGGGAGGTGGCGCGGTTGCAAATAGAAGGTGCCACATAGGTGGAATGGTTGAAGTGTCTTGTTGAATATCGACAGAAACATGGATTGGGCCTTTATCATAATCTTGCTAAGTCTCAGATCTATGGGTTTGTCATTTAGAATTGATCACCGAAGGAGAGGTCTGTATCTGTTCTTCAATGAAGATAGAGAACCAAGAGATGATTTGGTTCTTCCATGCATGGTCTCATCCTGATCTTGACTCAAGGTTCTCCTGTGAGTCTTTATATTTCATCAACCTTTTGATCACACGGTATCACTTGATGCGGAGTTTCTTGTTCCATTTCGGATACTTTCTTTCCAACCCGATTGTTCTTGAGTGAAGAGGATTCAACACTTCTTTTCTTCAGCTCAAATTGAGTGGTAGTTCTTGATGGTGAAGTGGAGATAGTCGAAGCATGTGAGCCTTGTTTGTCATCTACACCAGCAATCCCTTTCCCTTTGTCTTGTGTGATTGAATTGTATGGCTGGCTCGTTCAGTTCTCTCAGCACAATGCCTAAATCGTGCACTCTCACATTCTGACTTTCTAAGCTTTGCTTGATTCCAAGTTGCAGAGCAGCATCATCTTCATCAATCAACGCTTGTATTACCCTCGAAACCTCAGCTTCTTAACGCTTTCTTTTCCACTTCATTCTTCTTTTCTTTTCTCTGGGCCGGTTGTAGTGTCATATTGTGACTTTTCATGTTCCCTTTAGGAAGAGCAACATATGAAATCTTTGAAGTTTTGGCCGAGTAAACGTAATTTAGTAGCTTTGGGTTGTGGTGGAGTGGGAGAGACATCAACATTAGCACTGATCTGGAGCCTTTTCTTGTACAATTGAAGTAATCCCTTCTTAATATCGTCAGTGAGAAGACTATCAGAATTGCCGCACCAAAGATCTCCTTATCCATACCTTATCAACATTTAAGGTTACCTGCAACAAATTCATCCTTAGCATTATGTAGGGCTGATCACCTAGGGTTGAAGTTGTGAGATCAAGGCAAGTACGGATAACAAGCTTAAAATATGATGCTAGGAATCACAAGTTTGTTAACTTTCTTTCGACCCTGAGCTTTATTCTGAAAGTTTGTTCTATCAGATATAAATGTGTTCATTGACAACGAAAATTCTTCCCAGATACGTTCCGAGACATTCACATTCACCCCATTAACGATACCCCATAGGATCTGCAGAATGGGAATCCTCACTTTATCGAACCCTGATGTTTTGCCAGATAAGCACAAGGAACCTGTCATTGCTCTCCGGGGTTGATACATGTGATCGGTGATGATGTCAGAAGCCCTTGATATGCCAATTTGATAACCCAAGCCAATCAGAAAGACTATTAGCTCTTCCGCACTAGGTGGAGGTTCAGATTGTATGGTAGGATTACAGGGTGTGATTCCTAGGGCCTTGCTGAGAATGTCAGAATTAATTACAAATTCCTTATCATCCATTTGCAGAATATTGAGTTTGATTTTGTCCCATTCAATAATGTTCCAAAATTGTTGTATGTAAATAGTGGGAATTGTGCATTGCTTGGTTAGGGCAATCAAGAAATTTGTGTTTTGTGGATATCAATACATTGAGGGTTGGGTTTTGTTGTAATTTTTGCAAGTCCACATAACAGTTACTTTTCCCTATCTCTACCCATTGATCTTCAGGAAGGATCGCGTTGTCAGTAAGTACTTTGGGTGGAGCAGAATATGAAAGGTTCTGAGACGAGGTTGTGTTTGCCATTGAAAATCTAAAGATACACACATACAACAACAATGATTGAAAGCATGTTAGTTTAGATATGGTTAGTTAAGCAACATTGATCCAACCTCATGACATAGACACAACAAGTAGCAATTTTGACAGAGTTCCCATAAGTGCATTGAAATAGATTGAGTGGCATTAGAAAGTTTTCAAAATCTTTATATGACACAGTTTTCAAGAGACAAGTTGATTTTGAATTAAATTATTTAAAAGCACGTTACTAGAAATAATATCATGAGATAAGATACTATTATGGAGATGTTATAGCAGGTTGTTTGAACCAAGTTGTGATACCAAGTTGTCACAGAAGAAACCAAGTACACATTTGCTCAAACAATATATGTTATAGCAAGTCGCTAAGAGTAAGTCGCTACAGAAAACCGAATCAAGTCGCTAACATGAGATTATACTAGCAAGTCGCCTTAAAATAATTTAATAAACCAAGTCGCCACTTGAAAATTGAACCAGCAAGTCGCTAGACTTGTAAGAACCAAGTCGCTATCAAAAAATGATAGGGCCAAGTCGCTACAAGTTTAACAAGTTGCAGACTTGTAAGTACAAGTCGCTACCAACATTGATAGTGATAAGTCTCTACGAGTTACAAAGGTAAGTCGCTAAATAAGAATAAGCAAACTACCTCGCTACCAAGAATATTGGTAAGTCGCCACCAAGAACACACAAACCAACTCGCTATGACGAACACATCTAAGTCGCTATCAAGAACATTTCAACATAATCATTCCAACTCGCTACGAAGAGCATATCTAAGACGCTATCAAGAACATTATCATATCCACGCAAAACACAAACAAGTACACACGACCCTATCACAACATATTCAATATCAAATACAATATAACTCGAATCCATTAACGCAACACACAAAGTCTCAAGCCATTCCTAAAGAGCCTAAACATACAACATATGCTCTAAGTGATTCCATTAACGCTTAATCCTTTTACCAACCTAATGAGAGGGGATCAAATGACGATAATGCATAGTCACTGGATATATAATAAGAGAGAAAAATCTTTTGATATTTTGAAAATCAAAAAGAAACCGTAGTTAAGTAGGTAAAGGGATAAACATTTACAAGAATACCAACATGACACATTCGGTCCCTATAGTTTTGAGACTCGCTAAGTAAGTCGCTAGCAAAGAACCAACCATGTTGCTAGGGGATTACAAAGCAAGTCGCTAGGGGATCACAAAGCAAGTCGCTATCACAGTCTTGGTAAGTTGCTATCTATTATTACAAAAGCAAGTCGCTATCATATCACATTATGTATAATAGACATTTACAGTCCATGAACATATCAGATTGCAAACTAGCACATAACACACATAGCATAAATGAGATGACATAATAGGATAAGCAACCATTGTGCATATATAAACGAGATAACTTGTAAAATTCTCTCCCTCAATCAATGTCACCAAAGACCATTGATTGAATTAACCCCACCCGTTATAAAACAAGAATATATCATTTATTCGAACTTTATCTATGATCCCGTGTCATTATTGAACGACATTTCTAGGACCGTAGATGTTATCGATAACAAAGGATATATCCTTTATTAGTTTGAGGAAAATGACTAAAATTATGAGTCGAAAGAATGATTTAATTTTTTTTATTTTATTTTATTTATTTATTTTTTTTAAGATTTGTAGACAGATTTATAAGAGCGAGTCTTGATTCAATTCAAATAGGAGTCAAAGCACAAGGTACGTCAGTTCTGGCAAGCAACCATTCCAGAGTGAGCAATATTCATTTCAGATGGAAACCAAGTCATGGAGTTCCTGAGTGAGTTGAGCATTGTACCCTAAAGATGAGAACACAAGCACATAACAAAAATAGATGAGTTAGTGACATGAGTAGTCTCACTATTGATGTTGCACGCTTTGATCTAGGCATGTCATTAATAGAGATCCCTTTAGGTTTACTATTCTTGAAGAGTTTTCCTGTGGGCATCCACTTAAGGCAAGATCTAGGTATGTAGTCTTTGGATCCTCAAACTTAAATAGTCTGCCAGTGGGAATCCATTTGAAATAGCTGCTAGTAGATTTGGATTTAGGCACTTTCTTCTTATGAGAAGTAGATGAACTCCTAGTATTCCTGATCTTAGAACATTGAACATTAACCTTGGGTTTGTTATTCATCATATCGGAACGAAGTAGTCAAGTGACTGGTTTTGACAAAACAGATTCTGATCAACTTGGGAGGCAAGCCTAGATTTCGATGGTTTAAATCTTTCTGTTCTAAAAGCATTTCGCTTCTAACTATGGTATGATTTGAGTTGTTCCGAACAGTTGACTTTCCCAAGGTCGATGGTTTTGCAAACTTAGTGTTCACCCTATTTCCAATAGATTTCCTAAGCTCATTTTTTAAGGCAACAATATTGAAGCTCTTATCCTGAATTTGGGCTTTGAGGGCATCAATGTCAGCCAAAAAGGAATTTGTTTGATCTATCAACTTGGAATCATTCTCTAATATGTTCTTTCTTAAGGACTCATTTTCTATTAATAAGTTGGATACACATAAAGCCAATTCATCATTCCTAGATTTAAGCTCACTACTCATCTCATGGTTAGAATTGCTCATCCTAAGATTGCATTTCTTATGCAGATCTGAGAGTTGACATTTCAGATTGCATATGGTTGAATCTTGTCCTGACTGGGTTTTAAGTGATTAATTTCAAAAAATTCTCGAAATTCTGGGAATTCTGGATTAATGCCAGATTTTGTAGCACGAAAACTTTCTTCCTTTTGTTGTATTGCAATTTCTAGGGAAATACAATGTTTTTCAAGAATTGAGTATGTGTTTGAAAGTTCATCATAAACCCCTTTTTCTACCATGTTATTTGTTTTAAAGATTTTAGATTCAGACTCAACCAAGACACATCTATTTATATCATATTCAAAGATAGGGTCAGTTAAGGGTACCTCAATGCATGACACGTGTTCACTTGTTGGTATGGCATCTGTATTCACCTCATGCACAACAGACTCACTGACATGCAAGCAATTTCAAGCTTTTCACTCAGAGCCTTTGTGTTCAGATGCCAATTACATCATTCATTTTTGTTTCTGAAATTCGCACAAGATCGCGATCATCCGCTCTTTCAACTGATCCATTACTCAAAATATCACAACTTTCCTTTACTTTTCCATGACACTCATTCAACTCATTCAAATAGTCATTCCTTTGAGCAACATCCTTAATGTACACTTCCATACTATTCATAAGATGGATATATGTGTTGATGAACTCATGAATTTCCATTCCAGTGTGTTTCTTGAATGAAATTCCAGCCTCGTTGATCAAAGTCAGAATATTCCCTTTGATAAATGGCTGAAATTGGTTGTAGATAACTTGAAGTGTAGCATTAGAATCATCAATTAATACCTTCTCATTGGTAATTTGAAGCTTCATTGTTCTAAGTTTAGCAACACGTTTTTCAACGTAGGTAAGTCTTGCGGAAGAGAGCACCGCATGTTCACCCATAAGAGTGGATAATAGTGTGTGAGGTGGCGATGAAGTAATTGAAACGGCTTAATGTTGCATTCTGAATGCTTTGCATCATGGGTCATTGATAGGTGTGATTCGTTGAAGTTTGAGTCTGGTGAAGTTTTTGATCATAATCGTGAGAATCAATCAAGGTAGGATTCAGAAATGCAACCGCTTCTTGTTTCTGTGAGGTATCATAAAGTTCGCACTTTGGAGATAAAAGGGTCATGATGTAAGACATGTGGGTGGACGAGTATCTGCAGCATGAACGCCCTCAGCCTACAGAGAGATGATTGTAGGCATGTTGGTAGAGATGTTGACAGACTACACGGATTTTATAACTCAATGATTAAACCGGAATAGATTCTTTCACGGATTTTACTAAATCAAGAGAAAAACCGATACACACAAAAGTCAACCAAGTCGCTAAGTATCCTTGAACCAAGTCGCTAAGTAATAACAAGACAAGTCGCTAAGTTCCAAATCGCTATTAATTTTGACAGAAGTCGCTATGCACCAAGTCGCTAAGATGTCAAGTCGCTAAATAGCAACTCGCTATGGTCCAAATCGCTAACACCAAGCCGCTACGAAACTTAAAGAACAAGTCGCTATCAAAATTGAAAGCAAGTCGCTACCTTACCAAGTCGCTACTCGTAGTGGAGAATCCACTAATGTACCTGTTTGTCGGCTTGTCTCAAAAGGCAAGTCGCTATGACCAAGTCCCTACCAAAGCTCACTACAACTCGCTACCTTTTACTGAAGCAAGTCGCTACCAAGAAATTCACTCCGAGAGCCAAGTCGCTACCAAGAAAAACTTTAAAACACACTTTTCAATCCAAAACAAGCTCAACCACAGTGATTCAAGCTTACCAAATCAAAACCCAAGCACATACAATGATTCTAAACACAAAAGTACACCCAAAATTCAAACTTTAACACAAGAAATGAACCAAATGATGCAAAAATCACTAAACTTTTTCAAACTCAAAAACCGTCTAAAAACCACTAGAAATCCAAGGATATGTAAGAGATGATCTAACCATGGCTCTTGATACCATTTGTAACATATTGGATTTCACAAGCACATAAATAAACTCAATATGGGCGTAAAATTTAGATGGCTTAGAGAGAGAAAGTGGGATATTCTAGAAAGAGAAACTCTTGGAAGGTTAGATTCCACAAAGAACATTCAACCCTCTACCTTGTAAGAGGGTATTTATAGGTTACAAACTAAACGACCTCCTCGACGGCCCGATCGGATACAGCTTGGTAAAGACCCGCCCTTCCTCCACGGTGTTGCACTATACTAAATCTGCTAATAACTTACTAACAACCGCATAATAAACGATATGTCTACGAGCTAACTTAAGCTAGATTATACTTGGGGTGACCGATGCTTTACAATAGAATTTCCAATTCCTAACACGTATAATGTTAACACATAACAACTAGGCATGAATATAACATGACAAAGCAAATATAAGTGCAACTAAGCACACATAAACTAACTATAATGCATAAAGTCATAAACTAGTTATGGCATAAATCTCGCCAAATATGCAGTACTATGCTCGCGAAATCGAGCTAAGCTAACCAAGTATTGTCACTTGGTTCTATACTTTCATAACATGAATTATAACCATATGGGCTGATAATATAAGTTATCATAGCATATAATCACCGAGACTTGCAAAACATCATATCATGTCATCATAATTATCAAACACTTCACAAAGCGTTTGTTGATTTTCTGCAGCAAACTACAAATACATCTTTTTGACTCACTTAACTACTGAAACATATCATGAGGCTATTTTTCCATGAAAGTATACTATTTTCCTTTTCCAAAAACGTATGTCACGCTCCAAACGGAGCTACAGCTACTATCCGTATGAATTTTAAAGTTTGGTTTGTCGCACATTTCATGATCGCCCTTCTGTACCAAATCACGTTTTAGACCAACTTAACTACTAAATGAGCAAAAACTTTATAAATAACAACTGAAGTAGAGACCTTAGGCTTTCCAGAAAGTCTAACCATGATTCAATCCGAGTTTCTATCAATTTTAAAATGACTAATCATTGCTGAAAATTTCAGCAACTTGTTTAACATCATAGATCACATAAAGTGGTGTTTGGTTCAACTCAATAATCAACATAAACACCTCCTAAACATCATAAATTGATCTTTAACATAATCCCATCATAAACCCTAATAATCATATGCATAACCCTTGAATCATAAACTATGAATTCATCACATAATCATGTAAAACACTTACTAATCATAACCTCATAGCTCATAATCATAAATAAACACATCATTCACCACTTACCTTGAATTAGGGAAGAACACATAAGACCTTGATGCTCCTTAATCCTTGATAAGCTTATCTTTAATTCTTGATTAGGCCTTGTTTAGATTTGATGGAACTTACCCTGAACTTGGAATTCTTCATCTTGAAGAAATTTGATATCCTACTCTTTTTTGTCTATAACGCTGTATGGAGGGAGTATAATATCTTCCTAAACCGACTTTGCATAAGTAATATAAGTGGATAAGGCCAATGGGCATTTTAGTCATTTCCCACTACTTTGTCACTTGAACACAATTAGTCCCTTGTAGTAGAATGTCTTGCAAACTAAATCAAATCTTGTTTACACAAGTCCCAACTTGTTATATTATTAATTCTGTCGATGTGGGGCTTCTATAGTTATTCCACTAAAATACTATATGTAACCAATAGGAATATAGATAAATCCACTATTATTTTCTATAATATCAGGATGTTACACCTCCTTTCATGGACTAGATGCTTGAACGTTTAGTTAGGAATGAATTCTATTGTTTTCTTAATGGTTATTCTGGTTATTTCCAAACTCCCATCGATCCCCAAGACCAAGAAAAAATCACCTTCACCTGATCTTATGGGACATTTGCTAACCGTAGGATGCCTTTCGGTCTTTGCAATGCCTTGGGAACTTTTCCAAGGTGTATGGTGGCAATATTTCATGATATGATTGAAAAAACTATGGAAGTTTTCATGGATGATTTTTCGATTTTTGGGGATTCGTTCTCTTCTTGCTTCTCCCATTTAGACATGATGCTTAGAAGGTGTGAAGACACCAATCTTGTCTTAAATTGGGAAAAATGTCACTTTATGCTTAAAGAGGGTATTGTCCTCAACCATAAAATTTCTAAGAATGGTATCGAGGTTGATCGTGCTAAAGTTGATGTTATTGCTAAATTACCTCCTCTCACCATGGTTAAGGGAATTAGGAGTTTCTTAGTTCATGCCGCTTTTGTCGTAGATTTATTCTAGACTTCTCCAAAATAGCCCAACCTATGACCTACTTCTTAGAGAAAGATACTCCTTTTGTATTTTCTAAGGAATGTATGGAGTCATTTGAACATCTTAAAAAGAAATTCACTAAGGCTCCTATTCACGTGGCCCTCAACTGGGACTTACCGTTTGAGATTATGTGTGATGCTAGTAACTTTGCGGTAGGACTAGTCTTGGGCCAACGAAAGAAAAATATTTTCAGCCTATACACTATGCGAGTAAGACTTTATCGGATGCTCAGACACATTTCACCACTACGGGAAAAGAGTTATTAGCAGTGGTGTATGCGTTTGAGAAATTCCGTTCTTACCTTGTCTAGTCTAATACAATAGTGTATATGGATCACTCGGCTTTAAGGGTATCTATTTGCTAAACAAGATGCTAAGCCGAGATTGTTCGAAGGGTTCTCCACCTCCAAGAATTTATTATCCAGATTCGCAATAAAAAAGGAGCAGAGAATCTTGCGGCTGATCATTTAAGTAGACTCGAAATCCTCATAAAGGGGATCTCAATGAGATGGAAATGAATGATAATTTTCCACACGAGTCCCTGAATATGATTTCCCTTAACAATGAAAATGAACCCCGTGGTTTGCCAATATTGCAAACTACTTAGTGGGTAATGTGCTTATTAAAGGTATGTCATCCCAGAAAAAAAAATTCTTCCAAGATATTAGACATTATTTTTAGGATGATCCCTATTTGTTTAGAATCTGTGCTGATCAAATAATTAGGCGGTGTGTCAACGGGAAAGAAGCTATGAATATTCTAGAAGCTTATCACCATGGTCCCACCGAAGGACATCATGGACCGAACTACACCGCCAAGAAAGTTTTGATTCTGGCTTCTATTGGCCCACGATTTATTGTGATGCCCATGACATGGTAAAAAAATTGTGACTCTGGTCAACATCAAGGAAAAATCTCACAGCGGGATGAAATGTCCCAAAATTCTATCCATATTTGCGAGATCTTTGACGTTTGGGGCATCGACTTTATGGGGCCGTTCCTATCTTCAAGAGGGAACAAGTATATACTTGTAGGTGTCGATTATGTGTCCAAATGGGTGGAAGCTAAGGCTTTACCCATGAATGACGCCTGTTGTCGTGGAAATTTTTGAAGCAATTATTTTCCCGGTTTGGAACCCCACAGGCCATTATTAGTGATCGAGGAACGATTTTTGCAAACACCGTTATAGGGTGATGGAAAAATATGGTGTTAACCATAGGTTTCTACCTCATATCACCCTTAGACTATTTGGAGAGTGTCTAATCGCGTTTGAAAAGGATTTTAGAGAGGACCGTGGGTGAACATTGTGCAAAATGGGTTGAAAAATTAGATGATGCTTTATGGGCCTTTCGCACGCTTTTAAGACTCCTATTGGTTGTACCCCTTATAAGCTCGTACGATAAATGTAACACCCCAAAATTGGGTTTAGCGGAAGCATACAAACCTTGGGGTGCTACTATATTGGTATCACAAAGAATGGTTTTTATTCCATTTATTTATATTAACATTCATTATTTGAAAACATTAAGTTTATATTAATGAAAGAAGTGCGGAAATAGGCCCAAACAATAATTAAATCGGTCCTGATTATTCAGCAGAGTCGCCTATAACCATGCCCATTTCCAAGCGTCTTCCAATAATGAGCTATCGCCTTAAACCTGAGAGCAAATTTACATTAGTGAGTTCATAGAGTTTAGTTACAAAAGTAGTAGTGGACCTGATAAAGTTTAATTGCTATGCGTGACTAAAGCAGATACATAATTAACATTCCAATCAACAATCAATCCGACAATAACACAATCGAGATCTCAACAGGGCCCCAAGCGACTCGAGCCAGCACAGTTGTGGCAAGGCCTAGAACACATGCTACCCTGTTCTTGGTCGGATACATATGTCTATTCTTAGCTAGGCATCGCATTATAGCGAAGGACAACTGCCGCATGTCTAACCTTTCCTAGTCAACACATTAGCAATTCAAAAGAGTAGTGGCAGGTCCAAGAAATAGTTTGGATTCACATAAACATGTAAAGCATCCAATCACCAAATCAAATATACCAAACAACAGTCACTCTCACATAATGTTCACATATCCAATTATGGTTAGTTAAAAGCAGCATGTATTCTCCCCCAAAATAGTTATGAAAACCATTGAAAAGAGCGGCTATGAAACTCACCTTAGCCATAGAAATGCACTATTCACTACCAACACGACCGCATCTAAAGCTAATCTCCACGGCATCCGAAGAAGGTATGACGAAACGATAGGATAGAAACAACTAAACCTAATGCGATATGATTATCTTAAAATATGGCTCATATGATAAAGAAGTCGATAAAAGGTAAAGTGTCATAGTTGTGGATTATTCAGATCATTACAAGTAAAAGTCCATTATCAATATCTCAAAATGTTTAGTTTTACCGTGTCGTGTGGTGGTAAGAAACATAGACGCGACATACAACTCACGCGAAAGAGGAGAAGACGTCGACATAGTCAATACATACTAACTAGAACTCATGCCAAAAAGGAAAGGACATTAGTCAAGAAATACCGACAATACTCAAGCTAGACTAGGAGTGACGACAACTATTTATGTAATATAAATAGGTTAATTGATAAGTTTCGTTAATTTCTCATAACCCCAAATGTACATGTTTATAATAAAAGATAAGTCTCCATTTATCACTTAACTAGTAAAGGTTTCACAATCGTTACTCGTACTTAGACGAGTTTATGATAAAGTACTTATTATAAAGTATAGTATATAGTATTTTATAGATGACGCGTTCGTTTATACAACTTCCAAACCATTACGACTTTCATAAAATGTCTTATCAAAATAACCTTTCCAACAAAGTTTATAGAATTAACTTGTATTTATAAAACACGAGTTACTATCTTTAATCAATAAGAGTTTATAATCTAAATAGAACCATATCCTTTGACAATATATCACTACATATCTTGTTATCAGTTAAAATGTAACAATTGAATATTTAGGCTTATCGCGAATCAAATATATTAAACTCACGTCGAGTCTAATATATTTGTATTCGTTTAAGTTCAAAACATTTAATAAAGTCCAACTTATAACCAATATAACTCGTGTATCAAATGTTACTCTAATTTATAAACTGTAGTTGAATCTTATAACGTATATGTAATATTATATATTAATTATTAACCACATATCTAGTTCTTAATGTTTATCACCCCGTTTTATACACAACTTGTTCATTATTCACTTGAGTCCAATATTAACGATCTAATAAATCTAATGTGTCCATTAGTACGATACCCAATCCGATATAAATCAATGTTGACGAGTCACAATCCGTATTTTAAATTCGTTAAGTTCCGTAATGTCACTGTTTATTACCGTAATTACTAAAACTCATTAGCCTTTGGCCCATTTATTAAACAAACATATATGTCAAACCGAGAATTAATCAAGTAAAACGACTTATACCGCACATTGAGACCCGACAAAAATTTTCCAAATCAAACGCACCCTAGAGTGACCAAACCAAACGAAACTCAATATAGCAATGGGTCGCCGGGTTTGACCCGATCCAAACGAAACATAAAACATACATATGCAACCACCCTAACTGATCCAAAACCTAACACACCATGGGCCATTATCCCCGACCCGACTCAATCATTTTCAGATCGGTTTTACCCGACCAGTTCGCAAACCGCTCATTCAACCAAACAATCACAATCATGGGTCATAACCCGACCCGACCATAAGAGCTGTGACCTCGCTCACTGCGATCGACTCACTCACTGATTGACTCAGTGAGTTCACCTGTTTCCAGGAACACAAATATCACCACTGTTCCAGTCTTAAACCACACTGAATTATTATCAAAATGTTTATATATATGGTATGTGAAAATGAGATAGTGTAGGAGGAGAGGAGTATATATAGTCCCGGAGGGGCAAAGTGTTATTAGAGTAAACTTTGGGCGGTAGTGTAAAGTACTATAGGGACCGTAGTTGTAACTTTCTCAATCTTTTGTAATATTAGATTCGGACTCGTTAGAGTAAAAACGCGAATTCATGACACGAGAATTACGCCATCGTTCTCAGAATAATAGTTCCAATAAAATGATTATAAATATGTATCATATCTCAAATTAGAGGGACAGATCACTCTAATTGTCGTTTTTCCATTTACGCGTACGAGGAATTATGGGTTGTCACAACCTCACCTCCTTAAAAGGAATCGCGTCCTCGCGATTCAATTCATGTTACGTGTTAAGGTCTAGAAGAGGTGAGTGTGTACGCACGAGGATTCATCTTCACATTCCCTACGTGACTTTAGGATCTTACTGCGAGTGTTTCGACGAACTTCGTCGATAAGGATGCGACTTACTAAAGTCACTCGATTTCATGGTCTACGATTTTGATAGGTCAACAAGGTTTAGACGCTCAAAGGTTTGGATTTCCTAGAAGGATAAAAACTGCCTCATCGGCGAGTCATTTCTTTTTATTACAAATACTGCTGAGTCTTGATGGTAGCCCAAGGCTTTAAGCTACTGGTCTAACTCCAGCAAAGATTTTGAAAAGATCAATATAGCGAGGATTAAGCTTTCATGTTTACCAAATGCTTCACACATTCTCATAGTGAATATTTAAACTTAAGCTAGACTACATATGGGGATTCAAGAGATTTACGTTGTCTGTGTCTCCTAACGATTTGCGAGCAAGTTGCATATCCATTTTGCCTTCGAACGGTCTCCTCGGCAGTTCCTCGAATAGGTTCGGAGTTGGTAGGTTGGGTATTTTCATTTCTACCTAAAAAATCGGGATCGGCACTTATGACCATAGAGGGTCTCCTACGGTGCCTTTGAGGTACTAAGGTGATAGGTATGGTTATGGGAGAATTTGGCCAACGGAAGGTGTCTATCCCAACCATTTCCAAACTCGATAGATGTCTACAAGAGAATTTGGCCAATGAAAGGTGTCTATCCCAACCATTTCCAAACTCGATAGGAACGCGACGTGTCTACTAATGCTCGGATAGTTTCTTCACTTCGGCCATCAGTCTGGAGATGATACACTGTAAGCATATCCAGATCTGTTCTCTCGGCTCTAGGAAGTGATAGACGAAACGTGGGTGTGTGGCGATTGCCACGATCTAGAAAGGATAGAAATCAGCACTTCCTGATGCACACGATCTTCTTTACGTATGAAGGAATCTCTTTTGCTTAACCCGGGCTTCCAGATCGCACAACCTCCTTAAAGAGGATCAGAAGGAGTTGAGGGTTGAGGAAGAAGGATAACATGTGTGGAAAACTAGAAGGGGGGGGGGGGGTTGAATAGTTTTACCGATTTTAAGTTAGTTTCAAAAAACTTTAGATTCAATGTTATGTGAAATCATATGGATGAAGATAAAGTATAGATCTAAGAGTAATGCAAGTAAAGAAAGTAAAGTAAGGGATAGAAATGACACAACCGATTTATAGTGGTTCGGCTACAAGGACACCTTCCTTGCCCTACTCCACTCCCCGAGTCACCTACTCAAGAGTTCAAGCACTATGTCAACAAACTCCTTCAACTTGGCGGAGAAGCCTTCAGCAACGTTGCTTACATCTTTTTCTGGTACAAAGCTAAATACCGAGTCCATAACGCGGAGGACCAAACCAACACGACTATTACACAACAACTATGTAAAATATCAAGTACAAGATCTTTGCTACAGAAATATTGTGGAGGAACAAATCAATCAAGGACCCCTTGCTTGGATGACTTGTAGTAAGTTCGTGATCTTACCTTAGAGAAGGACCTAAATGAGAATCACAATAGAAGAAAGAAGAATAACTCTCTAGATCAAGTGATCTTTTGTTAGAAGAGAGTGAGAGTATATGAAGAGAGTTGGTAAGAAGAGGGGTAAAGAGAAATGAAGAAATGTCTCTCTATTTATAGGCAAAATCTTGCCCGTTCCATGGATCCCTCCCTTAAGGGATCCGTCTAGTGTAATCTCAGGGATCCGTGGGACGCTCCTCTTTGCCCATTGGTTTTTTGGTTATGGGTCATGGGTTATGGGTTATGGGTTGGTCCATGGGTATTTCATTAGATACAATGTATCTAATAGATGCAATGCATCTAGTCAAATGGATATGGGTCAATACCATGGGTTATGGATATGCTTCATGGGTTGTGGTTTTTACCCATCCTAATAAACTATTACAACAAATGATTTATTACAACAATTTGTATTAAATGACTATATGTAAATGCTTTACAAAAATAACATGTATCCTTATAATTTTACTTATGATTACATTATATTTGTTATCAACAAAACACAAAGAGATCGCTAAATATTAATAAACATTTTAATGGTTTGTTTGTATTAACAATCTCCCCCTTTTTGTTGATGACAAAACATAATGTTATGATGATTAAAACTTAAGATTAGATGTATGTTTTGAAAGCCTAAGTTTTACTTCTTCTCCCTTTTTTTCGAAACAAAAAGTTAACCCAACGAAGAAATAAAATGTGGAAAAATGGACCACGTCGCTTACTCTCCCCCCTGGACAGTAGCCCCCTAGATTGGGGCGTCAAGTGATAAAAATAAAAAAAATCCTACAAACAAAGGGTTAGTAGTAACATGCATAAATAATCTTGTGATTGACGAGAATCAAGATTGGGAGCCAAGATATGTAAACAAAGCCTTGTAATAAAACAACAAATGCCACATACAAGCATGTAAAAGTAAGAACAAGACTTGTTCTTGAAAAATGACTCAAAAGAAAAAATACTAAAGGTAATAAAAATGATTCCTTCCATGCTTGCATAAGGTTATAGATGGAGGTTTTGATGAGTGATGATGTTGATGCGATCAAAAATGAGGTTGAGTATGATTCGCATTTCTTCCCTAATCTCTATTGCAATATCCCTAGTTGATTGGCAATGTTCACAATGTAAGTGATGTGGGTAATGAGTGCGGAGGTTTTCGGATGACTTTGACTTGTGAGATGCGGAAGTTGTGGTGGAAAAGTTGGAAAATACGGATCAAAGTCCGGAATGTTTGGTAGTGGTGGTGGAAAAGAACCTAGGTGTTCTTG
Source organism: Chrysanthemum makinoi (assembly GCA_910596185.1). NCBI lineage: Eukaryota > Viridiplantae > Streptophyta > Magnoliopsida > Asterales > Asteraceae > Chrysanthemum > Chrysanthemum makinoi. The sequence continues at coordinate 40,053,318 of OU343218.1, read as the reverse complement.
TAACATAATGGGAGCTAAAGGTGATGAGGTTTCAAGGTCTTTGAAAATTGTGTTTGGAGAAGTAGGAGGTGTCAAAAAGGCTAGTTCTTTTTGCTTTGTTTGTTGAGATCTTGTTGGAGTCTTAAGGAGTTCCAAAAGAGTGACCTTAGGTGGGGGTGTGATGGGTGATGAAGTGGGTGTACTTGTTGGTGATGAAGGAGGTGCTATAATGGAAGCATCTTGTGGTGAATGAGTTGTTGGTAATGAACCATTTGATGATGGTTTTGCTAAGCAACAAGGCCGGATGCTAATCCGTGCGGATTTATTAGATTTTGATTGTGGTATTTTGGAAGGTGGTAGGACAAAGTTTTGGATATCTTGAAAAGGGTTGTTTGCACTAGGTGATTCATCTATGTTAGAAGATCTTTTAAATGACATGATGAAGTGAAGTTGAGATGTGATGAATATGCAAACATTTTGGGAATCCTATTTATAGAAAAATAATGCATTGTAATGAATGCTTGACCCGAAATGTGGATTAAAATCTAATGATTAGATATGAATTTAAGACATGTGATCATGAGAACACAAGCATTAAATAGCATACTCCAAAAATAAAAAAAAATGATGAAACTATTGAAGTTTTCATCCAAAGTGAGAAAAATAGAAGATAAAATTAGCTTATGTCTTACGGATCCATGGATCCTTCCTTGAGGATCCGTCCAGCATTAAGGCTGGATCCGTGGACTGGTGATTCAGGCAGCTCAAAATTTTCCTTTTGGAAATAATTGTGCCTAGTGTGTGCCTATATGAAAACCATTTGGAGTTGCGGTTATTTCGACTCCTAAAAAGAAGAAAAAATAAACTAGAATTGAAAAATCACACTATTATGTGAGATAACCCGAGTTCTCCGAATTCATTGTTGCTTAAATTAATGTACCCGAAAACACTTATTAGTTATGTATCTTCTTTTGCATTCAAAAGACATGAGATGAAATGAAAACGGGTTTTTATTTTGTATTAATAATGAAAAATCGATTTGTCCTAAGCGTGAGAAATGACTTTTATGAAAGTGATACGGGAAGAGGTATCCTTTTGGAAAACATTTTGAAAAGAGGTTTCTATGTGTGAATAAACCGTTTATTCTTTGAAAGAGAAAAATATGTATGCAATTACGTCTTTGCAAAAGATACTTATCTTGAAGACTAAGAGAAAACTATTTGTTATAAGTAAAACTCATCTTGGGTTTTGAAAATTCCCGTATTGCTTGTGAGTTGTGCGTGAAATAGTGATCCTAGACTCAGAAAGAAGAAGGCTAGTGTTTACATACCTTGTAGAGTTTAAAAGCAAATTACGACGATTGTTCCATGAGACCAATACCAAGACGAAGTAGGTTGAATTGTTCCGGCTTCAACGGTTTGGTGAGGACGTCAGCTATGTTGTCTTCGGACGCTACCTTCTCAATAGAGATGTTCCCCTTTTGAACATTGTCTCTTAAGGAGTGATGACGAATCTCTATATGCTTTGTGTGAGAATGCAATACCGGATTCTTGCTTAAATTGATGGCACCTTTGTTATCACATAGAATGGCTATGTCACTTAGATGAATGTCGTAGTCAACTAACGCTTGTTTCATCCATAGTGCTTGTTGGCATGCTTTGTCGACGGAGACATATTCGGCTTCGGTTGTTGATATTGCTAATGCCATTTTCTTCTTTAAGAACCAAGATGTTAAACAACATCCCATAAAAGTACATACCCCACTTGTACTTTTCGGTTAGCATAATCACCTGCATGGTCAGAATCTGCATATACAATTGTTTTTACTCCCATACCCTTAGGATACCATAATTCTAATTGAGTTGTACCCTTAATGTATCTAAATATCCTTTTGACGGCTTCTAGATGTGATGTTTTAGGATCTTCTTGAAACCTAGCACATAGACAAACACTAAACATGATATCCGGCTGACTAGCCGTGAGGTAAAAACTACCAATCATGCCACAATATTTTGTGTTATCAACGGATTCGCCATCTTCATCTTTTGTGAGTTTAGTGTCGGATGACATTGGTGTCCTAATTGGTTTTGACTCTTCTAAACCAAATTTCTTTAACATCTCCTTAATGTATTTAGATTGATTAAAGAAGATACCATCTTATACTTGTTTGATTTGTAGACCAAGAAAGAAACTAAGTTCTCCCATCATACTCATCTCGAACTCATCATGTATGATTTTAGAGAAATCATCACACATGTCTTGACAATTTGATCCGAATATAATATCATCTACATATATTTGAACAATGATTATATGTGATTCTTTTTTTCTTAGTAAAAAGTGTGTTATCAACTAACCCCATGGTGTAGTTGTGTTTGATTAAGAATGACTTGAGTCTATCATACCAAGCTTTTGGAGCTTGTTTAAGACCGTAAAGGGCTTTCTTTAGCTTATACACATGTTTAGGTTTTTCAAAATCGATGAAGCCCGGAGGTTGAGCTACATATACTTCTTCATTAATGAAACCATTTAGAAAAGCACTTTTGACATCCATTTGATAAAGCTTAAGATCATTAGCACAAGCATAAGCAAGAAGTATTCTTATAGACTCTAATCTAGCCACGGGGCATAGGTCTCATCAAAGTCTATTCCTTCTTGTTGATTATACCCTTGGCAACGAGTCTAGCTTTGTTTCTAGACACTACATCGTTTGCATCTAACTTGTTTTTATATACCCATTTGGTTCCTATTATGGTTTGATTACTAGGTGGGGGGACGAGTGTCCAAACATCGTTAGAAACAATTTGATTTAACTCTTCTTGCATAGCGATTACCCAACTTTCATCTTTTATGGCTTCTTGTGTATTCTTAGGTTCTATGGTTGAGACAAAACAAAACAAGCTACTTTGGTTTTGAACTTGAGATCTTAAGGTTCTTTCGTTTAGCTTTCCTATGACCTTATCTACGGGATGATCTTTGGACTCTTTAATGTTTATGATTTCATCATTTAAAGGTTCTTCTTCTTCATTTATCTTTTTCTTAATTACAATAGCTTCACTTTCGACAATCTCATCATCGACAAGAGGTGGAGTAGGTTTGGTTGGACTTTCATCAAATTTTACATTTAATGACTATTCTAACTTCATTGTTTCTTTATTTATTATGACGTAAGCTTTGCTATTAGGAGAGTAACCTAAAAAGATACCTTCAGTTGATTTAGGATCAAATTTTGTAAGGTAAGTAGAAAACATTTGCTACCAAAGACTCTAAAGTGATCTAACGTAGGCTTTTTGCCTCGAAGTAACTCGTATGGAGTTTTACCTAAAATGGTCTAATTAAGACTCTATTAAGAATGTATGTTGAGGTATCAACGGCATTGCACCAAAAATTTTGAGGTATAGATTGCTCATTAAGCATGGTGCGACTCATTTCTTGTAGGGTTCTATTCTTTCTTTCAACTACCCCATTCGATTATGGAGTGCGAGGAGCCGAGAAGTTGTGAGTAATACCATTAGCGTCACAAAAGGCTCCAAACTGCACTTCATTATCGAATCTCTACCATGATCCGTTCTAATAGACACTATAGGACTTCCTAGTTGTCTTTGGATTTTCTTACTTAATATTTCAAAGTAGTTGAACGTTTCAGTTTGTTCTTTAAGAATTTAGTCCATGTGTATCTAGAGTAATCATCTATTATAACCAAAGTGTAGTAGTTGCCTCCATAACTTTGGATAGCGGATGGACCAAATAAATCCATGTGTAGTAACTCTAGACACTTGGTTGTAGACACCATGTTTTTAGCTTTGTGACTAGTATGGACTTGTTTTCCTACGTTACAAGCATCAAAAAAGTGATGTTCATATTTTAATTTAGGTAGATCTCTTACTAGATCTTTGGATGATAGCGATTGAAGAAGTCGCATATTGGCATGACCCAATCTTCGATGCCATAAGGTCGAAGTATCATCCATAGAAGTAAGAAAAAGTTTGTCTTTAGGTTCATTACCAATTTTAATGACATAAACTACATGTTTCCTAATCCCTCTACCTATGGTGATACCGTTTTTTAATATCTTACTACCGGTTTCGTTAAAAAGTACGTTGCACTTTTATCACATATTTGTCCTATACTTAAGAGATTAAAGTTTAGGTTTTCTACGTGACACACATAGTTAATAGTTAGAGATTTGTTAGAAATTGTACCTTTACCGATTATTTTGCTTTTGCTATTTCCAAACACCACATTTCCTCCATTGAAGGATTCATATGTGGAGAATAAATCTTTATTGCCAGTTATGTGCCTCGTGCACACGCTATCCTTGATCCACTCATCCGGATCTAGGTCGACCTTTAAGCACACCTCGTCATTTGCCATGAGACAAATTTCTTCATCCTTCTCCTCGCTCATTCCCCACGAACCGCTCACAAATGCCTTTTGATCATCGCGTTTGGGACACTTACTAATAAAGTGGTTTGGGTCCCCACATTTAAAGCAAGCGCGATCATCCCTTGGCTTCTCGTCTCTTCTTTTTTTCGGAATCCTTTGTTGTCGTCATATGGTTGTTTGACGTATCTTCCCTTCCTTCTAAAGAACTTTTGAAGTCCCTTACCACCATGGCATACTCCTCGTCATCACTATCCGAGGAGGAGTCATCTTCATCGCTTGAGACCTTCTTGGCTTTAAGTGGAAGAGATTTGTGCTTCTCTTTCACTTTTGAGGCTTCAGAATCTTTAGCAAGGACAAGCTCATAGACCTTTAAGTTGCCTATGAGTTCATCAAGGTGAGAATTGTCAAATCTTTTGATTCTTATCATCGCCGTTACCTTAGATCTCCATTTAGATGGAAGTGCCCTTAGATATTTCCTATCATGGTTACGGCTAGAGAAAGATTCATCAAGTGCTTGTAAAGATGTAATAATAGTATTAAAGTTAGCAAATGAATGATCTATAGTTTCCTCATCCGATACTGAAAATTGTTCATATTGTTGAACAAATAAATCAATTTTATTATTTTTAACTTGTTGGTTGCCTTGATGAGTTACAACTAAAGAATTCCAAATTTCTTTAGAGGTTTTAAGCATGGAGATTCTTTTCGATTCCTTTTTAGGTAAAGCATTATATAAAACCATTCTAGCTTCACTATTTTTGGAAATCTTTTTCTTAATTTCATCGGTGAGTTTGTTATATCATGAGTATGTTAACTAAAATTCCATTTTCATCTTTTGCAGTGGCTTCAAAATCGCTTCAACTGATGTACCAAGATCAATATCTTTAGACTTCACATACGTTCGAATCTATTTTTCCAATATATAAAACCATTAGTTTCAAGTAGTGGAGGTCGTTGCATGGATTGCCCTTCCTTGTAATTTTCAGAACCCATAGTGATCGAAAGTTTTTAAAATACGGTTTACTTTAAAAATTTTATAAACTTAGCTCTAGAAGGGGGGTTGAATAGTTTTTCCGATTTTAAGTTAGTTTCTAAAACTTTAGATTCGCTTTATGGTAAAATTGTATGGATGAAGATAAAGTATAGATCTAAGAGTAATGCAAGTAAAGAAAGTAAGTAAAGATAGAAATGACACAACTGATTTATAGTGTACGGGCTACAAGGACATCTTCCTTGCCCTACTCACTCCCCAGTCACCTACTCGAGTGTTCAAGCACTATGTCAACAAACTCCTTCAACTTGGCGAGAACCTTCAAAACGTTGCTTATACCTTTTTCTGGTACAAAGCTAAATACCGAGTCCGTAACCGTAGACCAAACCAACACAACTGTTACACAACAACTATGTGAAATATCAAGTACAAGATCTTTGCTACAGAAATCTTGTGGAGGAACAAATCAATCAAGGACCACTTGCTTGGATGACTTGTAGTAAGTTCGTGATCTCGCCTTAGAGAAGGACCTAAATGGAATCACAATAGAAAAAGAAGAAATGGCTCTCTATTATAGGCAAAATCTTGCACAGTTCCACAGATCCCTCCCTTAAAGGATCCGTCTAGTGTAATCTCGGATCCGTGGGACCTCCTCTTTGCCCATGGGTTTTTTGGTTATGGGTAATGGGTTGGTCCATGGGTATTTCATTAGATACAATGTATCTAATAGATGCAATGCATCTAGTCAAATGGATATGGGTCAATACCATGGGTTATTGATATGCTCCATGGGTTGTGGTTTTTACCCATCCTAATAAACTATTACAACAAATGATTTATTACAACAATTTGTATTAAATGACTATATGTAAATGCTTTACAAAAATAACATGTATCCTTATAATTTTACTTATGATAACATTATATTTGTTATCAACAAAACACAAAGAGCTCGCTAAATATTAATAAACGTTTTTATGGTTTATTTGTATTAACAAGATGTATACGAACATAATGGATCCTACATAGAGAAAGAAGAACCAAGGGAGATTCCCCTTTCGATTGGAGTTCTATAGTGGGACAGAAAGTAAGGAGCTAGAGTTCAAAAGTGAGGACTAGCTCATAGGATCGAAGCCACTCTACAAGAGGGAGAGGAATGAGTACTCTCTCACCTCCTTAAAAGAAGATACAGGGATTCTAGTACTCTGCTATAACTATAGGGGAAGAGACGAGCAAGGTCATCCATACTTTCCTTCTTGCTGGACAACGGGAGGTGTCAGGTGGTAGGACTACCACAACCCCTCAGGAACGGTGCGGGATCTACTTCCAAGGTTTCGTCTACGGCGTAGCTTATCGATCAGTAAGAGGACAGAAAGGATAGCAGGTATTTCTCGAAGGACAAGAGAAATATTAGGAGGGTTTTCCTAAGGAACGCGGTTCAGGTTACTCCTTAAGATTTCAAGATTTCCATTGGGCACGGAATCTCTACTGGACGGGAAGTCTAGGAAGTTCAGAGTATGACTCTGTTAGAAAATGTTGATTGCTACTAGCAATCAGTTGGTTGACTTAGCACGATATTTAGGTTAGCGATGGAAAGTACAACTCCTAAAGAGAGTATTAATTACTAATAGCAATCAATCGATTGACTCATTAGTGCACTTAATACTTAACGCAGAAAGGTACAATATTTGAATCCAAAGTCATAATTTCCAAAAGAAATTCGACTATCAATCGATATCAAATCAAATCCTAATTATGAGCAAACTGTTAATACAAATAATCCGTAAAAACATTTATTTATATTCTACGGTTTTCTAATATTTTGTCGATAACAAACGTAAAATCATTTTAATGAAACAAATAAAATACGTAAATAGTTTGAGCCAATAGTTTACTAACACACTTACATTTTCATACAAAACACTAAACAAGTAATAGTGTTTACATTTTGTAGAACTGCATATGTATAACAACTAGTGTTTACATAATATGGATATGTACTTACATATGCTTAGTATATATTGTAATGGGTAATGTAATGGATAAAAATCTAAGTAGTTGACCCATTGACTAGATACATAGAATGTAGTTGGGTAAAACTTAAAGTCCATGACCCATAACCATAGAGCTTGATCCATAACCCATGACCCATTGCATGACATCATGCATGAAGTCACGTTGGGTATTATCCATGACCTATGGACCTAAAACATGACCCATGATCCAATGTCTAGATACATTGTATCTATTGGGTACCCATGACCCAAAGTCCATAACCCATGATCCATGACCCATAACCCATAACCCAACTATGGAGAGCATCCCGGATCCCTAAGATTACACTGGATAGATCCCTCAAGTAAGGGATCCGTGGGATCTGGGGAACAGTAGATGTTTTTGCCTATAAATAGTGAGCCATTTCTTCATTGTAACTCACCCCTTTTACACATACTCTCTCTTAGTATTGTAAACTCTCTAACCTCAGATCCAAAGGATCTCTCTATGTAGTTTTGTGTTTGTGTGATTCTCTAGGTTCCTCTTAAAGGCGAGATCACTACCTCTTGAAGTCGAGCAAGCTCAAGTCCATGTGTTGCCAAACTTCGTCATCATCAAGACTATTGAAGTAATCTTGTTGATAGTTCTTTCCTCCCTCCTTAGAAGTGTTGTGTTGAAGGCATAAGTGAGGACTATCTCATAGGATCGAAGCCACTCTACAAGAGGGAGAGGAATGAGTACTCTCTCTTGTCATTCAAAGAAGATACAGGGATTCTCTAGTACTGCTATAACTATAGGGGAAGAGACGAGCAAGGTCGTCCATACTTTCCTTCTTGCTGGACAACGGAGGTGTACAGGGTGGTAGGACTACCAACAACCACTCAGGTAACGGGTGCGGGATCTACTTCCAAGGTTTTCGTCTACGCGTAGCTTATCGATCAGTAAGAGGACAGAAAGGATAGCAGGTATTTCTCGAAGGACAAGAGAAAGATTAGGAGGGTTGTCTTAAGGAACGCGGTTCAGGTTACTCCTTAAGATTTCAAGATTTCCATTGGGCACGGAATCTCTACTGGACGGGAAGTCTAGGAAGTTCAGAGTATGACTCTTTTAGAAAATGTTGATTGCTACTAGCAATCAGTTGGTTGACTTAGCACGATATTTAGGTTAGCGATGGAAAGTACAACTCCTAAAGAGAGTATTAATTACTAATAGCAATCAATCGATTGACTCATTAGTGCACTTAATACTTAACGCATAAAGGTACAATATTTGAATCCAAAGTCATAATTTCCAAAAGAAATTCGACTACCAATCGATATCAAATCAAATCCTAATTATGAGCAAACTGTTAATACAAATAATCCGTAAAGATGTTTATTTATATTTTACGATTTTCTAATATTTTGTCGATAACAAACCGAAAATCATTTTAATGAAACAAATAAAATACGTAAATAGTTTGAGCCAATAGTTTACTAACACACTTACATTTTCATACAAAACACTAAACAAGTAATAGTGTTTACATTTTGTAGAACTGCATATGTATAACAACTAGTGTTTACATAATATGGATATGTACTTACATATGCTTAGTATATATTGTAATGGGTAATGTAATGGGTAAAAATCTAAGTAGATGACCCATTGAATAGATACATAGAATGTAGTTGGGTAAAACTCAAAGTCCATGACCCATACCCATGGAGCTTGATCCATAACCCATGACCAATTGCATGACATCATGCATGAAGTCACGTTGGGTATTATCCATGACCCATGGACCTAAAACATGACCCATGATCCAATGTCTAGATACATTGTATCTATTTGGGTACCCATGACCCAAAGTCCATAACCCATAATCCATGACCCATAACCCATAACCCAACTATGGAGGAGCATCCACGGATCCCTAAGATTACCGGATAGATCCCTCAAGTAAGGGATCCGTGGGATCTGGGGAACAGTAGATGTTTTTGCCTATAAATAGTGAGCCATTTCTTCATTGTAACTCACCCCTTTTACACATACTCTCTCTTAGTATTGTAAACTCTCTAACCTCAGATCCAAAGGATCTCTCTATGTAGTTTTGTGTTTGTGTGATTCTCTAGGTTCCTCTTAAAGGCGAGATCACTACCTCTTGAAGTCGAGCAAGCTCAAGTCCATGTGTTGCCAAACTTCGTCATCATCAAGACTACTGAAGTAATCTTGTTGATAGTTCTTTCCTCCCTCCTTAGAAGTGTTGTGTTGAAGGCATAAGTGAGGACTAGCTCATAGGATCGAAGCCACTCTACAAGAGGGAGAGGAATGAGTACTCTCTCACCTCCTTAAAAGAAGATAAGGAGATTCTCTAGTACTGCTATAACTATAGGGGAAGAGACGAGCAAGGTCGTCCATACTTTCCTTCTTTGCGGACAACGGGAGTGTAACAGGTTGGGTAGGACTACCAACAACCACTCAGCTAACGGTGCGGGATCTACTTCCAAGGTTTCGTCTACGGCGTAGCTTATCGATCAGTAAGAGGGCATAAAGGATAGCAGGTATTCCTCGAAGGACAAGAGAAAGATTAGGAGGGTTGTCCTAAGGAACGCGGTTCAGGTTACTCCTTAAGATTTCAAGATTTCCATTGGGCACGGAATCTCTACTGGACGGGAAGTCTAGGAAGTTCAGAGTATGACTATGTTAGAAAATGTTGATTGCTACTAGCAATCAGTTGGTTGACTTAGCACGATATTTAGGTTAGCGATGGAAAGTACAACTCCTAAAGAGAGTATTAATTACTAATAGCAATCAATCGATTGACTCATTAGTGCACTTAATACTTAACGCATAAAGGTACAATATTTGAATCCAAAGTCATAATTTCCAAAAGAAATTCGACTATCAATCGATATCAAATCAAATCCTAATTATGAGCAAACTGTTAATACAAATAATCCGTAAAAACTTTTATTTATATTTTACGATTTTCTAATATTTTGTCGATAACAAACGTAAAATCATTTTAATGAAACAAATAAAATACGTAAATAGTTTGAGCCAATAGTTTACTAACACACTTACATTTTCATACAAAACACTAAACAAGTAATAGTGTTTACATTTTGTAGAACTGCATATGTATAACAACTAGTGTTTACATAATATGGATATGTACTTACATATGCTTAGTATATATTGTAATGGGTAATGTAATGGGTAAAAATCTAAGTAGTTGACCCATTGAATAGATACATAGAATGTAGTTGGGTAAAACTCAAAGTCCATGACCCATACCCATGGAGCTTGATCCATAACCCATGACCCATTGCATGACATCATGCATGAAGTCACGTTGGGTATTATCCATGACCCATGGACCTAAAACATGACCCATGATCCAATGTCTAGATACATTGTATCTATTGGGTACCCATGACCCAAAGTCCATAACCCATGATCCATGACCCATAACCCATAACCCAACTATGGAGGAGCATCCACGGATCCCTAAGATTACACTGGATAGATCCCTCAAGTAAGGGATCCGTGGGATCTGGGAACATAGAATGTTTTTGCCTATAAATAGTGAGCCATTTCTTCATCGTAACTCACCCCTTTTACACATACTCTCTCTTAGTATTGTAAACTCTCTAACCTCAGATCCAAAGGACTCTCTATGTAGTTTTGTGTTTGTGTGATTCTCTAGGTTCCTCTTAAAGGCGAATCACTACCTCTTGAAGTCGAGCAAGCTCAAGTCCATGTGTTGCCAAACTTCGTCATCATCAAGACTACTAAAGTAATCTTGTTGATAGTTCTTTCCTCCCTCCTTAGAAGTGTTGTGTTGAAGGCATAAGTGAAAGATGCCAACGGGTTAAGTAGAAGGCATTAGTGAAAGGTGCCAAAGGTCAATTCGAAGGCATTAGTGAAGGGTGCCAAAGGTCCGTGTCAAAGGCATTAGTGAAAGGTGCAAAAGAGTCAAGAGAAAGGCATTAGTGAAAGGTGTCGAAGGGTCGTGTCAAAGGCATTAGTGAAAGGTGCCAAGGGTGTACATTCGTTATGGTGCATCGATGTACAAAATAGATTAGTTTGGGTTAAAGGATATATATATCCTTTTGATTTTGTAATAAGGAGTGTGTCTCCTTTGGGGTAGTTGTGTAGTGTTGGATAGTAGTTCCTCTTTGTAATGGAACTCGGTATCTGTCCTTGTACCGGATAAAGTGTAGGCGACGTTGTGATAGGTTTGGTTCTACCTTGTGGAAGAACCCGTGCCTAGCCTTGTACCGGATAAAGAGTAGGCGACGTTGTTTAGGCTTCTCTGCCACAAGGAGCTTGTGTTGTGTAGTGCTTACGAACTCTCGAGTAGGTGACTCGGGGAGTGGAGTAAGGCAAGGAAGGTGTCCTTGTAGCCGAACCACTATAAGTACTCGCGTCGTGGTTTTGTGCTTCTTACTCTTTATCTTTGCATTGCTTATTTATGTGCTTATCTATCAACATCCAACACACACATTTAATAGATTGACATAAGTCAATCTAAATAGTTTAAAACAAAGTTTTAATCAGTAAAACTATTCAACCCCCTTATAGTTTTCCACATAGACGTCAACGACTCTAAGTAGGTATACTAAAGAATCTCGCATCGATGGAGTGTAAGGTACAACACCATAGACAGCGTAGGTAATACAACAATAATGTATGACGTCAGCAGATTATCATTGATAAAACAACGTCGAGAGTTCAATGTTGTTCGAGCAACAACAATGGAATACCTCAATAGAGGATATGATACAACACCAACTTTACGTAAGGTACAACCTTAACTGAAAGCTGTTGACTAAACAGCGTCGACAAAACATTACTGATTTAGAAAATGAACAACATCTATTAGATAACATCGTTTAAATCAACATCGAGCGAATAGTAACGTTTCATAACATTGAAAAATAATTGATTCGAGATGAGGCTTGAGGTATAATTTTTGTAACATGATTACCAACGAAACGAGGCTGAATGACAGATCTAACAAGATTACTAATGAAACGGGGCAGAATGATAATTCCAACAAGATTACTAACGAAATGAGGTGGAATGATAATTCCAAAAATATTACTAACGAAACGAGGCAGAATGATAATTCCAACAAGATTACTAACGAATCGAGGCTGAATGACGATTCAAGGCCGAATAACAATCGAGGCCAAACGATGATTTGAAATCAAATGATGAGTCAAAACTCGGAACGAGGTCTAAAATCACAAAATCAAACAATCCAAAAACATAATCATAACCAAATCCCAAAAATAGCCCAAAACAATTCCAAATGCTCCAATAAAATCGAAGAGGCTTATGACAATAAGCATCTCGGATTTAAACGGTGCCAATCGGGTCTAACCCGACTCAAGGCGAACTACGCTTGACGCATAACCGCGCCAGAAACATTATGATTCATGAGGTGTTGCGATGCCAGTGTGTCGTATGTGAGTGCAGGCTTCCGTGGTATTCAAGGTGTGTGTGTCCACCTAAAACTCATCATTCCTAAAGCCAATATCTAACTCGGACATAATTCTATTATAACTACTCCCAGTATCGCAAAATACACCTCTAAGTCAGACATAGGTGATCAGTCCATGTCCCACTGTCCCTGGCTGAATATAGGTGATCAGTCTATATTCACCTGAGGTTCAATGAATTTTGATATACCAGACTTAATTATACTAACACCATGTGCTCTACATCCCAAATCATTCCCAAGGCTAGTACTAGTGTGCAAGCTCTAAATCGAGTGATGAGATTATGCAAGAAATTGCTTAACTCTGTAAAAGGCATAGTGCGTGTGTAAGCATGAGGACATGCTTACTCAAGCGTGCATAAGCATAAAGACATGCTTATAGTGTGTTCATAAGCATGATGACATGCTTATAGTGAAATACTAAGATAGGCAGACTTAAATCGTCTACAAGCGATGGACATATTCAACAAGTATCCCATCAAACAGTTCATCAAATAAGCCATAAACATCTCGTCAATTATCTCATCAATCAATTCGTCTAATGTGTTCTCAATCATCTACATCATTAAACAAGTCATACGCAAGGCGTCAGCTTGGCAGGCAGGCACGTGGCGGTCATAGGGTTAAGTTTTTACAAAAGTGGTTATAGTCTAGTGGAAGCATACAAATCTGTAACACCCCCAAAATTGGGTCCAGTGGAAGCATACAAACCTTGGGGTGCTACTATATTGGTATCACAACATAAGGCAAAGAATGGTTTTTATTCCATTCATTTAGATTAAAATTCATTATTTGAAAACATTAAGTTTACATTAATGAAAGTAGTGCGAAATAAGCCCAAAAGATAATTAAAGCGGTCCCGATTATTCATCAGAGTCGCCTATGACCATGTCCTTGCCAAGCGTCTTCCAATAGTGAGCTATCGCTTTAAACCTGAGAACACATGCTAAAAAAGCTAGCTTATGCTGGTGAATTCATAGAGTTTAGTTACAAAAGTAGTAGTGGACCTGATAAAGTTTAATTGCTATGCGTGACTAAGGCAGATACATAATAAACATTCCAATCAACAATCAATCCTACAATAACTCAATCGAGATCTCAGTAAGGCACCAAGTGACTCTAGCCAGCACAGTCGTAGCAAGGCCTAGAACACATGCTACCCTGGTCTAGGTTGGATACAGATGTCTATTCTTAGCTAGGCATCGCGTTATAGCAAAGGATTGCTACCCTAGTCTAAGTCAACAACTGTCGCATGTCTAACCTTTCCTAGTCAACACATTAGCAATTCAAAAGAGTAGTGGCAGGTCCAAGAAATAGTTTGGATTCACATAAACACGTAAAGCATCCAATCACCAAATCAAATATACCAAAAAATAGTCACTCTCACATAATGTTCACATATCCAATTATGGTTTGTTAAAAGCAGCATGTATTCTTGATAACATCTAATTAGCCTGATATTTTATATATCAAATTCCCGTGTTTATGGCCTCGTTTGTATTAATATGATACTTAATTCGTTCATATTCACTCGTATTTTCATTTCAGGATAAATGAGGTGTTGAAGCAGAAAATATGTGATATAAGGCAAAGAAATATATTCTGAAGACAAGTTACGACGTTAGTGACACTTTTGACTACGCCGTGACTCACATTACAAGGGCCTGAGTATTCTGTGTGAAGATTACACCGTAACTCATTAATAATGTTATGGCATAAATTTGATGCTATGAAGGATACAGCGTAACCTTATCTTAAGGTTACGCCGTAATTATTTTTATGAAGGTTACGGCTAACTTGGCAATTTAGTTACGCCGTAGAGAGAATTAAGGAATGGATAAGTATACGCGGACGAAGAATTACGGCGTAACCCGGTGATTTAGTTACGCCGTAATATTACTACATACGAAGTTTGGTTCTCAATTAACACATTTTTATGTTGGTCTCCATCAATGGAATGAAGAAACTCATGAGCCTAAGTTGCAATATTGCTATTTTGAAAAGCTGAAGATGTTAGGCCATAACCCTAAAATTAGTTCCGCCCTAACTAATAGTTACGCAGTAACTATAAAAATAGTTACACCCTAACTATAGTTACGGAGTAACTCTAAAAATAGTTACGCCCTAACTAGTTACGGCGTAATTTACACTTAAGGTTACGCTGTAACCATGTCGCGCCTATAAATCAGCCTAAATCTGCATTTTTAAGCATCTCTCTTCACCCATCTCTTAGGGGTCGATTAGGGCACCACTCCAGGGCAATTTCCAGCAGTTCCAACCCATCTTTGATGGAAGAATTCATTCGCAATCACCATTATTATTAGCTCTACATCAAGTAATTTGTATCAAACATTATGTTTAATTCAATTCATGTTTTATTCATTCTTGTTGGTATGATTTACTATATGTTTGGCTAAGCACCTCTAGGTGCTGGCCTAGTTATGATTCCTTAATTGTTTTGTTTGCGTTTACATTGCTTCCGTATAATTATTTCTAAGTGTATGCATGCATAGTTTATTGGTAGCTACCATTGTTTCGGTAGTTTTGAATGGTGGTAGTGGCTAGTTATTTAGAAGATATGACCAAATGACCCTAAGTAAGTAGACTGAGTGGGAAGGGTAAGATATGACCAACTGACGACCCTTTTTTCTTGTGCGATTTGACCAACTGATCACCTACCGTTTGGATGAACTTAAGAAGTCGGGGATGAGTGTCTAAGATGCTAGCGCCCGGACACCCGTTATTATGAATCTAGCGTGTAGCGCTACATAATGACTTAGCTTAGGGGACTAAGAACAACTGGACTTATGACGGGTCACCTGATTTCTCCAGTGGGACCCTTTGCTGATAGGTGAGGACGAACTGACCAAATGCTTTCCTAGCGACTTTGACCCCATCTAAAGTAATTGGAAGTAATTAAACGTAAAATAACTTGATAGGATGAGTAACTAGGTTAGCACCCCTCTCTTCTATTGATCACAACTCTTACCTTTATCTGCTTTCTTTCATTTCCTTGTTTTATTAGTTAATTTATCATTTCAATCTTAAAAGCAATTAAAATCGTGACATAGACTGAAGTTAATTTCCGATCCACGTAGCTCTTGGGACGACCTCGGTTTTACCGAATACTACACTACACATGACCGGGTACACTGCCCGTTAGTGCATTAGGGTAGACCATAGGTATAACGTGTAATTATAAATATTAAAACCTGTTAGTAAAACCGCATCAATTCTCCCCCAAAATAGTTACGAAAACCTTTGAAAAGAGGGGCTATGAAACTCACCTTGGCCATAGAAATGCACTATTCACTAGTAACACGACTGGCATATAAAACTAATCTCCGCATCCAGAAGAAGGTACGACGAGTATGATAGGATAGAAACAACGCAACCTAATGCGTATATGATTATCTTAAAATACGGCTCATACGATAAAGAAGTCGATAAAAGATAAAGTGTCATAGTTTTCGTGGATTATTCGTATCATTACTTTAAAAAGTCGATAATCAATATCTCAAAAGGTTTAGTTTTACGTTCGTGTGGTGGTAAGAACATAGAGCCGCGACATACAACTCACGCGAAAGAGGAGAAGACATCGACATAGTCAAGACATACTAACTAGAACTAGGGATGGCAATGGGTCGGTTCGGGTGGGTTACCCGTACCCGTACCCATTTATAATATCCATACCCAAACCCGCCCCAATACCCGATGGGTACCCGATTATTATTATCCATCGGGTTATCGGTTTTCCCCACGGGTATCGGTTATCCTCAATTAAATCATCGTTGTACAAATTTGCGAGTATCAAGTTAAAAAACTCAACCTAAAAACAAACAAAAAGATTCTAATATATAATAAGTTTTTAGAAGTTAAAGGAAACGACTTCAATATTTGTAAAGTTTGAAGATTAAAGCGTTAATGTGTCATGTGTGTGACAGTTAAAGCGTCAAGCGTGAGTATTAATTAAATTGTTTGTAATTACCAAGATATAGGCTATTAAGAAGTAGAGTAGAAAAAACTTTATATAAGGTTAAGAGCTCAAAACTTATTTTGATCTTATATAAATTTATAAAAAAAACGGGTACAAATTCGGGTATACTGATACGGATACAGGTACGGGTAAACGGGCTGGTATTATTAGAACCCCCAGGAAAAAAAAGAATATTTCTACCTGAACCCGTATCCAAACCCGCAAACCCGCCCCCGAAACTGACTCAACCGGTTCGGGTTTCGGTTTTCCCCATCGGTTTCGGGTGCTTTTGCCATCCCTTACTAGAACTCACGCCGAAAAGGAAAGGACATTGACAAAGTCAAGAAATACTGACAATACTCAAGCTAGTCAAAGAAGACTAGGAATGACGAAAACTATTTATGTAATATAAATAGGTTAATTGATGTGCGTGCGAAGCGCGTTCGAGGTCAAAGAAACTTCCTTTTCGTCGAGCAAGTTTTTCAACACCTTAGGCAGTGAACCTAATCGTTGTAGTGTAGTATTGGGTAATCCTCGGGTATTGATATCGTTCTCTAGGGGAATAGGAATGCTAGCAAGAAGTGTATTACACTAAGGTGGGGTTGAGGATTATTCTTTTTTTTTTTTATCTTTTATATGTTTTTTAGAAAGCTAAGGGTAAAATCTCGGGGCAATTGGTTTGGGGGTGGTACTTCTACCGATTACTTCTACTATTCTAATTATCTATTACTACGGGTAGCTATGTCTTTTAATGTGTGCTCGTATGATGATTAAAAATGTGTTTACCTAGATACTATTACTCCCTAGTTATCTTTTATTGTTGGTTGAATTGTCACATCCTTATACTTAACGCGTTGTGTTTTCTAAAGTCGTAGAGTGTGCCTATGCCCTAACTCTTTAAGATTACCTATTGGTTTTGCTTACGAAATCCACAAGTCATTCATAAACTAACTATAAGGTTATCTTTGGGTTTTTAGACTACGAAATCCGCTAGGTGCTTCATAAACTAACTTTCACAAAGATTACTCAAGCATTTAAACACAACGATAGCCTAGTTGCACTCCTAACCCAATTACAACTAAGATAAAAGACAACCTAACAATAATTAACAACTAGGTTTCATAGATCTAAGCAAACACACAAGAATTTTAGCTAGACATGTTAAACAAGCAGGCATACACACAATAAATGGAAGACATAATGATACTATCGGATTAAAACACTCATCTTGACGTGTAAAATAGGGTTTGGGACCCTAAGATACTGTTCAAGTTGGACTATAAACGTTTAGGATTTTTACTCCAAAAGTCTACCTCCTTAAATGCAGAAAAATTGAATTCTATATATAGATTTACACTTGCGACCGTCAGATCGCCATCATTAGGGTTTTCGTCTTGGCCAAGTTATCGATGGGACGGCGTCACCTTGGAGTAGTGACGCCGTCGGGCTTCAGATGGGACGTCGTCTTGGTTCTAGATCTGGGCCGTCTGAGATGAAAAGTCTGAGTGACGCCCTTCTTCTTCAAAGCCTGAGACCGTCAAGTGTTATGAGCAAAAATTCCACTGAGCCGTCTGGTGCATGTATTTATCAAATCTGTATAGAGGGACGGCGTCGCCCTTTGTTTAGGACCCCGTCAGCTTCAGTTTTAGCAGCTTGAGTGGCTTTGATCTTGACTTTGCCATTTTCTTCATGTTTTCACTCCTTTTCGTCCAAATGTGCATCATTCCAGCATTTTGCTTCCAAGAGACCTAACAAGTGAAAAGGAACGAAATTAAGCACTAACGGATTTAAAAGTGGTCGATTAAAGGCTTAAATGACCTCTTAAAAGTGTGGAAAACTGTGCCAAATACTTAAAAATCCGTGCCAAATGCTATTTCACTCCTATACGTTTTAAATCCTTATCATTAATTGATAAGTTTCGATAATTTCTCGTAACCCCAAACGTACATGTTTATAATAAAAGATAAGTTTCCATTTATCACTTAACTAATAAAGGTTTCACAATCGTTACTCGTACTTAGACGAGTTTATGATAAAGTACTTCTATAAAGTATACTATGAAGTATTTTATAGATGACGCGTTCGTTTATACAACATTCCCAAACCATTACGACTTTAATAAATTGTCTTATCAAAATAACCTTTCCCAACAAGTTTATAGAATTAGCTTGTATTTATAAAACACGAGTTACTATCATTAATCAATAAGAGTTTATAATCTAAATAAAACCATATCCTTTGACAATATATATCGTTAAGTATCTTGTTATCAATTAAAATGTAGCAATTGAATATTTAGGCTTATCGCGAATCAAATATATTAAACTCACGCCGAGTCTAATATATTTGTATTCGTTTAAGTTCAAAACATTTAATAAAGTCCAACTTATAACCAATATAACTCGTGTATCAAATGTTACTCTAATTTATAAACCGTAGTTGATTCTTATAACGTATAAATAATATTCGATATTAATTATTAACCACATATCTAGTTCTTAATGTTTATCACCCCATTTTATACACAACTTGTTCATTATTCGCTCGAGTCAAATATTAACGATCTATTAAATCTAATGTGTCCAATTAGTATCGATACCCAATCTGATATAAATCAATGTTGACGAGTCACAATCCTTATTTTAAATTTGTTAAGTTCCCGTAATGTCCACTGTTTAGTACCGTAATTACTAAAACTCAAACAACTAGTATTGAAAGCTGGTCGCCTTTGGAAGCGTTCGGTGGTAACCAAAGCGTATCGTTCCCGCAACCACTTTGGATAAATTCACTTATTTCACACAATTCTTCTGGTCATGCCTTTTCCTCTTTACTTTCTATATTGCCATATGCAATGATGGAGATCGACTACAATTTCTTTTTGGCATTTTCTAGGGGCAGAGGGGCACACACTAGGCGGGCGTGCTTCAACCTAGCCTCTGGCCCGTTTATTAAACCAACATATATGTCAAACCGAGACTTAATCAAGTAAAATGACTTATACCATTACTAATTAGCACACTGAGACCCGACAACAATTTGCCAAATCTAACGCACCCTAGAGTGACCAAACCAAACAAAACTCAATATAGAAATGGGTCGTACGGGTTTGACCAGATCCGAACGAAACATAAAACATACATATACAACCCAACTCGACTTGTACCCTAACTGATCCAACCCAAACATAACCACGGGCCGTAGCCCCGACCCGACTCGATCCATTTTCAGATCGGGTTTGTTAGGATTTAGAAAATCCATGTAGAAGTGTCGGTTACCCCAACATATGTTTAGCATATTACAGCTCGTAGACATAACAGTATCTTAGTTAGATTATTAGTAGTATAAGTAACACCGTGGAAGAAGGACGGGTCTTTACCCACTGTATGCCTGATACACAGCCCGAAGGAGGGCGTAGTCATTTGTATAAATAGCCCTCTCCCCACAAGGGAGAGGGTTGGATGTTCACTTACTAATCTAACCTTTCATTTGGATTTTATCTCTCTAGAACATCTCACTTTCTCTCTCTAGAACTTCATTCAAACGCCCCATATGTGTTATTAGTTATGTGTTTATGGAAACCAAAATGATCAATTGGTACCAAGAGCCATGGTTTGATCACCCATATTTCATGTTCTTGGATTTCTAGTGGTTTTCATAAGGTTTTGTGTTTGAATGAGTTTAGAGTAGTTTGCATTATTTGGATCATTTCTTGTGTTAAAGTTTGGATTTTGATAGTACTTTTGTGTTTAGAATCATTATAAGTGTTTAGGTTTTGGTTTGGAAGGCTTGAGTAATCGTGGTTGGGTTGTTTTTGGATTGAAAAGTGGTTTTCTTGAAAGTTTCAAACATGCAATTTGTGTCTCGTATAAAATTTCTTCTATGCGATTTGTTCTAAAACCCATGCGACTTGTCTCTCTTGTGAACGCTTATTGAAGCGATTTGTCACAATTTGTATCCGATTTGTCATTTTCTGTAACGCGATCTGTCTAGCATGCGATTTGTCTATTGAGACAAAATGACAAGAAAGGACAAAGTAGTGGAAGTAGTGGGTGTACTTGTGTACTATGCGATTTGCCAGCTTATGCGATTTGAGTGCTATGCGATTTGTCACCTTATGCGATTTGAGTGTTATGCGATTCGTTTGCTAAGCATTTTTTCAACATAAGCGTTTTGACACTTATGCGACTTGTCTAGGGTGCGATTTGTCTAGGGGTGCGATTTTTCTTGGGTGTGATTTGTTTGGGGTGCGATTTGTCTAGGGTGCGATTTGTCAAAAGGAGGATTGTTTGAAGCGATTTGTACTTAATAGTCTGATATATTATTGAAAATAAGAATTGACATCTGATATTAACACAATGCCTGTCACACCCCCAAAATACATGTTTTGCAGCGGAATGGAATACTTGGGGCGTTCCGCCATAGCATCACAGATTACAGTTATATTGAACGACCTAAAGTGTCGTTTGAAAATATCGTTTGATTAAGTAAAATAATCAGAGTTTACAAAGTATAGGTCCCAAATGATAGTCAACATGTACGGAAATAAGTTTGATACAAGCCAAACGATGTTTTTAAAGTGCGTAAATCCCATGTGAGACGCGTCGTCACCACGACTCTATGATAAATCCACATGCATGCCATGAAGTGTATGCCTTAGATACCTGAGATAAAACATGATAAAAGTGTCAACACAAAGGTTGAGTAGTTTGTGTTGTCATGAAAAACCTTTAAAGAACGTTCATGCATCAAAGGCATTGCAAATCCACTCAGTTCCAAGTTCCGCCCATACAAAACTTGCAACTTGTGTGTCTACAACCCATTGCACAAAATATGTAGTTTATGTTCAAGTACACATCATCAAATGAGTTCACATAACAGTACACAACTTAATGTATCAATAGTCAATTGATATAACACATAATAAGTATTGTTTCAAATAGTTCCCAGTCTATTAGTTCATGATTGTACCAAGTCCGCTAGTTCAACATTATACCAAGTCCGCTAGTTCAACATTATACCAAGTCCGCTAGTTCAACATTATACCAAGTCCATTAGACCGTGATCATACCAAGTCAGTTAGCTCAATGGTCTATGATATAGAAACTCTAAGTATGGCAATATTGTTACTTCGTATGACTAAACATTCAGTTCAGATAAACATATAGTTGCAAATAATCATGATTGTCATAAAAGTTGTTGAGCATGTATCTCCCCCAAAGAGTTTAATAAAAGTATTAAAAGAGTAGGGGCTATGACTCACCTGATGCAATGATTATGATGACAAAAGTGGATACATTGAAATGAGGTGCAATCTCTATCTGCAACCTAATATGAATGATATGATCTATTATAATGCATGAATATATATCGTCCATGCAAATCCACATGTAATCTATACCACTTGTGCAGCTTTGAAAATAGAGTTTATCGTCGAAATATATGTTTATGACATCTCGTCATGTTATAAAATACTTTACAAGTACTTACGTTGAAATGATATCCTACGATAGTCATTTAGGGATTTATTAAGAAATTATAGTTTTTCGTCGTAAAACAATATAATTTGACAATTCATGAAAGTGACTAAATGGCCTCGAAAAGCTAGTATTAAAATAGTGAATATCGAGTGTTAGGAAACAAACTCAATGGTTTTGGAAAGCTTGTCACATTATCTAAAAGTCTTAGCATTTAACTTTTGATCATAGAGGTCTCGATCATGGAGAAAAATATAGATGAAGTAGGGTAGTCGGACTAAAAATATTGTTTAAGGTTAGTTTTCGGCAAAGTTTGAGTGACCGTATATTATTCTTTACAACTTCGTTTGACAAACGGTTGAACATTTTGGAAAATAGGCTAGGTAAACTCACTTTTACTAGAAGACATCGTTTTTCTCAAAAGTATTCTATTGGTGTGAAATACGGCTCCAAACTTGGTCACTTGCGATAACTATTTTGACTAATAGAAAATATATAAGTGTTTATACTTGTATAAAATAGTTACGATAACTCTATTTAAATCGCGTGTAACTTAGTCGTTATAAGTCCGTTTTCTACGTTTTATATATCCTTAGTTTCGTGTTAAAGCATACTAATATATTTTTGATAAATCGACTCGTTTAGATAATGTTTAAAACTCATTTTTGCCCCTTATATAACACTTGACAGCTTTGAATTTTCCAGAAAATTAACTTTTGTCGTTAAACTTGAAAATAACGTAACTTCTTCGTTATAAATCCGTTTTAACCCGTTCAAGCGACCACGGTTTCGTTTTAAAATCTATTTTCTGAATATCTAGCCCAAAATAGTCCATGACCTGTCGAAATTTCCAGATTTTATAAAAACAATCAGACCTCTATTTCATGTTGTCGAAAATCATTTTTCTAGCGTAATACTTGTTTCAATCACTTCAAATCAACGCCAAATCTATTCTAAACCTACTATACACCTTCTTAGGGTGTCATGGGTTCCTAAATATCATCACCAATGATATGTTTCAAGGGATTAATTATAGGATGATTTATACTAATAATAAGTACCAAAAACAAATAAAAGTGGTATAGATACACATGATACTTGCATGTTTTTCTACTAAAATGATAAAAATAACTCAAAAATGATTATGAAAGATTAGTAAAGATCATGAAAAGCTTACTAGTTATATGATGAGGTTTAAGTAACTAGGTTTCCTAAATACTCCTAGGTTTTTATTGCAAAACCTTAAAAGAAATATACTAGTGTTTAAATATCACTTGATCTTTGAAAAATCCAATGTTTTCTTCTTGTTCTTGATCTTGGCCGAATTTTAGAGATGAGATGGAGAAGGTTTCTTTCTTTTTTCACCTTCAATAAGTGTAGCTATGTGTTTAGAAAAGATAATATCTAGTATTTTAGTAAAATATCTAACAAATGATGTATATGTGTACATTTAGCTAAGTAAGATATTTTTACAAAAATGGTGAGTCATGGGGAGGGAGGTGGCCGGCCAAGGGGTGTTTTGGGGAGGGTTGGATGAGTTTTAATGACTAAATGGTATATAAGTGTAAGTCTAATGTGTAGTTTTTAAATATAATTAGGTATTTAGTGTAGCGTTTGCTAGAAATCGATTTTTACGAAACAAATTAAATTATATCGAAGTCATAAAAATTATAAAAATACATTTCTCGCAAATATTGAGTGAATAAATAATTATCGAGTTGAATTTACGAAAACCGGCGTAAATATATATACATAACAATCTATATACAAAATAAATTCAAAACATCGGGTAAACTAATAATATAATTTTTATAGTCTTAAAATGAGTATAAAAATATATTAGGATAATTTTTGGAAGTGTCGGATCAAATATTCAACATAAATGATTATGCGATAGCGTTTATTTAATAGGAAAATATACGTAAATGAAAAAATGCAAACCCATGCATGAACTAATATGATTGTTGGGACATGAAAGTGCTGAAGAATGATAAAAGTACTGGAAAAAGTCAAAGAGTCAAAGTACTGCTAAAGATAAAGTCAAAATGCTGCTGATTGAAGTCAAAGTACTGCAAGAACAAAGAACTGTTTTATTTGTTTATAGAAAGTCTTGTAATTCTAGAATATTCATTATTAGATTACTTGTCGTACAAGGATACAAATTGTAAATCGTTTAGGGTTATCCTTGAGCCTATAAAAGGACCCCTAGATTGATATTATACGTACGTGACATTATTAGAGTTTTAGTGAGAAGTTCGATATTCTTAGAGTTGTTGAAGTATCTGCATAATAAGCAGATTTAGAGTTAATAATAAAAGTTATTCTTCTTAGATTTGTTAAGTAAATTCCGCGTACTTAATAAAGATTACTCAGTGTTTCTCTGTTAATAACTTAGGATTTATCCGAGGTTATTAAACCTTAACAGGCTATTTAAGTTAGTTTGGTTAGAGTACATCGATCCAACAAGTGGTATCAGAGCTTGTGTGGAAACTCTGACTAAGAAGAAACCCTACTACAACAAAACCTAAAGATGTCGACTGATTCTGTTTCACCACCTTCCATCACCTCAATGAGGATTCTTGTCATCAAGAAAGGCGAATATGATCTATGGTGTATGAAGATGAGGCAGTACATTGCCATTACAGACCATGCTCTATGGAATGTAATGTAATGGTAATGAAGAAGTCCCAGAACCTATTGATGTTTCTGGACAACCCAAAGCACCTAAGGCAGTCTTACCAGCAGCAACCTTAAGGAATCAAGAGAAGGCACTCAACATTCTCTTGTCTGCCATTCAAGATGGTCATCTTCTCAAATTTCATGATGCTAAAGATGCAAACGCTCTGGGCGCTCTAAAGACAAGATTTGGAGGGAATGAAGCTTCTAAGAAGATGCAAAGAAATCTGCTGAAGCAACAGTTTGAAACTTTCACAGTTGGTAAAAGAGAGAGTCTTGATGCTGCATATGATAGGTTTCAAAATCTCCTCAACATGTTGGAGTTATACAAGGCAGAATTATCAGTTGAAGAAGGTAATATGAAGTTTCTAAGGAGTTTGCCATCTACATGGCATGTGATTGCTACAATGATCAGAGGACAACCAGGTTTGGATGTCATGGACTTTGATGATCTCTACAATCATCTGAAGGTGTATGAGCATGAGATGAATGGACAAACCAGTTCTAAATCACATAGTATTGCTTTTCTATCATCTGAAAAAAGGAGCAGTACTTCCAACAAAAGTACTGCTTCTCCTACTCAAAGTACTGTCTCGTATCCTGCTCCCACCCATGCTCAGAAAGCCCTACCAACTACTACTATGCACTCAAATGAAGTTGTGTGCTCCTTCTTTGCACAGCAAGCTAGTTTACCTGTCACTTATGAAGAAGATCTAGCACAGATTGAAGAAGATGCACTTGAAGAAATTGATTGATAGGTCACTAGATTTACAACACAAGCTTAATAGAAAGATAGAGAGGCGATTGAACAATAAACCAAACAGACACACACGTTAATGTTAAGACCGTTTATGCGTAGGTGTGAGTGAAAGATAATAAATTGAACAACCAACCTTCAAATGAAGGTTTACAAGAGTATTTATAGGAGGGAAGCTAGGGCAACACTCCTAGTTCCCATCCTATCCTTATTGGACATGGGCCTTCTACATAAGCTTAAGGCTAATAACAAACATAAAGGCCATAATTAAGCTAACTATTACATATGAGTAACTAACACTTGATTATGGTTTAGGAGTGATTCCAACAATCTCCCCCTCAAGTGTTGGTGATGAAAAACGGTGAAGGCGTTGATGTAATAGTAGCTTTGAC
The DNA here is from genome assembly GCA_910596185.1 of Chrysanthemum makinoi. Classification (NCBI taxonomy): domain Eukaryota; kingdom Viridiplantae; phylum Streptophyta; class Magnoliopsida; order Asterales; family Asteraceae; genus Chrysanthemum; species Chrysanthemum makinoi. The sequence goes on along the minus strand of OU343218.1, from coordinate 40,027,201 downwards.
GTCTTCTGACATTCTTCTTTCTTGTGAGAAGAATTGCCTTGATTTGAACCATCTCCCCAGTGTAGAGATAGTTTTCTTTGAAACTTATGCTTTAACGTCATCATTAACTTTGTTCTTTGATCATTGTTCTTTGTGATGAAAGTGATAGTATGTTGTTATCTGCATCAAGTCTCCTCCAGTCTGCTTCGCTCTTCAGTGTCTCCACGTATTTCTCCAACATGCTCACACACTCTTTAACGTTGGATTACGATACTGATAAAGTTCTTTAAGTCTTTAACTTTGTAGATTCTTTGATTTGACGAAGAATCATTATGACTTTTGTGTTGCTTTAAGATAGAACTTCTTTGATGATGTTGTTGGTGTGAAAAAGTGGAGAATCTGCACGATCATTCCGCTCCAGAGCTTCCATAAGAAGTAAACATTAAACGGTTAGTAATAAGCGATTCCGCACTTACAAGTTTGAACTTTGAGGGCGTTGACAGCATAGTGTGAAAACACAACTCTAATTCTTACAAAGGCCGTTCCTGAATCGAGTCCCACAAGTGATATAACACGATGTACCGAAGTACACCTACGATTCAGATGAGTCGCTGAGGTACACCGAAGCATCACCTCACGACTGTAGACCGTTTGAGACCACTAAGCGCAATCCACGGGAGTTGCCGAAGCGACCTGCTGTCAGGGCTATTTGATGTTGACCCTGGCAGGAGTTTCCATTCAATCACTGAGGATCACAAATGTGAACCTCTCATAAATGTTCTCGACAGATTGCTAAGATCTGTGAAGGACTCGATAATGTACCACTGAAATTCTTATTGTTGAATGTCAAGTGATGAAATGTCAAGTGTACCTAAGAGATCTTTTGATGAATCTTGTGGCTCTAGACTCAATAGTGCATTTTGGTTTTCCTGAGCGGAGACTAGGGAGAGGGTCTCCTTCTTCAATACCAGCAATCTCTAAGAGAAAGCCGATAGTTTACGTAGGGTTCCTGTGAGAATGAAACAAGCTTCTGTTGGGAGAAACTTGAGAGGTTAAGAAGGTTTAGTGCATGCATCACTGGGTCCATGACGACTTTTAGTCTTCAATACCGGTGTCAGCTAGTGACAAACAGTAGCATATGAAGTGAACCCGGTGTCTGCCCTAAGTTGAATAATCTGGAGGGCTATTTCTTTTCACCCTTTTCTTTGCATTTCTTTTTAATTCTTCAACTCCTTCTTTCTCCGATTCTCAATCTCCTTTTTAATCCTACCTAAGGACTTCTAAATTCTAACTATTTTTTGGTGTCCTTGGGTAGATCCCTCCAGCTTTCTGGCGGATCATAGGGCGGTTTCCTAACCTTGAGTCACCTTATAACTAATCCTGACTAAAACCCCCCCCTAAAAAAATGAAAAAAAAAAAAAAGAAGTTTTGCATACAACTCATTTCCACTGTGAGAAGATTTCGCACAGTGTTTAATGAATAAAAACATTTTGAACCACTGTGAGATTAGATTTT
>OU343218.1:39874438-40025607 GCA_910596185.1 Chrysanthemum makinoi | reverse complement strand
TACTTGACATCCTCATGAGCACTTTCGTCAAGGAGCATGTTAAGTCAAAAAAGGAAGAAACCATTTGCAAACATAATTGCAATACCATGATATTCCTACTTACTTGGCGCCCCCTCACAAAGAGATGGAATCGTCAAGGGGAGCTAAGGCGAGAATACTTCTCTTCCCTTACTCTCATTTTCATATTTTTTCCTTTTCACATGTTTTCTTAAAACAAGTGTTAGTTTCTTCTGGCGCTCTTTTGTTTAGACGAAGGGGAGAAAAGTAAAAACTCAATTCAAACTTTCGAGTTTTAGTTTTTCCATAAAATAATCTTATTTTACTGTCATCAACAAAAGGAGATTGTTAATACAAATAAGCCCGTAAAAGGTTTATTTATATTTCTGATCTTCTAAAGTTTTGTCGATAACAAGCGTATTAAAATCATTTACGAAACAAATAAAATACGTAAATGGTTTGAGCCAATAGTTTACTAACACACTTATGTTTTCATATAAAACGCTAAACAAGCAATAGTGTTTTCATGGTATAGTAATGCATATGTACAACAACTAGTGTTTACATAATGGGTAGATATATACATACTTAGTATGTATTATAATGGAGTATGAGAATGGGTAAGTATAAGTGTTTGACCCATTGACTAAATACATTGAATGTAGTTGGGTAAAATCCAAAGTCCATAACCCAAACCCATGGAGCATGATCCATAACCCATGACCTATTGCATGACATCATGCATAATTCATAATGGATATTATCCATGACCCATGGAGCTAACCCATGACCCATTGACTAGATGCATTGCATCTTCCAGATACATTGTATCTATTTGGATACCCATGGATCAAAGCCTACAACCCATGATCCATGATCCATGACCCACTGACCCATTGGGAAGCGTCCCCGGATCCCAGGATTACACTAGACAGATCCTCAAACAGGATCCGTGGAGACATAGCATATTTTTGTCTATAAATAGTGAGCCATTTCTTCATTATAACCACCCCCTTTCACACATTTCTCTCTAGTGTTGTAAACTTTCTAACCTCGTATCGAAAGGATCTTTCTATGTAGTTTTGTGTTTGTTCGATTCTCTAGGTTCCTCTTAAAGTGAGATCACCACCTCTTGAAGTCGAGCAGCTCAAGTCCATGGGTTTCCAAGCCAGTCATCATCAAGACTCTTGATGTTATCTTGTTCATAGTTCTTTCTTCTATCATTAGAAGTGTTATGTCAAAGACATAGGTGAAAGGTGTCTAAAGGATCAAGTCGAAGGCATTAGTGAAGGGTTCACAGAAGTTGTGTCAAAGGCATTAGTGAATGGTGCCTAGGGTGTACATTCGATATGGTGTGTCGATGTACAAGATAGATTAGTATTGGGTCAAAGGATATTGATATCCTTGTGGATGTTGTCATAAGGAGTGGATCTCCTTTGGGATAGGTGTAGTGTAGTGTTGGGTAGTAGTTCCTCCTTTGTAATGGAACTCGGTATCTAGCCTTGTACGGATAAAGTGTAGGCGACGTTGTGATAGGTTTGGTTCTACCGTGGAAGAACCGGTTTCTAACCTTGCAGGATAAAGAGTGGCGGCGTTGTGAAGCTTCCATACAAGAGTTTGTGTTGTGTAGTGATTCTGAACTATCAGTAGGTGACTCGGGGAGTGGAGTAGGGCAAGGAAGGTGTCCTTGTAGTTCCGCTATAAATACTTTCGCGTTGTGGTTTTGTGCTTCTTACTCTTTATCTTTGCTTTATTTATTTATATGCTTATCTATCAACATCCAACAGCATATAAATAGATTGACATAAATTCGATCTAAATAGTTAAAAAGAAGATTTTAATCGGTGAAACTATTCAACCCCCTTTTAGTTTTCCACGGATAATCACGCTAGCATTAGTACAAAGAGCGTTGATTTGGTAGTGTCATTATTTTTTTAGAATTATAATTGTTAAATTCATTGTTTCTCCATTTTTATTAAGTATACTTTTTTTTTTCTTTTTTTTTGTTAAATCGGGCATTTTTTCCAATTTGCAATGGTGGGCATTTCTATGTTGTTGTCTTGACCTTTCTAAAACAATCACGATGACAATTCTTGATAACATTATTGATGGGAATCTTAAGATAAAAATTATAAGGATGTGATGTTCTTGTAAGTTTGAGTTTATTTTACCAAGATCTACATTTGATTTTACAATCACATGTGATTTTACTGGGATCTGTGATTTTACCCATATCTGTGATTTTTATTCAATTAACATGTTCATTTATTTATTTTTTTTTGTAGAAAAAATGTTTTCCCGTCATCTACAGTTGTATGGCAACAAAAAGTATGCTAGCATCATTAAATTGAAGCCTAAGATCCCAAAGGTGAAATGGAGGACAAGTCAAATTACGTGATTGTGGTATTTTAGCCATGTTTCATATGGAAAACTATATGGGTGAAGCTCCTGAAAGTGGGATTGTGGCCTTGTTCTGAATCAAGATCTTGTTAGACATGTTGAGAGGAGGTTCAAGTATTCTACCAATATCTTTGTTACATGAGCTTAACGTGTATCGGGAGAGGATGCTTAGGGAGGCAAAGGAGTTTGACAAAATTGATTCTGGAACAAAGTTCATAACAATTGTGGAAGCATATAAAACAAGAAAAAGCGTGAAGGCGTTGAAGACATGCATGATACAACAGTGAGTATTATCGTCGGACTTGAAGAATTGTCTTTTTGGTATTTTGTGAAGGTGTATAAAACATTTCTAGATCGGTAGTTTAGTTTATTTTTAAGTATGTGAAGTTTAGTAATTTCTAGGGTTTAGCGCTAAGTATGTGAAAGTATAGTAATTTCCGGGGTTTTGAACAATTGGTGATGGTAGAATAGTTGTTTTAACATAGCGGGGTTTATTTTTTTGTTTTTGGGAAGTCAATCTTGGTAATTAAATCCTGTTTTTGTTATAACTGATTTTAACAAGTAGTTCTTTCTTTTTAGTTTCTCTCTAGTGGCTTATTATTTATTATTTTTGTGCATATACTTATTGAGGAATGAAACATCAATCACATGTGATTTTGTATACAATGACATGTGATTTCATACTTTAATCATGTGATTTCAACACAAAATCATATGTGATTTTTACATTATTTCATATTTTAATTTACCTAAATAAAAAGTAACAATAATTCAATGTATTCAACAATCTTTTTGTAAATATTCCATAAGTAAACAAGACTTCCATAAGAAAAGTAAACAATAATTCAATGTATTCTAGATTTGTAAAAATTCGCTTGAGAATCATTATATTTTTGGTAAAAATGCTGATATCAACCTCAGCACGGATGTTGAATACATGCTTGACCGAATGTTGGCTCACGGCCCGGACCGCCAACCTCAACATAATGCACGACACATTAGGGTTAACCACATCGACGAACCCGCTGGCTTCGCCGATGCGTGCCCACCGACCACGACCCGCTTGGCTCATAGACACCAACGAACACCAACACGACCCTGGGGTTAGCGCGGATTGAGGATTTGTGGCGCCTTTAAGCCTTAGCAGGGTTCAATGGACAAGTTATTTTTTGTAGTTGGTGGGTCTTCTATCGCCGTCCACAAGGCTTCATTTGTTTCTTTTTAATTTGAAGTGCTTTTTCTCTTTCACTCTTTAGCCTTTTATTAGTTACGCGAAATATTCCCTTTGTTACTTGCTTTTGTTGGATTATTGCTTTTTTTTCGGGTTTAGAAATATCAAAATGTCCACCAATCACATCGCCGTTTTTCGAAGAGCATTTGGCACCTCATCCTCTACTTCTTTCTTCAATTTCTTCATCTTTTCAACAAATTCACCCATCTTTCCTACGTCATTGCCCAACCAAAATAAACAAGCATCTAATAGACAATTTGCTTCATTTGTAAGTCTTTCAACTTCTACATTTTTTCCCACGTATCATGCTTTTCTTCTCAAGTCGAGGGTGGAATTATATCCCGTCCACACCGCCTCAAAATATATTGATTTGGAATGACATCAATATCACGATTCTTGAAGACATAAAATATGTGTGCCGCATAGGAAACCGTATCGAGCAAAATATGCGCAGAACATACAATTGACCCATCTTCTATAAAGTACGAAGTACCTTAAATCAAAATAATACAATAATTATATCTGTAAATGTTATTTATATGATCACATGTGATTGATATTCATATCACATGTGATTCAACAAATTACGATGATTCAACAAGAATCACATTTTATTCATCAGAATGGATGTGATTCTTTGTAAGAATCACATGTGAGTTCTAGAATCACATGTGATCCTCGATAAAAACATATATTTTAGAATTCGGATAACATACCTTATAGTCTACAACTGTTTGTGCTTCTGTTTTGCTTTCGTCATCAATTTCCTTGTTAAGTGTTCTATAAGGCATTGCATTTTTGTCTCTAACCATGACAATCTACGCCTTCATCTATTTTCAAATTATATACTACAAGTCCGGCATGCTTCATTTATTTCCTTTTGAACAAGCGAAATATTGTCCTAGTATACACTTTTAGCGCATGCCGGCAAATTTACAACCTTGTTTCACACTTTGGGGCTCGTCTAGAGTTTTAAAGTCTAAATGTTTACGCCTATAACGTTGCCTTTCCATTGTTGCTTCATAGGACATCATAAAACTAACTAGCGTTGCTCACGGGCTTGTGAAACTTTTCAAACGAGTTTTTCTCTCTCGGACCTTGATGTGGTTCTCATCAATCCAAATAATGGAAGTCTATAAAATAAGATGGAATCCGCATTTTCTAAGGTTAAACATATTTTTCATCCATTTGGTTTTTCAAACCAAAATCTTCAATCAACTTGGCCCATTTCTCTTCAAATTCCAAAGGTTCCATGAACATATTCCAAATGATCTTAAAGGCTTCTTGAAATCAGTTTCTTTGTATATTGCTTTACAAATCTGTTTTATTGTTAAATAGAGTTTTAGTGCCTTATTTTTCAGCATAAATCACATTATATATTCACATGAATCACATGTGATTCATATGATTTTATAAATAAATCACATGTGATTGTCATGTGATTATCATGTGATCCACATTTAAAATAAATAAAAACATTTTGTTTAGAGAATATATTTACCTTTCTTTGGAATTTTTGGTCAATATGCCACATGCAAAAGTCGTGTTTTGAGTTAGTGAAAGCGGCTTCAATAACTTTCTTCATTGCTCCATCTTGATGTTACAACTATGGTGGGTTCTTTCTTGAATGCAGGTCATAAATCGTTTAGTAGCCCGTGTATGATTCAATATCTTCTTTTAAAAGCATTTTGGAACCAAAGGTGACACACCTTTTGTGATTATCTCGCTTGATGAATGGTAAACACCATGTGGTACCTAAGAACATTAACATATATTCTTGTGTCTGAGAAGTTAATGTTCTATTATGATCACATGTGATTCCTAGTATCACATGGTAATACATCTAAATCACATGTGATTTTTGTTATAAATGAAAACATATAAAAAAAATACTTACTTGTTACTCCTAAAGGTTGCATAAAAAGATACTATGTCTCCAAACTCTTTGTAGTTGTATTTTCCAACTTAAATTATTGGCTGTACACTTCAACTCTTTGTTTTCTATATATTGAAATGTAAAGTTTGGCACATACATCTTTCTATTTTCCATTTTGTTTATAAGCATTTCTGCATCACTTTCCCCTATGAAAGCATTTATATCCCTTTGGTGATTCTTAAAATCATAAGATGTCCCATGAACGTATTCATACCCACCTTTCAAATTGGTTAAAAAGTTTGTGCCCGTGTTGCACCAATCTTGTTTGTTCTTTGCTTTGACAATAAACATTTTGTCTGCTTGAGTCATTCTTCTTTGTTTTTTTGTTAAATGTTTGTACTCTTTTGGTATTAGCACATGGTTTTGTTTAGCAATAAATTGAATTAACTTGTATCTTCGAAACTTGGTCAATTCTAACCTTATCTGAGCTTTACAACTTTGTTATATCAGAGTTGTATTTCTCTTTGTTTGTCCTTGTTTTTAGGATCCAAGTGTCGATATTAATCGTCTTAAGTTACCTTCTTTGTTACACATGGTATTTTGTTTGTACCATTCAGATTTTGTAAATCGTTGCCACTGGATTTTTAATTTGAAAACCTCCTTCTGACATAAGTACTATACATCTATATAGCTTCCTCTAAAGTATCATATATAGCTTCCTCTAAAGTATCCCTTGCGTAAGCACATAAGCTTTTGGACTAGTTTTGTTAAAATTTGATACGCCTAAGACTTATATGCAGCAATACGCCCTATAAAAGCTCCTTTTTACATAAATTCACATGTTTACGCTTATGACTATTCACCTTGTTTTGATATGTTCGCAGCGTGAATACTTGTAACTTGTTACACTTAAGTTACAAAACCAAAAGTTACCAATAAGCTCTCAAATGTTAAAATTTTGTATGTATAAGTGAAATTTGGACATTAAAACTTCAATATTAACATATTCACGTAGCTTATCACATCAACTTCAAAAAATTGGACTAAAAGGGACTTTGGACTTGTAACATTCATAAATATGATAACTTCAATCAAGTAATTGGACAATAAATCAAACTAAGACTAACACAATGTGTTTCAATATATTGGTTCTTTTGTAAATATCTTTCAGATCCACTTGTTGCCAAATCAAGAGAACCTCAATGCCCCAATGAACTCACTATGGCTAATATCTTCCCTGCTTGGCTATGACAAAATCATTGGAAGAATAATCTTCGTGTCCCTTCAACAACTTCGTGTTACGAATCCTCATGCGGCGTTCTTGTTGACATTCTCAGGATCACCCTTTCCACCCATGCTTACCACTCTGCCCGTGCGATATCTACATTCATCAATTTTGGCATACTGGACAAAATGGCGATCAAATCTTGATTAAGTGACTCTTGGCACTAAAGTCCACGGTCCTGTGGCGGATCTTAAATCATTCTTCTTCTTAGGTCATTCCTTCATGAATCGTCGATTCCAATGAAGAGTATTGGATTTCTTGATTAACATTGGATATGACAAAGCTTACGGCATCATCTCCAAGCATTCAGAGTTGATCTCAAAATATTCCACAACCACTGGAGGACCATATATATCATGATCGCCAAATTAGTCGGGTAGAGATAGTGGTCATGAACACCCGAAGCTTATGCATCTTGAACTTTAAGGGAATGTGTTAGGATCGTATATTTATGTTGTTTAGATGATTCGGGTGGTCTAGGATTATGATGATACAAGAAAGCCATTTTAGAGATGAAGAGTAGAGAATGTTCTTGAAAGAGAGTTGTAAAACAACAAATACAAGGTTAGATTCCAAGAAGCAACACCCTTCCCTTAGTGGGAAGGGTATTTATATTACAAACTAAGCAGCCCTCTGACGGAGCATGGATCAGTACAATGGGTAAAACCGTCCTTCATCACGGTGATACACTAAACTAATAACTAAGCTATCAACTAACTAATTGACTACTTAATAATGTAAATAACGATATGTATACGAGCTAACTTATGCTAGATTGTATTTGGGGTGACCGACACTTCACTATGGAATTTCCAATTCCTAACAATCTCCCCATAAGGGAGGTCACCCCATGTTTTACATTTTGAATCCTAGCATTCTATTTAATCTTGATCTTGAGCTCGTAGACTTAAATTCTTCAACATATGCATCTTTGTGCTTTAGATGATTCTTCAAGTCCGATTACTTTGTACTTTAAGTGGAGTCTTTGATCGATCCCACATCTTGATGATCTTGAGCTTTCTTTGAGATCATCGGCCACGGTAAATCTTTGGATCACCCTTTTGTTGTGTGGCCATTATGTGATATTGTGACTTTTGGACGGCATGCTCACTTTCTACGGATCATGACATCTTTCCATGGAGTAGTGGAAGCTTTATTGGTTCATGATATTTGCAACAATGCAGAAGCATAGTATAAAAATATCGAGCCAATTAAGTGTGGATCTTTATGAGCATGCGGCTTTGGATTGACTTCTCAATTCTAATCACTACAACCGTCCAAATGTACGTAACATATTGGATTTCACATCATGATTATAATGAGTGTACACTATAGGTTTTAGAGAGAAAGTTAAAGGTGTGGGAACTTAGTGAGAGAAAGTAAAATCTTATTATGAGCTCCAACCCTCTACCTTGGGAGGTAGGGGTATTTATAGTATCATACATGAAACGCCACCTGAGGCGTGGATGTGGAACTACTCTGATGGGTAAAGACCCGTCCAGTCCTCCATGGTGTTACTAAACTAAGCTAACTAACATTAAATAACTTCGACTCTGAGACTTTCTACGATTACATATGCTTGAGGTGACCGACACTTTAATAACTGGATTTACTAAATCTAACAATCTCCCCCTAAGGGAGGTCACCTCAAATTACATTGAATACAAGCAGATATTACATTAAGATTGTTCTTGGATTCTTGTTAAAGTTCTTTGCTCTGTAGCACAATAGTCTTTGATTCTTCATGTTTTGCATGTTTGGTTAATACAGGTGGAGGTCTTTAAGCGATCCGCGTGATGAGTTTTGAACACGCTTTGAGATCATCGGCTACATAAATCTCGACTCTTCCATTGTAGTGTTGACATTATGCGAAGTTGTGACGTTGGACCGAGATGCTCACATTACGGATCATGATTTCTTCTTATCCAGTGTGCGAAGCCTTTAGTTGATTCATGATATTTGCAGCAGTATGAAGCATGGAGTGATAATATCGGTCGTTGATGCACATCATGATTTCTTTAGAAATGGATGTGTTGTGTGAGCATCGGCTATGGATTGACCTCTCGTTCGATCGGTTTACAAGCGTCGAGTGTACTGCATACAACGGTTAGCAATAAAAGCATAGAAAGTGTCTTTGATTCTTTAAATTGAATTAAGTATCTGACCCACGGTTCCCGTTGATCGGTACAAATCTTGCAAGTGATCAGTATAATTCCAAAGAATCTCCTTGTGAGGTTTGTATTTGCTCTAAATTTGTTCTCAAACGGAGCGTCCCAAAAGACAACAACGAATTAGTAAACCCGGTAATTTGAGATTCAGCGATTGATGAAAAGAGATTTGAAAAACAATGGTATGCTTTCGATAAAATGTTTTGCAATACAATGAAGGTTTTCAGGAAAATCAGTTATCAATCATAAACACCTTTTATTTTTGAAATATTAATACACGGTCGATGTGCTAGAGAAAAATTTTATTCTTTGACCGGTTTTCAAAGGTATCCGTCAATCCATAACCTGAACCAGGATTGATGTAGGATCATTATTTTTATTGTGTTAGATGATTCGGGTGGTCTTGGGAGATCAAAATACATGTTAGCCATTAGAGAGAGAAAGTTAGAGAGTTGGGTGTTTTCTTGGTAGAGAGTTACTACAAATTGTAAGTATTAGATTGAAACACCACCCCTTCCATGGATGGAAGGGGTATTTATATACATGAAATCGACCTCCTATCGGCTGTGGATCAGGGTATCTGATGGGTAAAGACCGTCCTTCCTCCACGGTGTTGCTCTAAACTAAACTACGCTACAAACTAACTAATAAGTTACTAAATAGACAAATAACGATATGTCTGAGCTAACATGCTAGATAATATTATGGGTGACCGACTCTTCACTATGGAATTTTCTAATTCCTAACAATCTCCCCTAAGGGAGGTCACCCCATGTTTTACATTTTGAATCCTAGCATTCTATTCTTGACTTTGTTGTTGAGCTCGTAGACTTCAATTTTTCAAGTTCCATAATCTTTGTGATTTTGTAGCGATTCTTCAAAGTCCACATTGATTTGTACTTTTAGTGGAGGCCTTTAACTGATCCACATCTTAGATGATCTTTGAGCTTTCATTGAGATCATCGGCAGCGATAAATCTGGATCACCTTTGTTGTGTTGCCATCATGTGAAGTTGTGACTTTCGGACCGACATGCTCACTTTTGAATCATGACATCTTTCCATCAGAGTAGCGGAAGCTTTTCTTGGTTCAAAATATTTGCGGCAGCGCATCACGAACATAGTATAGAAATATCAGGCGAGTTATGTAGATATGCACGGTCATGATTTCTTCAAATTAAGTGTGATCTTTGTGAGCATCGGCTTTGGAATGACTCCTCAATTCGATGGTACAACCGTCCAAATGTACACGCAAACAACGGTTAGCAATAAAACACACGAAAGTGTCTTTGATCACTTTCGTTGAATTGAGTACACCCCACGGTTCCCGTTGATCGGTACAATCTTGCTGTGATCGAGTAGGATTCTAAGAATCTCCCAATGGAGTTTCGCATTTGTTCTAGCTGTTCTCAAACGGAGCGTCTCAAAGAGACAACGAATTGAGTGAACGACAAATTGAGATTCACAGATTGATGAAAAATGATTTGAAAAACAATCGCGTATTGCTTAGAAGAAAGAGTTTTGCAATACGGCGAAGGTTTTATGAGAAAGATCAATTTTCAATCAAAAATACTTTTGTATTTGAAAAAGTACACATTCGACGTGCTAGAGAAAGAAAATTTTGCATCGAGCGGTTTTTCCAAAGTATTTTTTCAATGGAGATACTTTTGAGTTTGAAAACATAAGTACACATTCGACGTGCTAGAGAAAAGAAGGTTTGCACATCGAGCGGTTTTTCCAAAAGTATTCGTCAATTCCATTCCTGGACCAAGGTTGATTCACAAGTGAATCGCCCCATTGTTTCTATCCAGTTGTCACAAGCTTGATCTTATGAAAGATCTCACATGCCACCAACCAAGAGCTTGTTTGATGTTGGCTCTAGAAGGCTTTCCATCTTCATTGTGAATAGTGTTATATATCACTTTCGGATGTTACGGCAATACCACAAGGATAATCGTAGGACTCTAATATATTCTTACTTTCCACATTGTGTGAAATAGCAAGTCTTCATTAATTTTGTGTCCTAATGAGATAGTGTGGATGATCTCTTGGCTCTAGACTCGATTAGTGCACATTTGGTTCCTATGCCGGAGACTAGGGAGAGGGTCTCCTTCTTCAATATCAACCATCTCTAAGAGAAAGTCGATAGATTATGTAGGTTCCCGGTGAGAATGAAACAAGCCCTTTTAAGAGGAACTTGAGTAGCTTGGGAAGTTGTAGTGCGGTCATCACTTTGGGTCCATGATGTCTTGTCTTCAATACGGTGTTACCTTAGTAACCACGTGCATATATGAATTGAACCGGTTTTACGCCCTAAGGTTGAATTAATGGAGGGCTATTTCTTTTCACCCTTTTCACATTTAATTCTTTTCATTCTTCAACCCCTTCAGTGCTTACCGAGACTTCATAACTAGAACCTTGTTGGGTTTATTCGATTACTAGCTCGTCTCGGTCCATCTTCCCATATCTCACTTTTTTCCTTTTTTCAATATACCTAAGGACTCTACACTATCTAGTGGATTGTCCTGGGGTAGATCCCTCCGGTTCTGGCGGATCGTGGAACGAATACCTAACCTAACCATCCTTATAACACCATGCATAAAGTAAATTGGTCGGTCTTTTGGTATTGTTCTTTCCTTCATGAAACCAATTGAAAAATCATTTGGAAAAACAATCAAGGTACTTGTGATCCGAGATCAAAGCATTTTGTACCTTAATAGTTTTGATCATTTTAGAAATGCTCCCCCTCAACATGTGCATATGATTTAAAATTGTTTGGCACATGGAGGCAAGAGTTCTTTGAAATAATTTCTTTGTAATAATTTCTTGATCACAATTTCCTTAGAAAAAGCCATTTGAATTTCTTTGGTAAATACTCCCCCTCAATATGTGCATAGGATAAGAGAAATCATTTTAACACATAGAGGCAAGAGTTCTTTTGAATCACATCCACGAATCACAAAAGCCATTAAGAAACCATTTGAAAACTCAATCAAGGTACTTTATAAGTCTCTTTAAAAAAAACTTTTGTACCTCGATAGTTTTTGCTCCCCTCATATGTGCTTGAGTTTGAAGCGTTTAGCACATATGAGAGAGCAGCCTGCACAATTAAATCAAACACGATCACCTTTTATCAAATTTCATTATTAAATCACAAATTCTCCCCCGATCAAAATATCAAACCCTTTGAGATTTTGGATCCCAAGTGATTTAATTAGTTTTAGAAAACATGGGAGAAGATGTGGCCTTGTTTAAATACTCATCTGGTTTTGGATAAATCCTCCTCCTCAACATGTGCATTGTGTATTTGAAATCGTTTGGCACATGGAGGCAGGAGTGCCTTTGAAGGACTAAAACCATTCCATTCAAAGCAGATTTGAGATTTAAATCCACGATCTCTACGATCAAAATTTCAAACCATTTGAGATTTGTGATCCCAAAAGATTTAAATCATTTAGAAATTTTGGGAAAGGCGTGGCAAGATTTAATTTTGAAAAATGATTAATAAGGACCATTTTAAGACATTAAAGATTGTTAGTGTCAGGTATGATTGATTTTAAGAGATCTTTTGAGTAAAACAAAACAATTTCACAATCAAACAAAACGAGAAAAATTTCATTTTGACAGACCTTGATTCAAAAGAAAAATCATACCATGACATAACATTAAATCTTTAGATCACCACTTAATTATTGTACAAGCGGACTCTTTTTGAAGATAGATTGTTTGAAAATATTTTAAATTAAATCACTCTCCCCTCAATCGATGACCGAAGTCGATAATTGAGTGACTTAAATTTTGATAAAATGAAGTCGGTGATTTTCAAAATTTAGTCCAGTTTATTTTCAAAACAATATTTTTCCATTTTCAAAACAATATTTTCAAAATTGTTTAAAAATGTTATCTATGAGGAATAAGTTAGGTGGTTGAAATACGATGTTGTTCTTTGTAGGGTTTGGAAGAAAAACCATCTGCAGATCACAGTGAGACTTCTTTTTTACGTTGCATTTTGAATGCCAACTGAGGTCAAATTAAGCTCCGTTTCTTCAATCACTTAAGAAAACCATCTACGGATGCAATGAGACCTCTTACGTTGCATTTATGCCAACTCTCCATAGAAGTCCAATTAAGCTCCGTTTCTTCATTTGTCAACCCAAGATATAGTTACCCTTTCCTTGCATCCAATCATCTTCATTTGTGGGATCGGATGGGAACATTCTATATAATATACGCATCGTTAGTGAACACACATCTGAATATATGGTGGTCGATATCACCCAAACAGCAATCGACTAATAATAGTCAATCCAACATAACAATCAGTCATAAAAGGTATGAATAATGTTCATCAATCTATAATCATCTAAACCTAACAATCACATCCTAGAAACCTAGTCCTTCAACATAGGCAATTATATTTTTCAAATAATAGCGTGGATGATTAAGAAAGCCCGTTAGATGATATTAGATTGAAAATATTCTTCCCTCATCAATGACTCTTTTTCTTGAAAAGTTTTAAAAGCTAAGTCATCAATTGAGTTTTGTAATTTATAAAACTTGATTCGATTGATTTAAAGCAACTCATTTACTATCATTTTTGAAAACAACAAATATTTTTCTGAAGAATTTTAGACGGAAAAACATTTGTGTAAGGAATTGATCCTTTGACATACTTTCCTCATTTTGTTTTAGGATAAGTGCACGAAATATTTAAAAATTTTTAGCGCGGCACTTTCCTTTCTTGAAGAGCGGGTTGCTATAGAAATAATAAGCCATGGTTTAAGCAAGTTCTGATGAAGTAGCGCAAGCCATCATTTGAAGCAGTTCTGATCTAAAATAAGCATAAGCCATTATTTGAAGCCGGGTTACAGTCTGAAATAACGTAAGCCATAGTTTGTGATGTATAGAAAAGAATATTTACACCTCCCTTTCGAACTTCATCTAAAGTCCGTGCCATTATTGAATGACATTTCTAAGACCGTAGATGTTATGATCGATGAAGACATGTCTTGAAACATATTTTTGGTCTTTTCAAATTTTTTGATTTTATGGCTTTTGAAAATTTTATATTTTTCTATTTTGTTTTGTTGGTTTATATTTTCTATTTTCTTTTGTTGGTTTATATTTTTGTATTTTGTTTTAGATAAATATATACAAAGATAGAGTAAATATAGTATAAGAAGATGATGATGATGAGATAAGGATATCAAGCGACCGCGTCGTAGAAGATAGAATTCGTCATCTCTTAAACTTCCACCAAAGCTTCGAGGCTCTTGAATAGAAGATGGAACATGAGCCTTTGAGAAAAAAAAGACTTTGGCAGCTTCCCCCAACCAAAATCCTTATGTTGGCGATTCAAAGCTTTCTTTCAAGCTTCTATTAGCAGTGCACAAAGCACACATTATCATCGATCTTCTGCTCCTTTAAGAATAATCATCGTGATTCTTCGTTCGAGTTATATCATCCAAAAGAAGCGACGTATCATCCCACACATAAATAACTCTTCTCAAATTTCATTCCACTGAAGTCAGAAGCAATCCATTCCAAAAGGTGTCAAGAGACCACTTCCCCTACGTAGTTGAATTGATGATCGATTTCTTAGACTAGAGCTCACGAACCGAATACACATACCAGAAGACAAAGAAACATACCATCGAAGTAGCGAGATTAAGTCAATAGCCAAGAATAACCCGATGTATACTTTTCTCTCCCCCTGAAGAAAGTGTATGAAGCTCAAGAACCGAAGTACCCGAATGCCCAAAGAGAGAATAACCGATAACATTGAAGAAGCGGGCCGAATCGCGATTATCTCTGCGGATGACAATCTCTGCGGATGTCAACTCCGAATAAGTGATTATATCTGCGAATCATGATTAAGCCCTCAAGTGAGATGGTGAGCATCCCCAATGTACACAATCTCTCTCCTCGATGAATCGATAGCATCATCACACACACTTATGTACCTCTTTTATCATGAAACTAACTCTTCCATCTCTTCCCACATAGTTGGAATAAAAAAAACGAGCGTATGAGTCAAATCTTGAGTTTCTCTGCGGTAATGACAATAGTCTTACCGGGATATCTTCAATCACTTAGAAGTATTAAGCTCGTCAAGATTACTCGTGTATAGATGTGTGTCTCCTTCCCCTTCTTTGGTTTTGATACTTGGAATCAACAACTCATGTAATCCCGTATACATGAAATCTTTTGAGAAGAACACTAATCTTGTAGGAATCAACATCTTTGAAGACTCTCTCGACTATTTTATCAACTTATGTAGGCGATTTGTGAAATACTTGAAGAAGAAAACCGATATACCCTACTTGGCTGAGTCAACTTCCACATTTGTATCTTAAGCTTGCTTTTAATGATGGAAGAGCGATTATTAGAATTTATGCTTCAAGCAAATCTCTAAGTACTCACTACCCAAACAAAGTATGAGACATTAATACCTCTTGAGATTATCCACACCGTCATATCGTGTGACCTTTGAGTAAAACAAAGTAACTCTAATAGTGATAATTAGCGGTCTTCACCATCCACCATTTCTTTGGTAACTAGATAAACCAAGTATTCAACTCAAATTCTTAAGCCGAGCAAGTTATCAAATAAGAACACACCTTTGTGAAAGTCAACTTCAATCTCAAATAAGTGATAAATGATTAACTCGGAAGTAATCACCTTGTGTCAAATGTCCAACAATAGTCAATATCAACGTCTGGAAAGTCACTTGCTAAAAATATGAGCAAGTCTAATGGGAGGTGAATCGACTTATAACTTTCTCCATTAGTGCTCCCCCTAACCAGACAATCTGTTTGATAAATGCCAGTTAAGAAGAAGATCTTTAGATCGTTAAATGCCTTTCGTCTTTGTAGTCTACTAACATGTACGAGAAAATGTAAGCGGTGTGGACTCGACCTTCTTCAAGATTGTGCGGTTAGGGAATGATAGTTAACATCTTCATTCACCAAAAAGCATCTCACCAAAAAGCATCCCAATTAACTTACATCTTGCAAATCCTTAACTAAAATCCCTCCCAATCAAACAAGAACAGAAAGATGTTCATCAAGGAAATCGACAATGGAGCCACAACGAACACACAAGATGGTAACACCAAACTACCATCATTAAACAAGAGCAGAGATTGTTGAATCATCATGTTGATGTATCACGTGAAGCATTAACCGGGCTTTGTCGATAAACTCATCAATCCAGTGAAGATGCCAACCAGCGGCTCTTAGAGAAAAACTCCATGTGAAGATGACCCGATAAGAAGAAGCTCGGTTCTTACATGAGTTTAGAGCGTCTGACCATTTTTATTCTCAAATATCAATCAACAATGCAAAAAATTCACACTTCTTCTCCCCTCAAGAATTGCATACGGAGATGCCATTCTTGACTAAATAAGTGAAATCATCCGAATGTTCTATTCACACTTCTCTCCATAAAATAAGCACATGATGTGCGCCATCTTCATTATAATCGAGCAAGTGGAATGAGAAAACAATGTTGGTAGCCGGTTCACTTTGTGACTGAAGCGCGTGGAAAAAGCATGAAGCATGTTGATGAGAATGGTCATTAATTAGAAGATTTCTCTTCTTGGAAGATAAAGCGCTGCAAATACACTTTTCTTTTCTATAGAAACGAGGCATGATGTTGTGTTCATACGTCATAAGATTTCTCTTCTTTCAAAGATAGCGCACTGAAGCGTACACTTTTCTTTTCTTTCTTTAGAGTAAAGGCATGAGCTGCTATGTTCATCGTCATAATCTCTCTCTTTTCAATCTCTTGGCAAAACATGTAATCAACCCCATTATCATTCGGTAGGCTCTTTGTAGTGACGGTGATGGAGAATAACCAATATGATGAATTTGACCACGAAGTAAACTAACGAACTTCGTGACTTAAACTTGCACATATGTAACAAAAAGCGGTGCGAGAAATCATGCTCCGTTGAATCTCTAAGTACTCTATACTCTTCAACCAACCAACCATCAAGTAATAGG
Organism: Chrysanthemum makinoi; assembly: GCA_910596185.1. Classification (NCBI taxonomy): domain Eukaryota; kingdom Viridiplantae; phylum Streptophyta; class Magnoliopsida; order Asterales; family Asteraceae; genus Chrysanthemum; species Chrysanthemum makinoi. The sequence goes on along the minus strand of OU343218.1, from coordinate 40,008,646 downwards.
CGTACATTACCTCTTGAAAATCCACAATTGAATGTGACACTGACCTACAGCGTAACTCCTTAAAGTGATAGTTATTTTGTAGTGGTATGAGCCCAATTCCCCAAGTGGTAAAGAAAAGGTAAAGACACCCAACAATAACTAGATTTCCAAGTCTTCATTTATGATAGTAAGCTCGAACAAGGATCATGAAGAATCTTCATCCAACCATCCCTGATACCTTCAGATACTAAGTACACTTTCGCTCGTGATAATTCACTTCAACCTCAAATAAATAATATTGATTAACTCCGTTGTCACATCCTGCAGTTAAAAGCTCAAATTTAGCCTTCTTTGACATTTAAACGAACTTTGATAATGGTTTCATCCCGACCATGGTATAAGCACATAACCCCAAAACCAGTAATAACGCTGTCATGAGAAACCAACAGCATACAATTCATGAAGTACACCCTTTTATCCCTTCTTGAAGCAAAAACCGCAGACACCGACATCAGAAATCGAATACACTTTCTCTTCTCCAAGATGGTTCCATCATTCGGGATTTACAATTCCATGGTTTAAACAGAAAGCAATTCTTCGGGATTTTACAAAACCGAGGAATAAACCGTAAGATAGCTCCGGAAATGCACTTTACAATTACCAGGATGTTTCCATTGTCACGGGATTTTACAAGTCTGTGATTTAAACCGAGAAATAGGTTCTTCGTTGGGATTTTACAAAATCAAGATAAAACCGTAAGCAATGACAGTTCGTGTTCAGACAATATTGGTTTCGTTGAATATCAGTTTTAGGGGAACATGCAACGGTTCGTCAACGGTTCATTACCCAACATCATCAGCATCATCAACCATCCAATCATCACTTTGGTAAATACATCAATCACACATTCCGTCGGCTATTGTAGTGGCCACAGATAAGCCCGATACAAACATGATCATGATAGAATTCCCAGTTTGTTACTTAAACTTGTACAAATCCTTGTGAACAAAGCGGTGTACAATGTACAAAACCTCTTGACATTCTCAATGAGTGAGACACCGAGTGATAGCTTCGTTGTGGGTTAAGTGAGATAGAATCACAAGCCAACTAAATAGCCAAGTCTTTCACCCTACATAAATGCTCAAACAAGTCATCTTGGCGGAATGGTAGAATGAAAGAAGGCGAAAATAAGTAAGCAGCCGGAAAAACCTCACTTCAAATCCAATAAAAATACTAAATACAAAAACCCGTAGCCAACTTTGTTCAATCATCAATTCAATTTTGACAAGTATTCTACGTTAAAAATGTATAAACCAAAGTACCAAATCGCCATAATAGCGAATCTCATAATCATCAAACAACATCATCAAGACTCATAACCAATCAAAAACTCCAATTAAGTTCAAGCCGTGAATTATATGTATCCTCATTGAAAATTCTCCATGACCAAAAATACCAATCAATTATCCGAGTTTTACATGAGGAAATTCGAATACCAAAGATAAATGGTTAAGACCAATTGCAACCCAATACCGTGTATATAACATCAAATCTTCCAACGATTTCAATCAAGCCCACGTCCAATGTTAAGTCAAGGCCATCCAATCCAATATTCAAACCCGGTAAAGCCCGATCTCAAGACATCACAAAGCGTTTCTGTCTAGTCCACACTATACTCGGGGAATATGAGTGTACATCAAAAATCTAACATCCAAATACTTCCAAATAAGTGTTGAAGTTCACAATAACTTTAATCATACTAAAACACTCATGTCCCACGTCAAAATAGGTGTTAACGATCGAAGCTCCATAATTACGATAAACTTGACCCAAAAGATAAGCGACCCAATGATTATGACCCAAGAACATTCAATCCGGTGATAGGCCCACAATGATACGTCCAATCCACAAACACTATCAACCTAACCGGTTATATAATATGTCAAACCCTAATATTTATCACATTACACTAAACCTAATCACATTAAAGCAGTCGCCCTCTTTTCTCCAAAGTTATCACCTCTGGACCAAAAACTACGCATCCTCAAATATAATTAATCAAAACTCACCAATCTTTAATTTCACTAGAGTCTCGTAACGAACAACAACACCACAGGGATGGTGTGGTGTCGTAGATACCACGAGGGATGGTCACGAGGTTCATAAGAGGCTTTCAAGATCTTTAGTTAAAGGTCTGCGGTAGGTTTTGAATGATGTGATTTTGTTTTGTTTTTGTTTTTGATTTGAGTTTTGGACGGTGAAACGAATCAAAGAAAAGACTATAGCAAGATTGTTATAAGTCTTTCTTTATATTCGGATATGAATAGAAGTCTTAAGCTTCAAACATAAATTAGATCGATGAAGAATGTTTATTATTTTGGTGAGATTGACCTTTCAGGGTTAGATAATACATTGAGTACCACGAATAAGAACAAGCGAGATCATTCATTTTATCTGATTTTTAGTATAAGTTGTTTGAGTCAAGATGCGTGATAAAGTTGTGTGAAAGCCTCTGAGTCTTGTAGAAGATGGAGGATAGTGAAAATATGGGATTATTGTTGGGCTGTTGAATAGGATAGATGACACATTTTGCTTATGTTGGGACTGATGATGTTGAAATAATCCTGAAGTCGTGATGAATGGTTTATGGTCTTTTGTGGTTGAGTCAAATGAAAGGTTAACGGGTCGCATAAGAGTCTTGTAGTTTGGTTTCATGGTCAAGTCATAGTCTTCTTCTTCATCATTAAATGCAAAAGTCAAGTCGCTAGTGACAATGGTCTTGAACCAACTTTAAACACCAGCTTCATTAGCCACTTCGCTAGCCAACTTCGCTAGAAGTCACTAGCAAGTCACTAGCCAAGTCATTAGCCAAGTCGCTAAGCTAACTTCGCTTTCACGACTTGTTAAATAACAAGTCGCTAGGTCTTTATGTATGTTGTATTTCGCTACACTCATTCAAAAATAAGTCGCTACCTTTTGTTGACAACTCGCTAGTTAGACGACTTGTAAAGACAAGTCGCCACCGAGTAAAGTCACAAATGCGCTACTAAGAACATAACCTTCGCTAGGAAGAAGCATTATAACCTTTTAGGTACATAAACCCGAGAAAAAATGACCAAGGCACATTTTTGTCCAGGCGCATTTTGACCCATGTTTGTGACATTTTAACGGCGGATATTGACCACATAATATTCATTGCTTTTGGTACAAAGAAACAAGTCACAAAGATGCTATTTTGGACATATGACCCAAAAACAGATGTGTATACAAGAGTGGACAAAATAACGTTTTTAACAACGGCGGGGATATTAAAACCTGTTAAAACAAACTTGAGGCAATATTTCCGACCATACCAAAGTACAAAAACAGTTAACAATCGTGAACCAAAAAAAACCACAAGCAACAACCATGGTACGGACCACACAAATCAAAGATAACATAATAACCTTGGCTCTGATACCAATTGTAGGATCATTATTTTTATTGTGTTAGATGATTCGGGTGGTCTTGGGAGATCAAAATACATGTTAGCCATTAGAGAGAGAAAGTTAGAGAGTTGGGTGTTTTCTTGGTAGAGAATTACTTCACAAATTGTAGAATATTAGATTGAAAAGCACCACCCCTTCCATGGATGGAAGGGGTATTTATGATTACATGAAATCGACCTCCTATCGGCACTGTGGATCGGGTATCACATTGGGTAAAGACCGTCCTTCCTCCGGTGTTGCTCTAAACTAAACTACGCTACAAACTAACTAATAAGTTACTAAATAACGTAAATAACGATATGTCTACGAGCTAACTTATGCTAGATAATATTAGGGGTGACCGACTCTTCACTATGGAATTTTCTAATTCCTAACAATTGATTCATAATTTTGAATCGCCCCATTGTTTCTGTTCAGTTGTCACATGGTTGATCTATTGGAAAGATCTCACATGCCACCTAGGGGAATACTATACTTATCGCTTAAGACTCTGTGCTTAGTGATCATGTGAAATGATGCAGATGGTATTCCCTTGTAAATACAACTTATTTTCAAGCTTGTTTTTCAAAGTTTTTAGATTGGAAAAGTCATTCAAAAGTTTTGATTCTTTAGCATTAATGTAACGCCCCGACCCGACAAGGGTAAAGGAATCACAAGTAATGGTGTCATATCAAAGCAAACATAAATATCCAAAAGAAATCTCAACATAAATATTGAAATAATCCAAGTCAAATGACTTCAATACATAGGTCCCGGCGGAAAAATAAACTCCAAATGAAATGTCTAAAATATAAAGTCTAAATGGCATCATAAGATCAAAGCTAAAATCTCTAAGGTAAGTCCACGTTTTCATCCCAAAGCAATACCAGGCTCGATGCTTAGATACACACTTGTAGCGGAAGAAAAGAAATGCTTGGTGAGCTTCAAAAGCCAGTGAGCAGATATACAAACAAAGCGAATCTAAACAAGAGCGAATCTGAAATAAAGTGAAAGAAAGATAGCAAAATCATAATCATTTCAAAAGATAAATCGGGGATAATAGAATAAGTTATATAGCTAACTACCTCGAGCCCAAATACATATGCCATATCATAACAAAATCATATTCACATAAGGCAACATTTGTAGGGAGACCTACGAGTTATGAAGGGCGTGCATGCCGCATAGCATCAATCATCGGATAACATATAGCATATAACATATAATATATAACATATAACAGATCTAGGATGCACCCATACGCCCCACAAACATACATTGATAATATAATATAACTTGAGCTCATAACAAATAACAGATAAGGGGCGTGGCGAGAACTTCACTCTCGCCCTAGAGTCATGTCGAAGTGCATTCTTGCTCGACACGGACATGGAAACCCCATGACTAGTTAATAATTGGCTCGGGTGTCAAACTATCTTAGGTCAAATAGAATGTCATAGCTGACATAGATCATATTTTATCAAATGTTTAATCATGTTTTCAAAATCAAAGTCTTCATATCATATAATTTCAAAATCAATGTTTTATGATTCAAAAATCAAAGTTGAGATAAGCAACGCTCAAATAGACACATTAGGGTTCATAGCAAAGGCTTAGGAAATCCTAATGTAGAAGCTAACGAAAAGAAAACGTTATAAGAAACCTTTCTTGAAAAGGTCGGAACATCGTACCTTATTCCAAAGCAAATGATCGAAAAAGCGGGGAAAGCAAAGGATTACTCCTTCTTCCACGGAACCTATACACATTAGCGGTGATTTACATGTTATTTATGATTCCATAATCGTCGAAATGATCTTTTAATATTTGGCTTTCATACTTAGTATATTTAATGATCTTAATACTTTATGGTTTTATAATTAAATGAGACTTAAGTGTTTTATAATTAATATCGTAGATTAGGGTTCATTATGTCATTAATTAAAGTTTAGGGTTAATTGTGAAAATAGTTTTAAGCGTCATAACTCACACATAAAATAACGAATTAATATACTTAGCTTCAAACCCTAATCGACTCTCATTTATGTTCTAGGGTTTTCTCATTCTTTAATATCTCATTAATATGCATTTACTTATATGTTACATCTTTTAATTACTCATTACTTAACCTAACACGTCATAAAACAATCTTTCCTTTTATGTTTCACCATGCACGTTTATGATTTTATGTGACATACATGTTACTTATTACTTTCGGATTAATTACCGCGTTTACACATTTACAAGTTCACTGGCGTATAATTACGCACACATATGAGACCACAATTCACAAACCATTAGGGTTTGGCATACCTTATTCGATTCACATATCAAACTAGGGTTTACATTTACATGACCTTTACTTAATTAATATACTTTTAAAACTCATATGTGGTTCGGTTCAACTTAGGGTTTCAATTAATAGGTTATTACGCAAGTCTTAACTCATCTACGTACTTAACTCATTCAAGTTATCATGTTTTACACTTTAGTCGAATTATACACATGGTTCGGTTTAATACATATGGTTCGGTCCTTATGCAACTCGACATAACCATGACTCGATTCAATAATACATATTACGTAACATACTCTTTAATACTTTTAAGGTTTAATCATTAGGGTTTGCCTTTTTATGGATTCATACGGCTCGACACAAGACAAAAAGCATAAGTCGACTAAAGCGAAACAAGTTACAATACAATATTACAAGGTACATCAAAGGAAGGCGAGAATAGGTTATACCTTGACTTGGTTGTAGCAAAAATCTGACACCAAGGGTGTATGTATTCTTACGGCAGTAGGGAGAAAAAGAAAAGAGAGGCAACAACAAAACTAGGGTTTCACTTTTGTGTTTATGTGTTGTATATATAGGTAGTAATAATTTCGGTTTAGGGCTTTAGGAAAGGGTCTTGGGTTTGGCTTGGCCAACCGAGCACCACAAAACAGCCCATGTGGGCTTACTCTGACCCAGCGACACAAAAGCCCATTCGGCTTGGCTGCACACAAAAAATGAGTCCATCCAACAACGAGGACCCAAGTTACATATTAGCGAAGCGTTAAATCTTCGTCCTACCAAAATCGATCCGTAATATATTTTAGTTATGTTTAATTATTCATAAAGTTAAGTTTCAAATTTTGTTAAATGATATAAATGTATTTTCGTATTTTATAAATTTTCGATTCCAAGGGTATTTTAGTCTTTAATCAGGTTTTAGATTTTCAGGTTTTACAATTCTTCCCCTCTCAAGAAAATTTTAGATCCTCGAAAATTGAAATGAAACAACGAAATGAAAGCGAAATGAGAACATACCAAACTTTTCAAAGAAATGAGGATAACTAGCTCGCATCGACTCCTCGGTTTCCCAAGTAGCCTCGTTCGGATGATTTTTCCAAAGAATCTTAACGAGCGGAATGACTTTATTTCTCATGACTCTTTCTTGCCTTTCTAAAATAGCTTCTGGTTCTTGAGATAAAGACATATCGGATTGAATTTGATCAAACGGATAAGAAGCAGCGTGTAACGGATGATAGTTGTATCCCCTTAGGAGTGATACATGGAAAGCGTCATGAACGTCGCGATAGCGAGCGGAAGTGCTAATCGATACTGAAACTTCTCCTATCGTTCTAGAATTTCAAGCGGTCCGATAAATCGAGACTGAGCTTGCCCTTGATTCCAAAGCGTTTCACACCTCTAAACGGCGAAACTTTCAAAAATACACGATCTCCAACTCGAAATTCTAAATCACGACGATGCTTGTCGGCATAACTTTTACGGCGAGACCTAGCTTCCTTCAACTTTTCTCTAGCAATAGCTACTTTCTCATTAGTGATCTCGATCATTTCCGGACCTTCAATCAAGCGTTCACCTACTTCATCCCAACAAATAGGTGCTCTACATTTCCTTCCATAAAGAAGTTCAAGCGGTTCGCCTTAATGCTAGCATGCCAACTGTTGTTGTATGCAAATTCTACTAAACATAAATATTCATCCCAATGCAGTCCATTCTAAAGCACAAGCTGAGCATATCCTCTAAGGTCGTATAGTCCTCTCGATCGACCATATGTTTGAGGATGAAATGCGACTAAAATTAAGTCGAGTACCCCAAGCTTTTTGCAAACCCTTCCGAAATGAGAAGTAAAAGCGGATCTCACGGACACAATAGATGACGGAGTACCATGAAGTCTAACGATCTCTTGCTGAAAAATCTCCGCCAATTTACCAATACCAAAATCCTTTCTGATTGGCAAGAAATGGGCAGATTTAGTTAGTCGATCAACAACTACCCAAATCGCATCATGCTTCTTCCGAGTAAGAGGTAGTCGATCATAAAATCCATAGATATCTTATCCCACTTCCATGTTGGAATATCCAATGGCAGTAACAATCCACTAGCCCTTTGATGTTCGATCTTAACATCTTGACAAATCATACACCGACACAAACGCGTCGCCACATCTTGCTTCATGCCATTCCACCAAAAGTTCTGCTTCAAATCCCTATACATCTTGGTAGAACCAGGATGGATAGTGAAAGAGAACTATGAGCTTCAGTCATAACTTTCTCACGAAATACCTGATCATTGGGAACACAAAGCCTATCTCCATACCATACAATACCGTCATTATCAACCTTAAACTCCGTCGGCTTACCTTCTTCAACATTTTGCACCACGGCCCACTTCGTGCATCATCTTTCGAGCTTCTTTAATTTGCATTATAAGGTTCGACTCCACCTTCATACTAGCCCAGTATCCATCAAAACCTCGTACACACAACTCAACATCCAAACTCTCTAAGTCGCATAAATCCTAGGCTCAATCTTGATACTCAAGAATGCGATTTCGGCTAAGTGCGTCGGCAACTACGTTAGCCTTACCTGGATGGTACTGAATGTTGGTGTCATAATCCTTAAGAAGTTCTAACCATCTTCTTTGTCTCATGTTAAGTTCATACTTCCGAGTGAAAATATACTTGAGACTCTTATGATCGAGTGAATATATCACACGCTCTCCATACAAGTAATGTCTCGGATCTTCAACGCTTGAACACCACTGCGACTAACTCAAGGTCATGAGTTGGGTAATTCTCCTCATAAGGTTTTATCTCGAGGCATAAGCTATTACCTTTCCATGTTGCATCAAAACCACCTAATCCTTTCTTAGATGCATCATGTAAATTTGAAATCCTCGAACCAGTTGGAAGAGTCAAAATAGGAGTGACACCAATCTCCGTTTCAACTCCTCAAAAATATTTTCGCGCTCCTCCGTCCATACAAACTTTTCACCTTTCCTCATCAGTTGGTTTAGGGGTAGAGCTAAGCGAGAGAAAACCTTCAACAAAGCGTCTGTAGTAACCAAGAAGTCCTAGAAAACTCGACCTTAGTCACCGTAGGTCTTGGCCATTTAGTGATAGCCTCAACTTTAAGCGGATCCATGGTGATACCATCACCGATACAATATGACCAAGGAAAGCGACTTGTCTTAACCAAAACTTCGCACCGAAAATTTGGCGTAAAACTTCTTCTTCCTCAAAATCTCTAAAACTATCCGAAGATGTTCTTCATGCTCTTCTTCAAACTTGGAGTAAACTAAAATGTCGTCGATGAAAACAATAACGAACTTGTCGAGAAACTCATGGAAAACACGATTCATCAGGTCCATAAACACAGCAGGCGCATTGGTCAAACCAAAAGGCATAAAGAGGAATTCGTAATGACCATATCCAGTACAAGCGGTTTTAGGAACATCTTGCTCCTTTACACGTAACGATGATAACTAGACCTCGGGTCAAACTTGAAAAGAACTTATCTCCTTGCAGTTGATCAAACAAATCATCAATACGTGGCAAAGGATAACGATTACGAATGGTAATACGATTAAGTTCACGGTAGTCGATACATAGACGCATGCTTCCATCCTTCTTCTTTACAAACAAAACAGGTGCACCCCATGGAGAAACACTGGGGCGAATAAATCCATTTTCTATCATCTCTTGCAGTTGTTCCTTCAACTCCTTCAGTTCTCAAGGTGCCATGCGATAAGGAGCCTTCGAAATCGGTTCAGCACCAGGAATTAACTCAATGCTAAACTCAACTTCTCTAGGCGGGGAAGACCAGGGACTTCATCGGGAAAAACATCGGTAAATTCGCAAACAACCGAAAGATTTTCAATGTTAGGACTCTCCAAAGATGTGTCCTCAACAGATGCTAGAAAACCTTGGCACCCATGAGCAATCATGGTCCGTGCCTTCATAGCGAAAATGAGCTTAACAGATTTGAGAGGTTGAGAACCATGATAAACGAATTCGGGATGTTTTACGTCTCCAAAGATCACCGTTCTAGCATGGCAATCAATTGAAGCTCTATGATAAGCCAACCAATCCATGCCTAGAATGATATCAAAGTCGACCATATCGAGAGGATACAGATTTGCAAAGCGAATACGATCATCAAAGCGAAGAGGACACTTAACGTATTTATGATCAATGATCACGTGGTTCTTCATAGGCGTAGAAATCGATAAGTGATTTGTTAGCGGTTTGGGCTTCATATTAAGTTTCTTAGCAAATGTGACAGATATAATGGAGTGTGTGGCACCGGTATCAAATAAAACGAAGACAACATAATCATCAATGAAAAGAGTGCCCGTAATGGTACTGAAGTGCGCTCGCTGGTTACGAGTAGTAGCATAGACCGTCCGAGTAGTCGGCGGATGTAGTTTCCAGGAATCATCGGGTTCTTCTTAGGACAATCTTTAATCTTGTGAGCAGTGGAGCCACAAGCAAAACAACCACCGGTGGCCTTGAAACACGCCCGGATGAGCCTTTCCACAAGTAGTACAAATAGGTGGGGAGGCAAAACCTCGGCCTGTCCTCTGTTGACTAGAAGATCCGGAGCACGACCACTGATTTGATCCTCGAGCTGATGATCCTTGTTGTAGCTGGTTATTGTTACCTTGGTTCGACGATCACTTCCAATCTTACCAAGGCATTTCTATTATCTTGACCCCTCGTCTCGAGGCGTCGGTGTCAACATTCCTTCTGACTGACCCCGTGATCATAACTCCTATCCACTTGACTCCTCGAATCATAAATCCTACGAGTTTCCTTATAGTCATTGCCTTGAGTCCTACCTTGAATCCGATCACCATCGCGATTACGCTTGTTGGAACCCGAAACCTCATGAAAGATCTCAATGTTACGAGCTGCGTCATTGCAGGCGGACACATTCTCATACTCAATATTAAGCAGTCGGTTCAACACCCACTTCTTGATCCCCACTTGAAGTGCTTAGCAGACGCCTACCATCTCCAGCAATCGCTCCCACAAAACTCACCAGTCTCATAAACCTACTCATGTACTCATTGGAATTCTCATAATCAAACGGTAGATTGCACGATAATCCCTCTCATACCTTCTTTGCTCAACATCGGGGAAGTAACGGTTATAGAAGATAGTCGAAACTCTGTCCAGGTACAAGTAAGCAAAGCATCTCCTCCTCTTGCTTGTTTGAGCGCCTTCCACCAATTTAGAGCATCACCTTCCAATTTGAATGCGACCAGCGAGTCTTAAACTCGTCTCCATAACCCAGACTTCAAACGGCTTCTCAATATGAGTGATCCGGTCCTCGGCCTCTGGGAGTAGCGGCAGGTGCTAAGCGAAAGAGGCTTGAGCTTACCAAACGCTTGAGCCAAGTGTGAATACCGAGGGTTGATTTCCTCCACCACTACACGAAGCACCATTCGATTACGAATGTTGCGATCACTGTTCCATCATCTCGGTGTAGTAAGACGGGGAAAAGAGAGTTGAGAGCATTAGCAATCGCAATATCCATGTTAGTAGCATCATCGTCTCCATCCACGCTACCGGTAGTACAAGTTCGAACCATCTGAACGATTAGCAAAATGAACAATGGTGAGATACTGAAATGGAAGCAGAAGGAATCCTACAGTCTACCCAAATCCTCACAGGTCAAATCCTAAGCTCTAAGGTCTCAAAACCTAGGCTCCATATGTCACAAGTCCTGACTACAAGTCGTAAACCTGGCTCGATGCCATAAATTGCCCGACCGACAAGGGTAAAGTAATCACAAGTAATGGTGTCATATCAAAGCAAACATAAATATCCAAAAGAAATCTCAACATAAATATTGAAATAATCCAAGTCAAATGACTTCAATACATAGGTCCCAGCGGAAAAATAAACTCCAAATGAAATGTCTAAAAATAAAGTCTAAATGGCATCATAAGATCAAAGCTAAAATCTCTAAGGTAAGTCCACACAAAGACTCATCCCAAAGCAATACCCGGCTCAATGCTTAGATACATGCCGCGGAAGAAAAGAAATGCGGCTGAGCTTCAAAAGCTCAGTGAACAGATATACAAGCAAAGCGAATACGAAACGAGAACGAATATGAAATAAAGTGAAAGAAAGATAGCAAAATCATAATCATTTCAAAAGATAAATCGGGATAATCGAATAAGTTTTATAGCTAACTACCTCGAGCCCAAATACATATGCCATATCATAAACATAATCATATTCACATAAGGCAACATTTGTAGGGGAGACCTACCAGAGTTATGAAGGGCGTGCATGCCTTGCATCAATCATCGAGATAACATATAGCATATAACATATAATATATAACATATACTTGATCTAGGATGCACCTATACGCCCCACAAACATACATTGATAATATAATATAACTTGAGCTCATAACAAATAATGATAAGGGGCGTGGCAGAACTTCACTCTCTTGCCCTAGAGTCATGTCGAAGAGTGCATTACGACACGGACATGGAACACCCATGACTAGTTAATAATTGGCTCGGGTGTCAAACTATCTTAGGTCAAATAGAATGTCATAGCTGACATAGATCATATTTTATCAAATGTTTAATCATGTTTTCAAAATCAAAGTCTTCATATCATATAGTTCAAAATCAATGTTTTATGATTCAAAAATCAAAGTTCGAGATAAGCAACAGACTCAAATAGACACATTAGGGTTCATAGCAAAGGCTTAGGAAATCCTAATGTAGAAATAACGAAAAGAAAACGTTATAAGAAACCTTACTTGAAAGGTGGAATATCCGTACCTTATTCCAAAGCAAATGATCGAAAAGAAGAAACAGGGAAAGCAAAGGATTAATCCTTCTTCACAGAACCTATACACATTAACGATCGTACATGTTATTTATGATTCCATAATCGTCGAAATGATCTTTTAATATTTGGCGTTCATACTTAGTATATTTAATGATCTTAATACTTTAGGGTTTTAGAATTAAATGAGACTTAAGTGTTTTATAATTAATATCGTAGATTAGGGTTCATTATGTCATTAATTAAAGTTTAGAGTTAAATGTGAAGATAGTTTAAACGTCATAACTCACACATAAAATAACGAATTAATATACTTAGCTTCAAACCCTAATCGACTCTCATTTATTTTCTAGGGTTTCTCATTCTTTAATATCTCATTAATATGCATTTACTTACATGTTACGTCTTTTAATGACTCGTTACTTAACCTAACATGTCATAAAAACAATCTTTCCTTTTATGTTTCACCATGCACGTTTATGATTTTATGTGACATACAAGTTACTTATTACTCGGATTAATTACACGTTTACACATTTACAAGTTCACTTGACGTATAATTACGCACACATAAGAGACACGATTCACAAACCATTAGGGTTTGGCATACCTTATTCGGTTCACATATCAAACTAGGGTTTATGTTTACATGACCTTTACTCGTTTAATACATGTTCAAAACTCTATATGTGGTTCGGTTTAATCTAGGGTTTCGGCTAATAGGTTATTACGCAAGTCTTAACTCATATCATTACTTAACTCATTCAAGTTATCATGTTTTACACTTTAGTCGAATTATATGCATGGTTCGGTTAAAACACATAAGGTTCGGTCCTTATGCAACTCGACATAACCATGACTCGATTCAATAATACATATTACGTAACATACTCTTCAATACTTATAAGGTTTAAATCATATGGTTTGTTCTTGTTTGGACTCACACGGCTCGGCCACAAAAAAGAAAACGCAAACCTCGACTAAACAAAACATATTACAATATATTAACGTAAGGTACATCAAAGGAAGACGAGAACATGTTATACCTTGACTTGGTTGAAGCAAAAATCTCGACACCAAGGGTGTATGTATTCGGCCGAGTAGGGAGAAAAAGAAAAGAGAGGCAACAACAAAACTAGGGTTTCACTTTTGAGTTTATGTATTATATATATAGTAGTAGAAATTTCGGTTAGGGCTTAGGAAGGGTCTTGGGTTTGGCAGCCCAACCGAACACAACCCAAATGCACACCATTGGGCTTTGGCCTATGGTCCATCGAACAAAACAAACATGACCCAAGTTATTTACGAAACGTCCAACCTTAAATCGTACCAAAATCGATCACGTACACATTTTAGTTAGGTTTAATTATTCGCAAGTTAAGTTTTAAATTTCGTTAAATGATATAAATGTATTTTACGTATTTTATAAATTTCGATTCCAAGGGTATTTTAGTCTTTAATCAGATTTTAGATTTTCCAGGTTTTACATGTCATCTTCCTCATCCAGAGTGAGAGAGGGGATGGAATAGTCGGAAATAATAAGACTAGGAGATGATGGATCATTTTTGAGCAATTCTTTAATGGGAAGAATGTCTCCCATTGGATCACAAACATCATCATCCAATCCAGATGAAACTGAAGATAGTTTGGTTTCATCCACAGAGTTAACGAACTCGATAAGATAAACTGATTCCGGAGGTGGGACAAGTGGTGTGCTCTTAGAGCTAGCAATTTCCACCACTTCCGATAAAGTCTCCGATTCTAGATCATCATCATCAAGAACACTCTTGACTTCCTTGGTACAACTTTCAAACCATTTGTTTGAACCGGGGTTGATTTTCAAAGCTTTTAGCTCAGACGTTTTTGGTGACTCCTCTTAACTGTGAAATTTGAGAGTGTTGCATTGATTCTTTCTGATTTTTGATCAATTGTGGCAACACTATGTTTGGATAGAGGTTTGGAGTTCTGGTTGATATTAAACGTGAGTTCTTCGTTGTCAACCCGTATGGTCAATTCTTCAGCAAATACATCAATTAGAGCACGGCTCGTTCTCAAGAAAGCTCTCCTTAAGATGAGGGGAACTCTAGGATCTGCATCAAAGTCTACTACAACAAAGTCGGTAGGAAAGTGAAACTTTCCTACTTTCACTCACGACATCCTCTGGCTATCCCAAGTGGACAAGTTATGGTACGGTCCGCTAGCTCGAGTGTCATACAAGTGGATGTAAGTTTAGGAAGAGACAGTTTCTTCCATCCTGAGAGTGGCATGAGGTTAATGCTTGCGCCAAGATCGGCCAAGGCGGAGCATTGAACCATCCCCAAGAAATCACACGGATTAAAACCTACCGGGGTCTTCAAGCTTTTTGGGAAGCTTCTTGAGAATGACCGCTGAGCATTGCTCATTGAGAGGGGTTTTAGCCATCTCAGATAACTTATCTTTGTTGCTCAGTAAGCCTTTAAGTGTGGATGCAAATTTGGGCATTAGAACGAGAGCATCAACGAAGCTTATATCAAAATGCAGTTCATTGAAAATTTGGAAAATTTTTTCCATTTGCTCTTTGGTTTTGTCTTTGAGCTTCTCATCATGCAATCTTGATGGGTAAGGAAGTTGACTAGACTTTTGAGCCGGGATGGAAGTCATTTCGGCTCGAATTTGTCTTCGAACTTCGGGTTCGGACTTAAAGCTTGGACTACCGAAGGTGGGGCGTGTCTTGACTTCGTGGGCTTGAAAATGCACCTTGTCCGTTGTATCCTTGGTAACTTGACTCATTGCTCTTGGTGGAGGAGGCATTGGAGTCGAAGGTCCATTGTGCGTCTTACCACTACGAGTGGTGACGGCTTTCAACTCGGCATTTGGATTTGGGACTGTATTGCTTGGGAGTCCTCCAGAAGATGACGAAGCTTTGTTCATATTCATGTTCATGAAACTGCTCATCATATTCTTCAACTCATTTGTCTGCCGAGACATTGTGGTATCAATTTCCTTTTTGTAGGATCGTTATTTTATTGTGTTGATGATTCGGGTGGTCTTGGATGATCAAAATACATGGTTGCCATATTTAGAGAGAGAAAGATAGAGAGGGTGTTCTTGCTAGAGACTTGGTTTACAAATGGAATGTTAGATTGAATGAGAAGCACCACCCCTTCCATGGATGGAAGGGGTATTTATAGTTACAGAATATACGACCTCCTATCGGCCTGTGGATCAGGGATACAGTGGGTAAAGACCCGTCCTTCCTCCACGGTGTTGCACTATGCTAAACTAGACTAAAAACTAACTAATAAAACAGTAAATAACGTAACTAACGATATATCTACGAGCTAACTTATGCTAGATAATACTTGGGGTGACCGACACTTCACTATGGAATTTTCTAATTCCTAACAATCTCCCCCTAAGGGAGGTCACCCCATGTTTTACATTTGAAATCCTAGCATTCTATTTTATCTTCAGTCTTGAGCTCGTAGACTTTAATTCTTCACTTTCGCAATCTTTGTGCTTAAGTAGTGCAACTTCAAAGTCCGCATTGATTTGTACTTTTAGTGGAGGCCTTTGGCGATCCACATCTTTGATGATCTTCGAGCTTTCATTGAGATCATCACCACAGAAATCTCTGGATCACCATTTATTGTGTTGCCATCATGTGAAGTTGTGACTTTTGGACCGACATGCTCACACTTTTGAATCATGACATCTTTCCATCGAGTAGCGGAAGCCTTCTGGTTCATGATATTTGCAGCAGCGAAGGAAGCATAGTATGAAATATCGAGCCAGGTTATGTAGATATGCACCAGTCATGATTTCTTCAAATTAAGTGTGGATTCTGTGAGCATGCGGCTTTGGATTGACTCCTCAATTCGATCGGTACCGTCCAAATGTACCGCAAACAACGTTAGCAATAAAACACGCGAAAGTGTCTTTGATCACTTTCGTTGAATTGAGGTACACGCCCACGGTTCCCGTTGATCAGGTACAAGTACTTGCTTTGTGATCGGTAGGATTCGAAGAATCTCCTTGGTAGGGTTTCACAGCTGTTCTAGCTGTTCTCAAACCGGAACGTCTCAAAGAAGACAACACGGAGTGAGTGAACCAGCGAATTAAGATTCACTGATTGATGAAAAATGATTTGAAAAACAATCGCGTATTGCTTAGAAGAGAGAGTTTTGCAATACGACGAAGGTTTTATGAGAAAGATCAATTTTCAATCAAAATACTTTTTGTATTAGAGAATGAGTACACATTCGACGTGCTTGTGAAAAGAAGAGATTCGCACATCGAATGGTTTTTCTAAAAGTATTTTTCAATCAGAGATACTTTTTGTGTTTTGAAAACATAAGTACACATTCGACGTGCTAGAGAAAAGAAGTTTTGCACATCGAACGGTTTTTCCAAAAGTATTCGTCAATTCCATTCCTGGACCAAGGTTGATTCAAGACTGAATCGCCCCATTGTTTCTATCCAGTTGTCACAAGTTTGATCTTACGAGAAGATCTCACATGTCACCCACCAAGAGCTTGTTTGATGTTGGCTCTAGAAGGATTTCCATCTTCATCGTGAATATTTTCATATCACTCGGATGTTCTGGCAATACCACAAGGATAATGCGTAGGACTCTTAATATATTCTTACTTTCCACATTGTGTGAAACAACAAGTCTTCATTAATTATGTGTCCTAATGAGATATTGTGGATGATCTCTTGGCTCTAGACTCAATCGTGCATTTTTGGTTCCTGTGCCGGAGACTAGGGAAAGGGTCTCCTTCTTCAATATCAACAATCTCTAAGAGAAAGTCGATAGATTATGTCGGTTCCCCGTGAGAATGAAACAAGCCCTTTTAAGAGGAACTTGAGTAGCTTGGGAAGTTTAGTGCAGTGCGTCACTGGGTCCATGACGTCTTGTCTTCAATACCAGTGTTACCTTAGTAACAACCAGTAGCATATGTATTGAACCCGACTTCTGCCCTAAGGTTGAATTGATGGAGGGCTATTTCTTTTCACCCTTTTCACATTCAATTCTTTTTCATTCTTCAACCCCTTGTGCTTACCGAGACTTCATAACTAGAACCTTGTTGGATTTTTCCAAGACTAGCTCTGTCTCATCCGCACTCTTCCCATATTCTCATTTTCTCCTTTTTCATCATACCTAAGGACTCTACACTATCTAGTGGATTGTCCCTGGTAGATCCCTCCGGCTCTGGCGGGATCGTGGGAACAAATACCTAACCTAACCATCCTTATAACACCATGCATAAAGTAAAATGGTCGGTCTTTTGGTACGTTCTTTCCTTCGAAACCAATTAAAAATCATTTGGAAAAACAATCAAGGTACTTGTGATACGAGATCAAAGCATTTTGTACCTTAATAGTTTTGATCATTTAGAAAACCTCCCCTCAACATATGTGTATGATTTAGAAATTTTTTTGGCACATGGAGGCAAGAGGACTTTGAAATATTTTCTTTGATCACAATTTTCATAGAAAAAGCCATTTGATTTTCTTTGGTAAATTCTCCCCTCAATATGTGCATAGGATATTTGAAATCATTTTTATCACATAGAGGCAAGAGTTAATTTGAAGCACATCCACAATCACAAGCCATTAAGAAACCATTTTAAAACATAATCAAGGTACTTTATAATAACTTTAAAAGCTTTGTACCTCGATAGTTTGTTTGCTCCCTCAATATGTGCTTGAGATTGAAAGCGTTTAGCACATATGAGAGAGCGATCGCACAATTAAATCAAAACAACCACCTTTTATCAAATTTCATTATTAAATCACAAATTCTCCCCTGATCAAAATATCAAACCCTTTGAGATTTTGGATCCCAAGTGATTTAATAAGGTTTATAAACATGGGAGAATATATGGCCAAGTTTAAATACTCATCATGTTTTTGGATAAATCCTCCTCCTCAACATGTGCATCGTGTATTTGAAATCGTTTGGCACATGGAGGCAGTGCCTTTAAAGGACTAAAAACAATTCCATTAAAACAGATTTGAGATTTAAATCACGATCTCTCCTCCGATCAAAAATTTCAAACCAATTAGAATTTTGGATCCCGATTGATTTAAATCATTTAGAAAGTTTGAGGGAAAGACGTGGCAAGATTTAATTTTGAAAAAAATGATAGATAAGGACCAGATTTAGACATTAAAGATTGTTAGTGTCAGGTATGATTATTTTTAAGAGATCTTTTAGTAAAATAAAACAATTTCACAATCAAACAAGAACAGAAAAATTTCATTTTGAAAGACCTTGATTCTAAAGAAAAATCATACCATGACATAACATTAAATCTTTAGATCACCACTTATATAGTACAAAGCGGAACTTTTGTGAAGAAATATCGTTTGAAAGTATTTTATTTTAAATCACTCTCCCCCTCAATCCATGACAGAAGTCAATAATTGAGTGACTTAGGTTTTGATAACAAGAAGTCCGGTGATTTTCAAAAAATTAGTCCAATATAGTTTCAAAACAATATTTTCCATTTTCAAAACAATTTAATCAAATTATTTAAAATTGTTTAAAATTGAGTTTCTCTGCGGTCATGACATTTGTTTTCCCGGGATATCTTTAATCACTTAGAAGAGTTAAGTTCATCAAGTTTACTCGCCATGAGTCAAACCTTGAGTTTCTCTGCGGTAATAACATTTGTCTTCCCGGGGTATCTTCAATTACTTAGAAGTATTAAGTTCATCAAGTTTACTCGCGTTTAGGTGCTTGTCTCCTTACGCCTTGATGGTTTTTGACACTTCAGAATCAGCAACTCTTTGTAAGCCCAAATACTTGAAATTTGTTGAGAAGATTGCTTGAAGTCTTTGTGAGAATCAACATCTTTGAATAATGTGAGCAAGTCTAATTGGGGATTAAATTCGACATATCACATTCCCCAATTAGTGCTCTCCCCAAGACCACAATGTTTTGATAAATGCCATTAAGAAGAAGTCTTTAGATCATTAAATGCAACACGTCTTTGGTCTTCTAACATATAGTAAGAGATGTAGAATGTAGACTCGACCTTCTTCTAGATTGTCCAGTTGGGAATAGATAGTTAACATCTTCAACTCACACCAAAAAGCATCCCACCAAAAGCATCCCAATTAACTTACATCTTGCAAATCCCCTTAACTAAAATCCCTCCCAATCAAACAAGAAAGATGTTCATCAAGGAAATCAAACAATCGAGCCGCGAACGAACACACAAGATTGTAACACCAAACTACCCATCACATCAAACAAGAACAGAGAGATTGTTCGGAATCATCATGTTGATGTATACGTGAAGCATTAACCGGAAGCACTTTGTCGATAAACTAATCAATCCGAGTGAATATGTCAACCAACGGCTCTTAGAAGAGAAAAACTCCATGTGAAGATGACCCGATAAGAAGAAGCTCGGTTCTTACATGAGTTTAGAGCCGTATGACCATTTATATTCTCAAATATCAATCAACAATGCAAAAAATTCACACTTCTTCCCCCCTCAAGAATTGCATACGGAGACGCCATTCTTGACTAAATAAGTGAAATCCATCCAAATGTTCTATTCACACTTCTCTCCCGCAAAAAATAAGCACATGATGTCGCCATCTTCATTATAATCGAGCAAGTGGAATGAGAAAACAATCAGTGGTAGCCCGGTTCACTTGATAATTGAAGCGCATGGAAAAAGTATGAAGCATGTTGATGAGAATGGTCATAAATAAGAAGATTTCTCTTCTTGAAGATAAAGCGAGGAAGCGTACACTTTTCTTTTCTTTGAGGTACGAGGCATGAACTTTTGTGTTCATACGTCATAAGAAGATTTCTCTTCTTGAAGATAATGCGCCAAACGCACATTTCTTTTCTTTAGAATAAGAGGCCTGAACTGATGTGAACAGACGTCATAATCTCTCTCTTTTCAATCTCTTGGCAAAACAAGTAATCAACCCCATTATCATTCAGTAGGGTCTTTGTCGTGACAGCTGATGGAGAAAACCCAATATGATGAATTTGACCCTGATATAAACTAACCCGAACTCATGACTTAAACTTGCACATGTGTAACAAAGAGCGGTGCCGAGAATTCATGCTCCATTGAATCTCTAAGTACTCTATACTCTTCATCCAACCAACCATCAAGTATAAGACGTACATTACCTCTTGAAAATCCACAATTAAATGTGACACTGAGCACTACAACGTAACTCCTTAAAGTGATAGTTATTTTTGTGGAAAAAAGAGCCCAATTCCCCCAGAAAAAATAGACTCTAAAAAATAACCAGATTTCCATGTCTTCGTTTTTGGAAATAAGCTCGAACAAGGATCATGAAGAATATTCATCCAACTATCCCCTGATATCTTCAGATACTAAGTACACTCTGATAATTCACTTCAACCTCAAATAAATAATAGTGAATTAACTCCGTTGTCACATCTTCTGAATAAAAGCTCAATTCTAGCCTCCTTTGACGTTTTAAATGAACTTTGATAATGGTTTCATCCCGACCATGGCTAAGAGCACATTACCCCGTAAAACCATGTAATAACCAAACTGTCATGATGAATATCCAAACACACATCCAATTTATGAAGTACACCCTTTTATCCCTTCTTCGAAAAAGAACCGTAACACCAAGCATCGGAAGACCCGAGATACGCTTTCCTTTCTCTAAGATGGTTCCATCATCACAGGATTTTACAATTCTATAGTTTAAACCGAGAAATAGTTTCTTTCGCGGGATTTTACAAAACCAAGAATAAACCGTATGATAGTTCCGGAAATGCACTTTACAATTACCAGGATGTTTCCATTGTCACGGGATTTTACAGGTCTATGATTTAAACCAAGAAATAGGTTCTTTCGCGGGATTTTACAAAATCAAGACAAAACCGTAAACAATGTCAGCTTGAATGTGTTGTGACAACTTTGGTTTCAGTGAATGTCTGTTTTAGGGGAACATGCAGTGGTTCATCAACTGTTCATAATCCAACATCAGCAAAAACATCAATCATCCAATCAACACTTTGATAAACACATCATTCACGCATTCTGTCAGCTATTGTAGTGACCTCTTGGTGAAGTAAACCCGATATATCAAACTCGAACATGAAGTAAAATTCCCCCAGATTTGTTACTTAAACTTGTACAAATCCTTGTGAAGAAGAAACGGTGTACCCAATGTACAAAACCTCTTGACATTCTCAATTGAGTGAGACACCGAAGTGATAGTTACTTTGTGGGTTAATCGAGAAAGAATCACAACCGTAACTAAATAGTCAAGTCTTTATCACACTCAATAAACGCCCAAACAAGTCATCTTCGCGGAAGGGTAGAAAGAAAGAAGACGAAATAAGTGAACTCGCCCGAAAAACCTCACTTCAAATCCAAATAAGAAATACCGTCCAAACAACTTCGTAGTCACCCGAGTTCCAATAGAAATTCAATCTGAGACACAATATTCTTTGTGAAAATGCATAAACCAAAGTATCAAATCCCATACCATAACATCAATCATCATACCAAATCTCATCATCGGATCTCGTCATAAAAACTCATAACACCCAAATCTCATTATCACAAATCTCATCATCAATAACACTCATTCACAAGTCATATTATCACAAATCATGAAAAACCCATCCGTCCTAATCATGTGAACGACCTAAACTTGGTTACTTGTAAACGTCAATGCCTGGTTCATAGATATCAATCCAATCGTTCAAGTCCATCGTTAAAATAAAACCGTTTGAATTGTCAGCTCAATACCAAATCAATAATACCAGACAAGAACCTCGACCACATTAAATGTCAACAAATTACTCAAGCCGTGAATAAGTATTCCTTGTGAAATAAGCTTTAACACTTTGAGTCCAAAAAATTCGTTATAGAAAAGAATCCGTATAGCACGACTTATAGAGACATTTCATATTAGATATTTGCTTCAATGCAAGGTTCACGTTTTGATCCAAATGTTATAAGCCTTCCCATGCTAGTCCATAAATTGATACACCACGAGGCCCATTCTCATCACATATTACGGCCCAACATGATAATACGCTGAATCTGATTTCAGCCCAACATACACCAAAACCGGTCAACCCTAAAAACATGGGTATTAAACGCAACACTCAAACACACTTAACCCTAATTCTTCTCATCCGCCTCTCTCACAAAAAAAAAGTCTCTCTCACCTCTTGACTCAACCAAAACCGGATCTCAAAACAAACTCCTCATCTCATGAAACCCTAATCACTTTCTCAGAATCAAACGCACGCCCCCATTTATTCTTTCACAAATATCCGAACTCAAAACAAATTCCATATAGCATTACTTCTTCAGTTACAAAAGAATAAATCAAGCTCTTTTGAGTTAATCCTCGCCACAGGGATGGCTTGAAGGATTAGAGCTGCCACAGGGATGGTTTTAGGGTCTGTTATACGGCAAATAGATCATGACAAATACGGGTAAGCTTTGGTTGATTTCTTTTCATATCTAGATGAGTAACGAAACAAAGAGAACACTTTTTGACCGAATAAGAATGCGAATGAAACCTTTTCTAGGTTTTGTTCAACTTCAGTTTTTTCGGATATTATCACAAAACAATGATCGATGATGGATTAACATGTGATAAGATCTTTAATAAACGAATATTAATAGAGATTCACATGAAAAATCTGAGATCTTTTCACAACATAGCTTTACCCTGAATTTGAACAAGATATATGACTCGAGTAATATATAAGATCTATGATGTTAACACTTTCTTGTGAAGGACTCTTGAAGTCAGATTTAAGATATTACCACAAGGAAAGTAGACTGAGATCTTTGACTTAACTTATTTTTGTTTGAATCTTGGTCAGTGAAGATGTGAATAAGTTTTTATTTGTCATTCCTTTAGAGTCATGTTGAATGATGAGAGTTGATGGAGTAAGGTTAGTATGGAATTGAAAGTTGAATCAGTGTAGTTCTTGGCATCTCGTTATAGTTGGACTGATGATGGTTAATGGTAACTGAGGTTTATGAATCTGTTTTGGTATGTAGGTATGTTGTGGTCTTGTGGTCAGTTAAATGTATCTTCTTCTTCATTTCTGTCAAAATGTCAAGTCGCTAAACCATATATAGAACCATGTCGCCACGACAAGTCGCCACGACAAGTCGCCACGACAAGTCGCCACGACAAGTCGCTACGACAGCAAGTGACTAAATAGCCAACTCGCTAACATGACAAAAACAGTTAAAACAAGTCGCTAACTTGATATTTGACATTTTCCGATGAGTTTTCCGACTATTATTCCGACCATATTCATATATAAACCCAGAAAACTTGTTTTGACCCAAAAAAATGCATATGAGATTCATTGTTTGCCCAGAAAATATTCAAAGGATACATCTTTTTGACTCACTTATATGACCAGAAAACTGTCTTAAGAAAAATGCATAGGGAAATCCTCTTTGACCTATTAAGACCACTGATTGACCACCATATTACACAAAGATCGGTAACAAAAAGATGTCTAAAAAATGATATAAACTGTTTGGATCAAAAGAAACACAAAACAATGTTTAAAACAGCTATACCACTATTTCAGAAAAAACTATTCCGACACCAACAAAGTATATAAAAACAGTTAAGACAAGATTCGAACCACAAACAAATCATCAAAACACAATAACCTTGGCTCTGGTACCAATTGTAGGATCGTTATTTTATTGTGTTGATGATTCGGGGTCTTGGATGATCAAAATACATGTTTGCCATATTTAGAGAGAGAAAGATAGAGAGGGTGTTCTTGCTAGAGACTTGGTTTACAAATGGAATGTTAGATTGAATGAGAAGCACCACCCCTTCCATGGATGGAAGGGGTATTTATAGTTACAGAATATACGACCTCCTATCGGCCTGTGGATCAGGGATAGAGTGGGTAAAGACCCGTCCTTCGTCCACGGTGTTGCACTATGCTAAACTAGACTAAAAACTAACTAATAAAACAGTAAATAACGTAACTAACGATATGTCTACGAGCTAACTTATGCTAGATAATACTTGGGGTGACCGACACTTCACTATGGAATTTTCTAATTCCTAACACTTTTTTAGCTCAACTCTCATGTTATTGATCTGAGTTTGCATTGAACGTATGCTTGACTCAGTAATTTTCATGAAGTCATTTGGTAGGGGAGCTTGAGAAGGTTGTTGATAACTTTGCTGATTTGGAGCTTGATATGGTTGGTTGAAATTGTTCCGGTTCTGATTGAAATTTTGAGAGTTATTGAAGTTTTGTCCTTGATTCGGAACAAAGCGATTTTGATTGCCATGGTTTTGCACAGGAGGAAAACGAGGTGGTGTCATACCGCTAGGTGCACGGTAGTGAGGATCAGCTTGTGGTCGGTATTGATTGTGGTTTACGAAGCTACGGAGCTTGGTAAAAGGCAGCATCGGTTGCTTGACAATCATAATACGCGTGTGGACCACTACAAGTTTCACACACCTTGTTCACGGCTTTGATTGGTTCCGGCTTATGAATTTCGCTTTTGATTTCCTTTACCTCTTTCATCATACAACGGATGACGTCCGTTAGAGCGGCTAACTGAGCGGCTAACTCGGAAGAGTTACCGATGAAGAAGTGAGTGTTTGGAATATTGACTTTGTTGCGAGAAATAGGAACTTTTGATTTTTTCTCGCAAATCTCAATCACATCTTTAGGCTTACGATTCAAGATATTGCCACCGGCGGCTGCGTTCAAAGAATCTTGATTGTTACCGTTCAACCCATTATAAAAGATATTAACTTGTTGAAGCTCCGTGAATTCATGATGGGGGCATTTCCTGAGGAGATCTTTGAATCTCTCCCATGCCTCTCCAAAATTTTCATCGAAATTTTGACGAAATCCAGAAATTTCATTTTTAAGATTAGTCGTCTTTGATGGAGGAAAGAAATAATTGACAAACTTTTGAACAAGATCCTCCCAAGTTTCGATGGATCGAGGGGTTTCTTTTTCCAGCCAAATTCGGGCCGCCCCCTCAAGTGAGAATGGAAATAGCATCAACTTGATCACTTTTTGTGGTACATCTTTGAAATTGATCGTTGAGGTCAACTTGTTAAACCAACGGATGTGTGCATACGGTTCTTCTCGATCAAACCCGTGGAATTGATTCGTAGACACAAGTTGGATCAAATGTGTCTTTAATTCAAAGTGATCAGAATTGATTACTGGTAAAACGATGGCATCTCCATAACCCTCGGTGGGTGCCTGGAGCATTTCGCCATAGTTCGTTCGTCTGCCATATTGTTGTTTGGAATAGTACGAATCTCGGGTTCGACTATTTGGGCAAAGACGCCTATGAGAACGTCTTCTAGGAATTTCTGCTAGATCACGAAAAGGACTCAATGATTTAGAAGAATGAGTGCGCATGCACTAGACGTAACTTGAGGAAACAAGAGAATTATGAAAATGGGGAAAGAAGAATCTTTTTGGGTTTTATGGTTTTATATATATGTAGAAACAAAAGAAAAGTATTTTTGTGTTTTATATGTTTTAAGATGTTTTTGGATTTTTGGATTTTTATAAGAAAATATAAACATATATAGATGGTATGAACAAAGAGTGAATATTCAAATCACTAATCTGCTAAACGTAAGATTGTTAGCACAGCTCCCCGGCAGCGGCGCCAAAATTTGATCGGTTCACAAACGGTCAGGTTTATCACACAAGTCAACCACTTTTGAATGGTCAACCGTAATAAAAGTCAGACAGTCTAGAACCAAAGCAATTAAGTCCAGGAGAGTTTAGTGTTTCCCCAGGTCGTTAAGTCCCAACGAGCTGTGCGATTGAAGCTAAACGTGTAGTGATCGGGTGATATTGAACAAGAAAGGGGTTATGATTGATAGTAGATAACAAATGAAAAATGAAAGAAAATTAAAAAGCTAAATTATATTAAATAAACGCTATCACTATTTTTAAAATTGGATTTTCTTGATTTTTCTTTTATAAATTTGAATTAAAAACTAATTTTAAACTTTAAAACTAAATTAAAATACTAAAAATTATGAAATTAAAGAGGAAAATTGTGAAACTATTTTTAAAAAATCTAAAATTACTAAAGAGAATTTTCAAAACTAATTTTGTATTTTTCTGATTTATATTCTAATTTCTATGATTTAAAAACTATTTAAAACTAATTAAATTGCTAAAAATTACTATTTAAACTAGGAAAATTATGGAAAAATATTTTTTTGGCTTTTTATATTTATCTTAATCTATGAAAATTGAAAACTTATTTTTTTGAAGATTTTCTGATTTATTTGTATTAAAAGCTATTTAAAAAGTCCTAAAAATTGATTAAAATAAAGAAAAATAGCAAACAGTAATGGAAAATTATGAAAAATTCAGGAAAAGTCTAAAATATTATTCTAAATTTATGAAAAATATAAAAACTATGGCTAATGTGAGAAAATATGAAGCTGTAGTGAAAAGTGCTTATAAATAAGCACTCAAATTAAGCAAATAAGCACTAAAGACCACCAAATGAAAGCAGAAGCTAAAATATGCCAAACTTATCTATAAACAACTAATTCCAGCTGCTATAAACCTCTAGACAACCAGCTACTAGCTTATGAGTTCAAAATCAAATAAGAAAGTTCAGTTACGGTGTGTTGATTTCAAGCTTAAAAATAAAACGTCTACCCTAGTTGAAACCCAAAACCAAATATCACAATATCAAGTAGACCTGGCAAGGAGCATATAAACCAAAAATCAGACCAAGACAAGATATCATGAGCTTGTTGAGAGCTTCTGCACAAACCTGTGCACACTCAGTATTCACTGAGTATGTGCACAGGGCACTTTTGACCCATTTGCAAGCTATGTAGGAGCTTATAGAGATGTGTAAAAATTTCACAAAATTCAGTTTTAGAAACTAGACCAGCTCAACTTGTTAAATCCAAAATATCAAAAGCTCTTAACCAAGGATTAACAAATGATAAATCCACAAAGTTTTAGAAAAACTGCTTTTTATGATTTTTGACTTTTAAAGACAATATTGAGATTTTGACTTATTTGAAATTCAATCTTGCAAAACAGGTTGTTTATGTTAATTCTAGATGTGCTATAATCAAATTAAGCTATCCTAGCTATCCTAACCCTATTATGCAAGTATTTCCAATCCTATATCTAACTGATATGCTGATAAGATCAGATATAATGAGATTTTGACTAAAATGCAATGCAGAAGGTGTTTATAGTCTAAATGAGTTTATGTATACTAAATAAGACTATGCCAAATAATCCTAACTACTGATAAGCTCTAAAACTCCAATTAATAGCTTATTCCAAACACTAGTTTCAGGACTTGTTTGACAAGATTTTCGAACACAAAGCAGATTCAAGCCTAGTAAATTTACTTAACCAGATTTAGATATCCAAATTACACCTAGATGCAGTAATATAAACCATTAACAACCTCTGAATCACAACAAGCTACTTATGCAGATGATGCCGATGAACAAGAATAAAACAGATACTAAAACTAATGATGAAATAGATTAAACTAACAATCATAAAGTACTAAACTAGGATGGATTAAACAATGATGAACACTAAAATTTACTCTAAACTACAATGAAGATCAGAAATGGACTTACAAGGGTCCAACCACTGTGGCTTGCAAAACAGCAAAGTATCACTAACCTAACTTATCTCAACCATATCCAACTCAGAATCAACCCATATCCAACACTGCATCAACCCAATTCCATAACTAAGTCCATATTGAGCTTTACAGTTGACTTTTGTTGACTGAGGTATAATATTGCTTGAAACTGAGTTATAAGCTTACTAAAAGCTATGGGCAGCTTTAGTAAGCTTATTTGAGTTATAATGAAGCTTATTGAAGCCTGGCTTTTAGATTATTTAAAACTGCATAAATAAAAGAAAACTTAAAAACAAGAAACTTGGATAAACTTTTAATGAGAACTTGAACTGGATTACAAATGATTAAGTAACTTAAATTCAGTACATAGAAACTGAAAATTACACTTTAAGACTTAAACTAAGACATTGATAATAAAAACGATTTTACAAGAAATTATAAAAATTAACTACTACTTTCTCTGCCTTCTCTTCCCTCTATTTATCAACAAAAAGTCTCCCACATGTCTTCTGAGCATTTCCCACCTCTTTTCTGGACCATTGGATTATTGGAGTTCATATTAGCCGTGGATTCGTTTTTGGCGCCAAAAAGAAGATATAGCAACTGGGGTTGATTGAGTGCAAGGAAGGAGAGGCATTTAATGCATTTGGTTTGTTGTGGAGGTGGAGGGGACATGGAGAGGTGAAGATGAGCTGGAGGTGAGGGGTGATGGGAGATGGTTGCAGAGCAGGTGAAGAAGAAAGAGTGTTTTGGAGGGAAAAGGGAGGTGGGGTTTGACTGGATTGACCGGGGTTTATTAATAGACAAAGGGTCAAGTTGGGGGGGTCAAGTGGCTTTGGCAGGGGGTCAAGCAAGGGTCAAGGGTCATGGCTTAGGTTTGTAATATAAAAGGACCAAAACTGCAATTCACCAAACTTGAGGGATCAATTCTGCCAATTTTTCAAAGTTATTCCAAGGGTCAATCTTGCCAAGTTTCATTAGTACAAGGACCATAAAAGACATTTTTAAACTTCCAAGGACTATTTTTGCCAATTTTGAAACTTGAAGGACCAAACTTGTAAATTCTCCAAACTTTTTACCCAAGGATCATTTTTGATAAATTTTGATTTTGAAAGGACTTGGGTTGACTTTTATTCCAAAACAAATGCTCAGGGACTGATTTTGTCAAGATTTGAAAGTTGAGGGACTGAAACTGCCAATTATGCAAACTTTGCTCGTTTTTCATCTGATTTTAAACATTTTGCATCTGACACATATAAAATACAATTTTGGGATATTTTCAGTATTTTGATGCATTTATGAGTGTTTTTAAATGTTTTGCAGTTCAGATTTGACCAAAAATAATGAGTATTTACACACTCATCAACCGTCTAAAACGAAACTTTAAAACGATGTTTACTTAATAACTTTTGCGAAAATGATCTAACGATGGTCTAACTCTCAGGTTATTACTAAAATAATTTATCTTACGAGAATGTGGATTAAAAATTTTACGAGATGAATAGTGAATGTGAATAGTAAAAGTGAATAGTAATTTCTCGAAAATGAAAAGTAACCTAAAAATGCGGGTGGGTACAGTCTCACCCCCTTAATGGGAATTCCATCCCGGAATTCAGGGTGTGTTACCCGATGTTGAATTGTCTAGGGATATGTGGATGTATGCGCCGAATTCTAATCATTGTGTTCTCAAGTTTTTGGTCATAGAATGTATTATGTACCATGTGGCTTAAGTTGATAACCTAAAGGGTTTTGTTAAAATCTTATAGAGTCCAATATACCTAAAGTTTGGCTTTTCTCGATTCTCAAAATGAATCATATCTTATTATATCGAGGCTATCAATAAAACCTTAATTTCTAACATGGAGTTTTTGGTGATAGTGTACGGCATGGAGCCTAATTTATATTTGTATGGTTTCCTTAGTTGTTTCGTGGGTGATCTCTGAATACCTTAGTCCAGCAAATGGTTAACTAACACTTTTGTCTATATAGTGTCTTAAATGGAATAATTTGTTGTTGTTAGGTTAACTGTTGTTAATCAAAGGTGTAAGATATTGTTGATATGAAATAGTTTATAATAATGTGACAATTGTCGTTGTAGGAAAGTCTTGCTAGTGGCAAGTGGTTATTCAAACCATTTCCAAAGTTGATCATTGTCTTAGGTGGTTTTGGGATGAAGGTCATATCCTATAGTGTTTATGTCAACTAGTGTTTGAAGGAAACGTGATAGTGTGTGATTTGTCGTTTTCAGTACATAGATATTTTCCGAAGAAATACAAAGGAATGTATTTCCCGGGTCGTTTTCCCAACGAGGGATGAATGAAGTTTATAACTCACGTCGCGTTTTACGAGTTTTTGAATGGAAAAATAGTGAGAATAATGGGATTCTATACTACAATAATGAAACATAAACTAAAAAAAACTGATTAAGCATATAAAACAATAACGTAAAGCACATTAAATTTAAAACGCAATTACGGGAATTCTAAAAACGCTAATTAAAACCGAATTAAAGAGATTTAAGCTAATTTTATGAAAAGTAAACTAAATTTAACTAATAAGAAAAGTAATTTGACAAAAATAAACTTCTAAAACTTAAAACGTGATAAAATCGCAAAACCGGGCACGCTCGGGTAAAAACCCGAGCTTAAAACGTAAACTATTTGGAAAAAAGACCCTAGGAATGAAAATTTATTTTTCTTACGAAGAATATGACAAAATATGATTTTACGAAAAAGCGGAATATTTTTTCGAGTATTTTTCTATTTATTATGATTTAAAAACTAGAAAATAGGATTTAAATGATTAAAAATATCAAAAATAATTTGAAAAATACAAAACTTTTTAGGAAAATACTTTTTGGTAAACTAAATCTAATAAAAATAAGAAACTTGAAAAATCAGCAACTAATAAGCGGAAAATAAGCTAAAGTCCTTATTTAGCTTTAAAGATAAAAATGTATATAAGATAATAAATGGTGCAATGAATGACAAGAAAGACCTAATGGAACTAGTGGTATTGGTGGATAGTTCTGAGGCTTGGGCGTGTGGGAAGGCCAGCTGACAGACCTGGGTTCGAATCCCAGGCTAGGCAGTTTGCTATTTTTTTATTTTCTTTGTTTTTGCTCTTTTGAAACTTGAAGATAAGCAAACCCTTCAACTTATCATCAAATCCTAATCATCTAAAAACTAAATAAGCAGTTTACACAGCAGATTAGAATAGATGGACAGAAGCTAAACAGATTAAAGAAATAAGCAAATCCAAATTTCTCCTAAGGAATTCTAAGGAGCTAAAATCTAAGGTGAACTTATTGAATCCTACATGAACTAAAAGTCTAAAAGCAAATCTAAGAGTACTTAATATATAACTTAAAAAAAATGATCACAATAACTAAAATTTAAATCAAATAAGCACTTAAATGGAAATACTTGTAACAGCAGCTAAAGGGGGACAGCAGGCTAAATAAGCACTCAACATAAGCTCTAAAAACCTAAAGGGATCAAAACAAATGTTCATTATACTAGTGTCTACTTGGGAACCAAAAATCTAACATGAATCCTAACTAAATAAGCAGAAAACTCAGCTGTGAAAAGAGCTATATGGGCAGAATGAGTGCAGCAGAAACAGGAACAAATTGACAAATGGGTAACTTTGCACTTAAATTAAAGCTATCTAAAGATTTTTTTGATTTTTTTTTCTTTTGAGAAAAGTTAAACAAGCTTTTGAAATTGCTATTTTTATTTTTTAAAAATTTTTATAACAAAGAAAAATAACTCAAATACTTAAAAGCAAATGACTAAAAATATGTTTTAAAATTTTTAAGAAGGTTCACATGACAGAAATTGGTAAAAGCTAAATTAAATGAAAAACTTTTAAAGTCTAAGTGCTAAATGAACTAAAATAACTACCGAGACTAATAAGGAGATTGAATGCTAGAATCTAATGACCAATAAGGACTTTAAGAGCTTAATACACCTTATGCCAAACACCCCTTAATGGGGTGTTTAAGCTTCTAAAAATAGATTGATGCTAAATATTTTGAGGGATAAAAACTTTTGACAATCCAAAACACTTTATGACAGATAAAATTTGATATTTGAACACTCAATAAGCTGTGAAACGACTTATTGATCTAAGAGCTTATTTTTTTGGTTTTTTGAAGGAATGTGCAGTAAGAGTAAAAATAATGATTTGAAAAGTATTTGCTAATAAAAAGGAGTGATTGGCAAACAATAAAACAACTTAAATCAAATAATAAGCAGAAACTTATACTGAATAAGCACTTTGACTAACGTTGACTTTTATAAAAATTGAATGAAAGTTTAGTACAAAGCTGAAATTGAAATTAAAATTAAACTAAAATGAATTTAAAACAACAATTTGATAGAAAAGTAAATGTGGTAACATATTTCTAAAGCTTGAAAACTGGACATCATCTTCTGTGACTGAGGAGGTCTTTTATAGGCAGCTTAGGAGGTCACAGAAGACCTCCTCAGTCACAGAAGATGCCCATGAAGCTTTAATATCGGCCCTTGATCTTAACTTGGCGCCCAATCTATGAATCTCTGCCCTTGATTTGTCAATTGAGGTGTTTAGTCCAATCAGAAGGCTCCATCTTGCCACCCTGGCATTCTTCTGTCTTGTCAGCATGGATAGATTCTAGTACGAGGTTTGTAGCTGGGTAAGTTTGAGGCACAGGGTAAAAGTGAGATAGGGAGGGTAACAGTAAACATGGTGGTTTATCTGGTTTCGCGCATTTGGTTTGGGATAGGATTTTAATTATTTATTTGACTTAGGTGAGTAATTGTTGACTGAGGATGGGATATAGTTGGGTTGACCGGGGTCAAATACGGGTATGGGTTTTTTAAACATGTTGGGCTTGGGCTGTGGGAATAGAATAGTAGATTTGGATTTGGTCTTATCATGTGATCCAATATTTAGCATAGGGACTAAACTTGGCAAAACTGATTTTTCAGGGACCAAAGCTGTAAATCTGAAAATGTAATTCAAGGGTTGAATTTGCCAATCTTTAATAGACCAAGGGCCAATTTTGCCATTTCTGAAACTCAAGGGTATTTTCTGCCAAATGATGAAAGTTGAAGGACTGTTTCTGACATTTCTTTAAAGTTGAACATATCTTTCACAAATCATCCACTTAGCATAGAAATATTTACAAATGCACAGTTCTGACCTTCCGGCTCAGCTTTAGCACTCTTTATCTCTCGTGCTCGGGTTTTTGTCCGATTTGGTTATCTTTTGCGTGTTTTGACATATCCGTACCTGCACATGCATAAACTCAAGAAACCAGCAAATATTAGAAATAAACGGCCCTTTCTTGGTTATTTTGGGTCTGATTTGATAAAGAAATGATATGTGTTTTAGCACGTATCAGTGTGAAGTTTTATATATTGACTTACAATGGGGTTCAGATAATTATGTGATAGGTTGATGATTAGAAGAGTGTAGCATACGCTTACCATTATTCTTAGAGAGAGATGTCAAGTTTGTTTTTGTAAATCCCCTTTATCACATATACCTTATCACTACGTTAAGCAAACCCAACACAAACACGTATAACAAACAGATATATGTTATGCGTATAAGAAAGAAAAGATGAAGAACTTGGTGACTTGAATATGAATTCGTATGTATGTATTTAGAGAGACAAAGAGTAGAAGATGAAAACAATATTTCATAAATAAAACACACACACACACACACACACACTCAAGCACACCCCTCAAATGACATACTTGAGGGGTATTTATAGTAAGAGAGATGATGCCCTAAGGCTTGGCCATGGGCCGTGAGATGGGCTTGGACATGGATTGGGTTACATGAACTTATACAAGGCTAACTTAACTAAACGTCTAACCATTTAGCTTAGCCCAATCCATGAGCCCTTTGACTATTCTAGCACGATATCTAACACACGTTACAAAGTTCCTAAATGTGAATGACCATCACTTCTAATAAAAAATATTAAGGCTAACAATCTCCCCCTAAGGGGTGGTCATTCAAAAGATGCTCCACTTGAATAGATCTTTACTTTTCTTGAGCTTGAACTTTGTATGTAGATATAGAATAGTCTTGAATCTTTGTTCCTTCATGCTTTGTGATCAGATAATGTGGTTGTCTGCCGTTGTCAACTTCGTTGGTTTGGTGTCTCCACGTCATTCTCCACCATGCTCACACTTCTATTTGACTTTGAAGTTCCGATGAGATGAAGTTCTCTAGTCTTTAAACTTTGTAGATTCTTTGACATTGACGAAGAATCATCTTTAACTTTGTGTTGCCTTTGATTTTGATGAGAACTTTCATGTGTTGTTGGTATGAGCATGTGGCGAGTCTGCACGATCCATCCGCTCCGGATCTTCCATAAGAAGAAAACATAAAACAGGTTAGTAATAAGCGGATTCCGGCACTTACAAGTTTGAATTTCGAGGGTGTTAACAGCATAGTGTGAAAACACGTCTCTAATTCTCACAAGGGCCGTTCCTGAACTGGAGTCCCACAAGTGAGATAACACGATATACCGAAGTACACCTACAGTTCAGATGAGTCGCTAAGGTACACCGAAGCATCACCTCACGACTGTAGACCGTTTGAGACACACTAAGCGTAATCCACGGGGAGTTACCGAAGTGACCTGCTGTCAGGGCTGCTTGATGTTGACCCTGGAAGGAGTTTCCATTCAATCACTGAAGATCACAGATGTGAAACTTCTCATAAATGTTCTGGCAGATTGCTAAGATCTGCGTAGGACTCTAGAATGTATCACTTGTGTTCTTATTGTTGAACAAAAAGTGATGAAATGTCATGTGTTCCTATGAGATCTTTTGATGAATCTCGTGGCTCTAGACTCAATTAGTGCATTTTGGTTTTCCTGAGCGGAGACTAGGGAGAGGGTCTCCTTCTTCAATACCAACCAACTCTAAGAGAAGGTCAATAGATTATGTAGGGTTTCCAGTGAGAATGAAACAAATCCTTTTAAGAGGAATTGAGTGGCTAGAAGGTTAGGTGCAGTGCGTCACTGGGTCCATGACGTCTTTGTCTTCAATACCAGTGTCAACTTAGTGACAACCAGTAGTAGATGAATTGAACCCGGTTTCTGTCCTAAGGTTGAATATGGAGGGCTATTTCTTTTCACCCTTTTTTATTACATTTCTTTTTAATTCTTCAACCCCTTCTTTCTCCTTTCTCACATTACTCCTTTTTTCAATCATACCTAAGGACTTCTAATACTAACTATGGGTACTGTCCTTGGGTAGATCCCTCCGGCTCTGGCGGATCATAGGACGAATTTCCTATCCTTAGACACCTTATAACTCCATGACTGTCCTATTGTTGCCATAAAACCATTTTTCTTGAAAATCTCACAGAGTGTTTATGATAGAAAACATGTTTGAAACACTCTGAGAGTTTTATATTTTCAGAAACACTCCCCCTTCATATGTGCTTATAAGTTTTGACAGAAATCTGCACATATAGGGTAGAGTTCACACTTTTGAATTGATCAACTTTCAATAGACAAGACCGATTCGAGACACGTTTACATCACTAGTGAACTAGCTTGAAATTATAACCCGGCCTGGTCAAGTCCAAAGAAAGTTTCTCGAAAAGGTACATTCTACTTAGACAAGTCCTATTCGAGACACGCTTACATCACTGGTTAGACCAACTTGAAATTATTACCCGTCCAGGAACAAGTCTTTTCGAGTACTGACTTTATATTATCGTCAATTCATTGGTTACAACTGAGTCGAGCTCATTTGAGATTCAAACACCGATCATTAAACTTTTTTGATCACATTTTAATCACGTTTCTCCCCCTCAAAAATAGCATATCCATGATGTTTTTGAAACAAAATGATTAAAAGATATGTTTTTCGAAAAGCATTTGGAGAGAAACTGATTTGGCATGAATTTTAGAACAATTTTGGTTTTATACTCCCCCTTAACGAAAACATATTTTTCATACAGAAAATTTAGAATCAATTAAGGGTTTAGAGGGAGTTATCTTGGTACCAAATGTGAGAGGTTTTGAAAAATCTTTTTGAAAAATTTCGAATCAATGGTACTCAAGATGATGAAGATTTTGAAAATATTTTGAAGATAATTAGAGAAGAATTATCTTCATTTGTTTTAGGATAAGTGCTCGATATTTATGAAAATCGATTTTGAGTAGCACTTTCCTTTCTTTAAAGATCGGGTTGCAAGCGGAAATACTTACAAGCCATTATGTTTTAAGGAATAGTGTTTGAAAAAATATTTAAAAACTTTTGATTTTGATAAGCACTTTCCTTTCTTTGAAGCGCGGGTCCTGAACTGATGTGTTCAGAAGCCATTAATTTGAAGTTCGGGTTTCGTACTGAAGTATACGAAAGCCATTATTTTGAAGAAATTTTGATAAACGACATGTTTTAGAAAACATTTAAAGAACTCTCGCTCAAGCATCTGTACATACCCGTATCATTGTTGAATGACATTTCTAGAAACGTACAGAATATCGATTATACGAGAGACATGTCGTGAGAAGAATATTTTTGGATTTTTGATTTTATATTGTTTTTGTATTTTTTGAAAGTTTTATATTTTTATATTTTGCTTTTGTTGGTTTTTCAAATTTTGTATTTTGTTTTTCAAAAATATTTACAGCGAAGCTTTTGAAGAAAGAGAAATTAAGTTGGGACAAGTAAAAGTGGAGTTAAGAGTGGAACTAGAAAAGGATTTCCACATGCGAATTTGGCATAAAGTTCTTCTTTACCACATGGGGTATATGAACCTTCAACACTTTTACAAGTACCTGCATCCACAGAAGAAGAATTTTCACAAATAACAGTGTTAGAAGTACATGATTCCTCACGGTGAGGGTGATCACTATCAACGGTTGTAGTGGATCTGACTTCCTTATCCGAATGATTGTCACTATTATCTGTGTTGGTGCAAGTATCAAAAATATTTCCTGTGGGAATCCATCTAAGACCAGCTTGGTTGAAAACTTTTCCCGTGGGAATCCACCTAAGGTAAGATCTAGGAGTTGTTTTCTTATCAGATACAGCGGAAGACTCATTTTTTGAAAAACTGCGTCCTGAAGAGATCCACCTATTAGGTTTCCTTTTGATGTTCATCTTGTCACCGGGTTTGTTTCTATTTGGTGTCTTAGTGGATTGTGCCTCGGCACGAGAATTATCTTTCTTGAGATATTGTAAGGCACATGCATCATGATTAGCTGAAAAGATACATTTTTTACATGTAGTACAGACAAATTCAATATTCTTGTTTAAAACAGCAGCTTTAACTTTGTCACTACAGTCTTTTGGAAATTGATTCTTGTTCGAAAAAGACTTAGAATTCCTAGTGATGTTTTCTAAGGGCATAGCATTTTCTTTTGCAACGGGTTTGTTTCTATTTGGTGTTCATCTTGTCAACGGGTTTGTTTCTATTTGGTGTCTTAGTGGATTGTGCCTCGGCACGAGAATTATCTTTCTTGAGATATTGTAAGGCACATGCATCATGATTAGCTGAAAAGACACATTTTTTACATGTAGTACAGACAAATTCAATATTCTTGTTTAAAACAGCAGCTTTAACTTTGTCACTACAGTCTTTTGGAAATTGATTCTTGTTCGAAAAAGACTTAGAATTCCTAGTGTTGTTTTCTAAGGGCATAGCATTTTCTTTTGCGCAACTACTCTTAGATGCAAGCCAATCCCTAGTCTTTTGTAGAGTGTTCCTAGGTAATGGTTTACTACTACTAGCAGTGCCTTGAAATCTTGTAGAATTCATCACCCTAGATGTTGCACCTAGAATTCCATCTTTTCGAGTCTGTGCCTTTTTCCTAGCTTCTTATAGATATTGATTTTGGACCATGTCGTTAGAACCGACAGATTCTTTAACTGGATTTTTGGTCACATTCCGTGTACTATTCCTAGAAATGCCAGGTGTACTCACTTTTGGTGTTTCAGCAACTGCTTTTCCTTTTTCAAAACTTTTGATAATTCTCTTTTTAATAGGCAGGGACTGTAGAGTGACTGTTTTTGACAAATCATTTTTCTCATTGACTTTTGGAGCAAACTGAGAAATAGACATTTTTGGTTTGAAAACCGGTTTGGGAACATTTGTTTTCTCCTCAGTCAATGGTTTTTCAAACTTAGTATCCACAGCCTTTCCTTTTAGACTTTCCAGCTGAGCTCTCAAAAGATCATTTTGCTCTTGCATGTCCTTGTAGGCACGCTCATACGACAGTTTGTCATATTTGCATTCCTCGGTTTTTCGATCAAGCTGTTTAAAATAGGACACGTTTTCTTTTTCAAGTTTTTCAAGAGCTTTTTCATATTTTGAAACAATTGCGGAGGTCTCAGACTGGAGTCTTTCATGATCTTCAACAGAATATGTTTGTAAAATAATGGACATGATATCAGTAGTCATAACATCTTCGAAGAGAGAGTCATTTAAATTTTCCAAAACTTTGATGTGTTCAACACTGTCATTAGCTTGCTTTACCAGGGATTTATGGTCCTTGACAAAGTCAGCTGTTTCTTTCAAAAATGCTTGTTCAAGATGAATTACCCTTGAGTTAATGGCATTCAGCTGAGGGGCAATTTCAGTTTCAAAAAACTTTCTCTGTTCGATGTCAAAACTAGAGAACCAGTTGTTAGGTGTAATAGTGGTTTTAGTTTTAAAAGTCTCTTGAAGTCCCGCAATTCTAGTTTTCACATTTTCTAAAATACTTCTAGCATCACTTGTGTTAAAAGGATTGTTTGAAGATATTTGTTCGATTTTCAAAAGAGATTGTGAGACAACAACAGGTTTTGAAACTAGTTTTGACACTTTGTTTGAAACTCTTGGTGTGATGGAAAACTTTGACTTTTCTTTTTGTGACACAAAAGTAATTCCATTAATTTTGTTCCATTTGTTATAATCAATGGGTTTGATATCCGGATTCTTTTGTTTCATTTTTAATCTGCTCTCTTCAATATGTACTAATGTTTCAAGAGAATCACGAACAATAGTGGGTTCATGCAAAGCTTTTCCATTATTTAACACATTCTGATGTTTCTGAGCTTTCTTGAGGAAACAAGGAGGTGAGTTACCAAGAGCCATTTTTTGTGTTGTATGAAAATACGGATTTCTTTGATTAATCAGCATATTAGTTGATTTAGCTGAATGACCCGTTGTAACAAGCAAATTTTCCAATTTTTTGATTTTTTCATCTTTATCAAGAATTTCATCAAGAAGAGAATCTTCACGTTTTGAAAAATCAGCAATCAACTGTTTCTTCTCTTTTTCAAGATTAGAATAGGTTGTTTGTTGTTTAGAAAGTTGGTTTTGAAGACCAGAAATTTCCTTGTTTAAAGATTTTATTTTCAAGTTCAAATTAACATCAAGCGTGTTATACTTGATTTGCAATTCTTTTTCTCTTAAAACAGAATCTCGATAACCAATTTCTAATTCTGACTCTTTGTTTTTGTGAAATTCATAGGCTCTTGCATTCTATTTGTAATTCTTAAGCTCAGCGGTCAATTTCTGATTCGCGGCCTTAACCTCGCGATTGACCTTACTCACTTTCTCAATGTCAATACCACAATTATTGATTAATGATTCAAAATAAGCACGGGTTTCCTCATCAGTCTCAGTATTTTGTGCCACACAGCCGCCATTAGGATCCACATCTGGAGTGTCAGAGTTCGTATTGCTACAACTCGGATTGTCCAGGTATGTATCATAAGTAGGTGCTGATGTCACAGAATGCTGTGCATCATGAGTAAACTGATTAGCAACATTACTATAATTTGGTACCTCATTGAGTGAATCTGTGTCATAGACTGGAGGTGTATCAAAAGTACCGCTTGATGTTGAGTCCTGCTGATTGATTGTATGACTGGAGTTTGCAGTATTGATTGCTTTGTGTGCCCGTCTTGGATTCATGAATTCGTATTCTGCATCAGTCAATTCAATTCCGAGTCTTCTTTCGTGCTAACATCAACATGTACTGGATCCTTTCAAGCTTCGTCAGTCGTTTGACACTGCATTCAGGATCAAAATACCCTGAATCTTTGTTGTGATTGTTAGAGGTAGCTTGCTGAACCGAAGTCATAAAACAGTTATTCCCATTTTGATATCCCATATTCGATTCACAATCGACCCCTTGATGTCCAACATACTGCCCTGCATATTGCATCTGATTCCCCATCTGTATACCCGTAGCAAATCCATTCTGATTCCCAATAACATCAACCATTTGTCCTCCTTGACCCATATGCATACTTGGTTGAGCAAACTGCGGATTATACGATGAAATCCATTGGTTGTTGTTATTTGGTGTAGTTGGACTAATGTTTAGGTCATTGAAGAATGAATCAAAGAAAGCAGTTTTGAGACGATCTGCCAGAGTTGCCATTGAGGAAGGTATGTATGATAAAGTTGATGTAGGATCAATTCAACGATAAAGGAGTTGTGGTTGATGAAGATTAAGCTTGGTTTGAAGTTTTTCTGAAAGTCGTACTCGTAACCTTGGTTCTTAGGCGTAAAACATTTTCTCCCAGAATTTGAAATTCACTATAAAAATCAATTCTAAGGTCGTATGAAAAATTTGAGTTATGACAATTTTGACGCCAAATTTGACCCGAAAAAATTGAATTTGGGCCCAAAAATTTGAATTTTTGACCAAAATTTTCACAGTTAAACCAAAATTTGAATCTCGCGTAAAAATTGAACGTTTAGTCTCCTCAAAAATTTAAATTTTACTCAAGTTTTCCCTTTATGCGTAGAAAGAGTTTAGGCGTAGACCAAAGAAGTTACGAGTAGGATGGCATAGGCGTAGGTTGCTTAGGCGTAGAAAGACCCTTACGCGTAGGATAAACTTATGCGTAGAACCCAACTTACGCGTAACACAAGAGCTTACGCGTAGGTATAGCTTACGCGTAGGAATAGCTTACGCGTAGGAATAGGGTTTTGCCCAAAAATCTTTTACACTATCACAGTGTAAGAGATATCCAAAGTCGAAGTGTTCAACAAACGTATCCAAGTGAGGGAAGCACTGAGTAATCGTTGAAGCTCGAAGAATCTGCACCAAAAAGTTATGCGTAGAACCTTATGCGTAGAAATAGGGTGTTGACTTTCTTACGCGTAGAAATAGGGTTTTGACCTACGCGTAAAAAATTTCCAGTGATTCAAACGATTTCTCTTGCACAGATAGCCTTAAAAACACTCGAATAACACAAAACTGTTGACTGTTTTCACCCAAAGTGCTTAGAAAGCTTACGAGTAGAAATGACCAACGAACCAAAATGAGTTTAAAAAACGTATCTAAACCCGTAAAGCTTGAAACTTTTTGCAAAAAACTGAAACTTTAACACCAAATAAACCTTAAACCACAAGAATCTTGAATTTTTTTTGATGAAAAAAAATCAAAGCTTTAAGCGTATGAAATATGTAAAACGTGAGCATTACAAAACAATACCAAAACTTCAAAACAAACACAAACACTCCTAAACCATTGTTAGGCGAATGATACCAATTGTTGAACGATTTCTCTTGCACAGATAGCCTTAAAAACACTCGAATAACACAAAACTGTTGACCGTTTTCACCCAAAGTGCTTAGAAAGCTTACAACGAACCAAAAACGAGTTTAAAACTAAAGAAAAACACGTAAAGCTTCGAACTTTTTGCAAAAAACTAAAACTTTAACACCAAATAAACCTTAAACCACAAGAATCTTGAATTTTTAAGTGCAAAAATTAAAGCTTTAAGCGTGGCTAATATGAATAACGTGAGCCTTTACGCATAACCCTTCAAAACAAACACAAACACTCCTAAACCATTGTTAGGCGATTGATACCAATTTTAGAACCCCTTTATCACATATACCTTATCACTACGTTAAGCAAACACAACACAATCACGTATAACAAACAGCTATATGTTATGCGTATAAGAAAGAAAAGATGAAGAACTTGGTGACTTGAATATGAATTCGTATGTATGTATTTAGAGAGACAAAGAGTAGAAGATGAAAACAATATTTCATAAATAAAACACACACACACACACACTCAAGCACACCCCTCAAATGACATACTTGAGGGGTATTTATAGTAAGAGAGATGATGCCCTAAGGCTTGGCCATGGGCCGTGAGATGGGCTTGGACATGGATTGGGTTACATGAACTTATACAAGGCTAACTTAACTAAACGTCTAACCATTTAGCTTAGCCCAATCCATGAGCCCTTTGACTATTCTAGCACGATATCTAACACACGTTACAAAGTTCCTAAATGTGAATGACCATCACTTCTAATAAAAACTATTAAGGCTAACCGTTTTAAAATCAAAAGTGAATTTTAAAGTATTATGGCGGAATGATATCCTTGAAACCTAAACAGGCTAGCACTTCTAAGAAATGACGAGAAGATTTGATGACTATCCTAAGATAGTTGTTAGGATTATTTCATAAATGAAAATTTTCAAGAATGAAATTAGGTAGTTTACATAAGTGTTAAGATCTCGCTGAGTGGTAAAACACTATCGCGTCTCTAGATCTTTTTAATGAATTCTGGTGGTTTATCGAGTTTAAGTAAGAAATTAACCTGAATATAACCCTTGTATAACTATTCTCAGTGTTTGAAAAATTTATGTCGAACATAGTTAATCAGACTATGATCCATTATCCCAAGGTTAAATATAGGTGATTAGGCTATATTTAGCCGATGTTCGATAAAGTTTTCAAATACCTAAATTAGGTATACTTGTGATATGTCCATAGCTTTTGAGAAATTGTCCACTAAGCAAGGGCGATATCAAACCATTCAGTTGCAAGTCCTGGCCATAAAAGACTTGTAACCTATGTTTTCACATTCCATTGCATAGAAGATAGTATGGGTAGATACGTGTGGAAAGGAAATCTTAAGTAATCCTAAAATAGTCCATACTTGGCTAGCATCACGAACTTTTAACAATGAAGGTTTCAGAAGAGAATTTTGATGAATGTAGAGAAAGTTGCTGAACTTCAGCTTTTGTAGATGATGAGTCAGTTTATCTTTTAGAAATCCCATTTCTTGTATTTCCAATAGGGAAATTGATAGATTGTGACGCGCTTCATGTAAAAGAATATCATATAAGGTTTATAAGATAAGTTTTTAGAGACTATTGTATAACGTACAATATCTGAGGAGTAGATGAGACCATTGTGCAACTCACAATGTCTGAGAAATAGTTGAGACCATTGTGTAACTCACAATGTATAGGAAATAATAGAGACCATTGTGCAACTCGCAATGTCTAAGAAATGATGGAAAGATCATTGTGTAACCCACAATGTCTTGAGAAATGATGAAGAGACCATTGTGTAACCCACAATGTCTAGAGAAATGATAAAGAGACCATTGTGTAACCCACAATGTCTTGAGAAATGATAAAAAGACCATTGTGTAACCCACAATGTCTTAAGAAATGATAAAGAGACCATTGTGTAACCCACAATGTCTTGAGAAATAAATGAGACCACTGTAGGATTTACAGTATCTGAGAATGTAATAGAGACCACTGTAGGATTTACAGTGTCTGAGAATGTAATAGAGACCACTGTATCTCACAGTGTCTTGAAAAATGAATGAGACCATTGTATCTCACAATGTCTGGGAAATAGGAAAGACCATTGTAGTCAGTTACAATATCTTGGATAAAGTTTCGTAATCCTAAAATGCATG
This sequence comes from Chrysanthemum makinoi, assembly GCA_910596185.1. Taxonomy (NCBI): domain Eukaryota; kingdom Viridiplantae; phylum Streptophyta; class Magnoliopsida; order Asterales; family Asteraceae; genus Chrysanthemum; species Chrysanthemum makinoi. The sequence goes on along the minus strand of OU343218.1, from coordinate 39,964,745 downwards.
AGTAGATGCATGATTGGGAGATTGGGAAAATATGATTGTGCCGTAATGCCTTAGAATAGGCATACGCAGATATGTTTAGTCTATCGTTTAGCTAAACTGATTGAAAATATGTCGAGTGTATATGTCAATATTCTAGTATGTTTTTGTAGCTTAAAATGTTTAAAAGTCACATAATCGTCTGGAGGATGGAAGGCACGAAGAACAGAAGGCTATAAAATGTTTTTGTTTGTAAAAGTAGTTATAGTTTAAGTCTCAATTAGACCCGTTTCTCTATAACTGTGGCTCTGATACCAATCTGTTACACCCCCAATTTCGTGATACGCTGCGGAATTCAAACTGGGTGTTACTTCATGGCACAACAGTCATAATAATAGAAAACAAACTCTAATGGAGTCGTTTTAAAATATTTATCATTCAATTTATATAAATATCAGTGTTTACAAAAATGAGGTCCCAGATGGTTCCAAGTTTACAAAATACATTAAATTGGTTTTCGAATGATAATAAAATTTATAGCCTTCTTGATCTAGTCCTCGCTCTTCTGTGCCAGCTTCCGACGTTATGGACCTGAAATACATGCTTAAAACTGTCAACACAAAGGTTGAGTGAATTCATAGAGTTTAGGAAATCATTTGAACACATAATGTTTGTGTGGGTTACGTTGTTATACACCCATAATGTTGAAAACAAAACAGATATTATTGCACTAAGATCATGATACCGAAAACGTTAACAGCTGTCATATAATAGTAACCGATGCCCTAATAGGTAATTTGCCATTAGACCTATGGATCTTCAAATAGAGTGCGTTTGTTTACCGGACCTGGTAACACAAACGGGATTTGTCATTCCTGATAGATCTATCCACATTATTCGCGTTCACTCGCAAGTGATTAATGGTTCATGATAATAGGGACTTTGGCAATAGTGTACTTAGTGCAACTAATATATTCAAGTATAATTTGAAAGCAATGTGTTCGATTTAAAATAAAGCATGTATCTCCCCCAAGGGTTTGTAAAACAATTAAGTAATAGAAAGTGGGGCTATGAACTCACCTCAGAGTAAATGATATCAAATGTATAATGAGCATGATGGATATGCTGTGAGAACTTCTACGAGCAACCTAAAATAGGATGTTGCGACTTAGGTTTGGAACAATGTTTAGGAAAACATAAACCATCCTATATACGTCTCTATGTTGATCATGATGTAGTACATGGTATTTGTGTATGTCATTTATAGAAATGGTCTAGTTGTGAAAACGTATTTAGTTTATAGATATCGTACTACCATTCGGGCCATCATAATTCAGAGGTCATGCAATAAACGTTTGAGGAGCTAGGACACTTTAAATCGTAAATCCAGCAACTCGTCGATACGTTTTACTCAAATGAAACCCCTCACATGAAGCTCCCTACTTTTGTAGCACTTAGTAGATACAACATATGTTTTGAGTGAAGATTGTTATAACATAAAGTTTATCATGTTTTTAATAAGTATCTAGTTTTTACAAGTTCTCGTCGTTTTCATAAATATGATCACCTTAGTTAACGGTCTTGGGTAAACAAGCCTTAAGGCTTTAGCCATGGCCTTGCCGTGACTTTGGTCTTGACTACCATAGTTTTGAGACTTAGCTTTGGCCTTAGCCGTAGCCGTGGTCTTGGCTTATGGCCATTAGGCCTCTTGGTTTTCTTTTAGTTGTGACAAATGTATAGTTATGAGACTATATTTACAGCAGTTTCTGTTTTTGAAAGATTTTGGCCTATTTATGCGTTTTCAAGGTCCGAGATTCTTTAAAACCAAAGGAAAACGTCGTTCCGGACAACTTTCGTATTTTAACTTTTTGATGATTCGGACCAGAAGTACCATTTTTAAAACGGCAGAACTCAAAAACAGCAAGCTATTGGCAGTTTCGGCGTTTAGGTTTCGCTATCTTCTTTTGCTTATAACTTTTAACTCGTTTGTCCGTTTCGGGTGATTCAAATTGCTATGTTTACCTTTTTATATTTTCTACCATATTATGTAAGTTAGAAAGTCCTTATGTTACTGTTTTTAATGGTCTCACATGTGTAGAATATGACTAGTTTACTAGTTTGTTACTTTTATGACAATATGTGAATTAAAACAAGTGATTGAGTATATGTACATCATGAATCAACATAGTAACTATATATATAGCATGAAATAGTTAAGATTATGAATAATAAAGATGAGATGATGGTGGTGATAATTTGCTTACAACTTTTGGCTTTCAATAAGAAAGGAGTAACTTAGTAAGGATAGGACTTTGATTGATCGCGAAAGACTTCGGATTGAGCTAGCTTTCCACACCTTGGCACCCTTGCAAACTTGAAGAGTTGGGGATGAAGTACTAAGTGACTTGAGTGGATTTAAACCTTAAGAAGATCACTTAAACTTGCTAGAGATTTGATGTAGAAGCTTGATCTTTGGAACTTCCTTGCATAAACTTGGAGTTTATAGATCAAATGATGGAAGATATGTATGATTTGTGATATGAATGACCCAAAACATATTGTGAGGGTTCTTAGGATGCATATCACTTGCTATTTATAGGAGGGTAAGTTTGGTTAACCATATATTGGGTTAAATATTAACCATGGTTAAGTTAGGACACTTGTAATGATCTAAAGGAAGCATGGTTAGGATTTTGCCACCAAAATGATGAATCCCCCCCTTAGGTCGGCCAAGTGAACATAAGATGACTTAGGTGGTTAGTTTTGGTATTATCTTGGTTACGGAGTGAGTTTTGGTTCCGTTAAATGCCAACCGAAGCCATAAAACGTAAAACCGGGTATCGTAAAAATACGAAACTTGGAGGAATGATGAGACTCATCATTATACTCCATCTAAAAATATGAAATGGGTGATAAGTCTCATTGGGTGTAAAAACACTGCTTAGAGCTGGAAATACGGGTCAAAAACGCGTAATACGCAGTTTTTCAGAAAAGAATGAAATTTCAGGGAAACGACCGTGAATTTATTTAGAGTAGACTAAAATTAGTCTAAAAGTGATATGAGATGTCAAACTTTGGTTTTCGTCATACGCGGGATAACTTAACAGTTATACGTAAAGTTTAAAAGTTACGCGATTTAAGCAAAAATGTAGAACGTACAAGGTTAATTCCTTTATGGTCAAAGGAGGAGGGAAATATGTTTGACTTTTCCAAAAATGTAAAAGTGTAAAAAACATATTAGAAACACAGTGCAGGAATCGTTAAGTCTGGATGTAAGTAGAATTGTTTAAAACGTAAGTTTAGTTTTGTTCTGCGCTGGGCTTATTTGGTAATATTAAAAATAATAAATCTTAAGAATTCTCAAATTAATCATGAGTGATCTAAAAATTTATCTGATGCGAGGAAAATTGTCAGAGTTGATTTTCGTTATACGTGTGATGTTTAAACGGTGGACCGTCTAAAACGAAACTTTAAAACGATGTTTACTTAATAACTTTTGCGAAAATGATCTAACGATGGTCTAACTCTCAGGTTATTACTAAAATAATTTATCTTACGAGAATGTGGATTAAATTTTTTACGAGATGAATAGTGAATGTGAATAGTAAAAGTGAATAGTAAATTCTCGAAAATGAAAAGTAACCTAAAAATACGGGTGGTTACAAATATCATCACTAAACAGAGGAGCAAATAGCTGTTCATTTGACGACGAGTAAGCTGTAGGCTTGGTTCAGCTGATTATGGGGTTTGGGGGAAGTTTAGACGGTTATTTCCGGGTTCTAAGCTGTTTTGCTCAGAAGACATTTCAGTAAGCTCATCGAAATTGGCATGAATCGTTTCCATAATCTCCCTTGTACGACAATTCCAGATCCGGTATCCCTTTGAGTTTTTAGAGTATCCAACAAAGACTCCAATGTCAGCTTTAGCCTTGAGCTTACCAAAGTCATCACGATCATTATTTGGGTAACAAAGAGAACCAAATACATGAAAGTGTTTTACATTCGGTTTGCGATTATGGATAAGCTCATAAGGTGTTTTGTTGTGGCGTTTAGTAATCATAGAACGGTTCTGAGTGTAGCATGCAGTTGACACGGCTTCAGCCCATAAGTAATCTGGAAGTTTTGCATTTATCAACATCGTTCTTGCAGCTTCCACTAACGTACGGTTTCATCTTTCAACAACGACATTTTGTTCTGGTGTACGTGAAATTGATGTTTGATGCTCAATTCCCACTTTCTAATAGTATTCTTGAAGAGTTTGATTTACAAATTCAGTTCCTTTGTCTGTTCTGATCTGTCTGACTGTGTTCCGGAGCTGAACTTGAATTTTTGTGAGAAAGGTGATGATCATTTGTGGAGCTTGATCTTTACTTCGAAGAAAATAAACCCAAGTCCATCTTGAGTAGTCATCAACAATTACAAGAATGTAGCATTTGCCATTGATCGTCTGCACACGCATCGGGCTAGACAAATCCAAGTGAAGAAGATGAAGCACATGCTGGGAGCTGTGTTCCACCTTTGAAGGAAAGTAAGCATGAGTGCTTTTCCCTTGTTCACAAACGGAGCATAGATGATCTTTAGAATACCGAAATCTTGGGAGACCTTCAACAAGTTTGTAACATGCAAGATTGGTTATGGTTTGAAAGTTTAAGTGTGAAAGACGACGGTGCCATAGCCAGGAAAGTAGACAGATGGGAGATGAAGCAATCATGTCTTGCATTGAGATTGTGTAAAGACTTGATGTGCGGTTTCCAGACATAAGATCGTTGCCTTGTAGATCACGAATGAAACAAGTTTTCTCCCTAAAAGCAACTTCCAAATCTCCATCACAAAATTGTCCGACTGAAAAGAGATTGTGACTGAGACCTTCCACACAATAAACTCTTCTAATTTCGATGTTCCATTGATGTAATCTCCGTAGCCCATGATAGCTGCGAAGTGATCATTCCCGAACCTGACAGTGTCAATGAACTTTGAAACAAATTTTGATAACAGTTTGAGATTTCCTGTCATGTGTCAGGAACATCCGCTATCAACAATCCAGAGGATGATCTGTATCACCTGGATTACACACAGACGACACAGGTGGAATAGAAGTAGAGGTGGAACCCGAAGAGTTAGAGGGTTCCGTTACAGTTACATTAGACACACACATGTTAATGATTTTGGGAATCCATTTAAAGCCTGGTATGTTCTGTAACCATCTCTGCCAAGTCCAACTAGTCTTAGCTTTGGTCTTAGTGAATGCACTAGGTGATATTCTCTTCCTAGGATGTGAAGTGGGTTCTATGGGTACATCAAGGGTCGTAACAAAAACATTAGTAGGCGGTTTACCTAGCACAAACTTAGAAGCATTAGTGGGCCTAGAGGTATTCCGTTTTCTATTGTTCTGCTTACGAGATAAGATAGCATTAGCAAAACATTTATCATGACAACCAGAAAACATGCTTTTACGACAACCAACACAAGATGCTTCAAACAAAACATTCAAAGTACTTAAAGGTTCAGCATTCGTTAAATCACTTTGGCTATTACATTTGTCTAACGCAATGTATAAAGTGGGTGCAACTTGAGTTTAATTCAAAGTCCTAAGGTGTTCTTCTACTTCAGAGGTCTTTATTGTTCTTCTCTTACGTTGCAACTTCCTATTCTTCCTTGTTTTGCTCTTAAGCTGTGAAGTGCTAACGTTGGGAAAAGAGGCAGCTATTCCTGTTTCAGTGAAAGGAAGCATATTAGTATCTTGTGGTTTGTCATTAGGCGTTCTAGTGTCAATTTTAAACATTCCTGGGGCAAGTGCATTAGTGTTACTAATCTTATCTTGCTTAAGTTTTACCAACTCCGCTTTCAAGTCATGGATAGTGTGTAACAAATCTTGATTTTCAGAGCGAGTGTTTCCATTATTTCATAAAACTTCTTTGGTGTATGCAAGGCGTGTTAGAATTATCCTGTTGTGTGACGAAAGTTATTTCTTTTGAATAGTTAAATGGTTTGCAATAAACAACATTTTCTATTTTTGACCGACTCTCGTCTTCTGCATCTAATTCCTCCATGCGATTATATTCAATAATACTCATAATGGAGTCGTCAATTCTATGTTCTGCACTGTAAACTTGAGGATTTGGTTTGAATGCTCTATTTGAAAAATGTGGTTTGTAATCAGCAAGAATTGGTCCATATCCATCAAGATTTGGTTTAAAAGAAAACTTTTGAATTGTTGTGATTGACTCACCATGTTTGTAAACAACATTTCGAAACTCTTTGATTTTGTTTTGTAAGTCGACAATTTCCTCAAGATAGTCATCTATTTGTTTCCTCGAATGCTTTTTGTACTCACAAAACTGTTTTTGACAAGTTAACAACTCAGACTTGGCTTTTTGAGTTTCCGAAGTGAGAGCGTTAAGTTGTTGTTTATGATCAAATTTCAATTGTTCTATTTGAGACAACAAAGCATTCTTGGATGCAACTAGATCACATATCTATTTTTCCAAAGATTTTTCATTTTGGTAAGATTTAGCAAATGCGACTTCAAAACCTTCTTCACGTTTCTCTTTAGTTTGAAAAATGTTGAGTTGGAACTTATAGCATTCATTATCCTTAGTCAACCGTGCAATTTTATCTTGCAATTTCTTATTGATGTCATTGCACTTTTCCAGTTGAGATTGGGTGGTCTTAATTAAGTTGGTCATGAGCTCAAGATGTGGATTAGACAAAGGTTCATCTTGTTCAACTTGAATCTCAACATGATCATTATTTAGATCCTCAAATATGACCACGGAGTCAACTTGATTATCAATATTAACCATAAGGTCATCTTGATCGTCAAATATAACTACGGGGATCCATTTGATTATCATCGGAATGAGATGTAGAAGATTCATGTTGACAATCTGAGCCTCGTCGGATGCAGATGTTGGCAGAGATATCAGATCATTAATGAGTGATGTGCTACGTGTGTACAAGTTTTAAATTTATAAAAGGTGAATTACCAATATTACCAATAACACATACGATCAAGTATACTCGTCCGTTATAGCAAGATTATGAAGGTAAGTCGGGATCGTTTGCAGGGATTTGAGTGAATCTAAGCACAAGTTTGAATCAACAGAGTCTATCCAGAACATATAACAAAGCAAATAGATATAATGAAATTCAGATGATTAAAAACTACATTTGCTTAAACTAGTTTCATATCCTTGATTAATGTGATTGTGTTAACCTCTTAACATGTTGGTTATGATAATTAGTTGGTATACTAATCTATTGTTCTTACAAGTTAAACCTTCGTCAAGATTTTAGTTCATAAAAACAAGCATTACGTTTAACCAATCAATTCAAGATTAATTCAAGTTTCATAAGTCTACTTGCATAAACTTAAACACAAAAACATCCACTTGTTTGATCAAATTGCTTAAGAAATGGTCAATACAAAAGGTAACCGATCATAGGCAAAAGGCTACAATTGATTCTTAACAACTAATCTTACGACCTTTTAGATGTCTCCAACCAATCCAATTTGATAATCAAAAAGTGTTTCTATTACAATCACACCTTAGTTCGTTTGTATAATCAAGAATAATGGGTAAAAACAATCATCCATAGACAAAATGATTATAACTAGTTGAATAACAATAAGTTCTTGACCTCTACAATTACTATCAACTAGTCAAACTTGATTAACAAATATCACTATGAAACTTTAGCACAATTGGATCTTAGAATCAACTTGAAATTGAATTAAAACATGTTAACACAATCACTAACTAATCATATGATAATCAACATCATTTAAGCAAGTGTATAAAGAAACTAGCCACTCATAGCAAACATGAACATAAACTCAGAACTTTGAACATTAGAAAACATGATTAAAAGTCTTACTGTCACACCCCCAAATTACCTGTTTTGCAGCGGAATGGAATTCCTGGGGATTGACTGTCATAGCATCACAATCACAGTTATATTGAACGACCTAAAGTGTCGTTTGAAAAATACATCGTTTGATTTAATAAAACAATCAGAGTTTACAAAGATAGGTCCCAATTGAAAATCATCTTGTGCGGAAATAAGTTGTTACAATTCAAACGATGTTTTAAAGTATGTAAAACCCAAGTGAGACGCGTCGTCACCACGACTCCATGAGGTGTCCAAATGCATACCATGAAGTGAATACCTTATATACCTGAGATAAAACATGCTAAAAGTGTCAACACAAAGGTTGAGTGAGTTCATAGAGTTTGAGTTGAAATGTAAAGCCTTTAAAAATCGTTTATGCAGCAACGGCATTGTAAATCGTTGAAATGTAAAGACTTTCAAAATCGATTATGTAGCAAAGGCATTGTAAATCCACTCAGTTCCAAGTCCCGCCCATACAAAACTTGCAACCTGTGTGTTCACAACCCACTGCTAGAATATGTAGAGTTAATGTTCAAGTGCATGATGTCAATTGAATTCACATAATAGTGCATGGCTCAATGTATCGAAATCGTTTATGCAGCAAAGGCATTGTGAATCCACTCAGTTCCAAGTCCCGCCCATACAAAACTTGCAACCTGTGTGTTCACAACCCATTGCCAAAGTGTATATAGTGTATGTTCAAATCGTTCCAAGACCGTTAGTCCATAATCGTATACCAAGTCCGTTAGACCAATGAATATACCAAGACCGTTAGACCAATGAATATACCAAGACCGTTAGCTCAATGAATATACCAAGACCGTTAGCTCAATGAATATACCATAGTACCTAACTCGACGTAGAACAATAGCACATAATCAATAGCACTTAACTCGACGTAGAACAATAGCACATAATCAATAGCACATGAATCAATACATATCAGTAGTCAACTGATTTAGAACGTTATACGACGTATCAGTAGTCAACTGATATAGAACATTATACGACGTAGAACTATAGCACGCAAACAAGAACAATTGATATAGTACAACATTCGGTTTTGAAACAATGGTGATCATGATAGAAGTTATCCTTAAAAATTTAAAGTACTTATGAAAGTAAATGAAAATAATTGAGCATGTATCTCCCCCAAAACAGTTATGAAAACAAGTAAAAGTAGGGGCCATGAAACTCACCTTAGTCCGAAGAAATACAAGAATCACAACTAACACGACTGGCATTGAGAAATGTAATACAGTAGTATCACAATGTGGCATCGCACAACGATATAAGAGTACATGCACAACGGTACGTCTTTGGCACAACCTATTAGTATACGGCTTATCTTAGAATACGTATCGTAAAGTAAATGAGTTTTCGAAGACAACGTGTTTTAGTTTTCGTGGAATACTTGTATATTTGTTTAAATTTCTAATATCATATCTTAAAAAGTTTATTATTAATGTTGCGTGGGGTGGTAAGAATACAAGGACTCGACATGTACTCACTCCAAACACAACTCACACTAAATCATAATGTATATCCCAATACATTATAAGGAATCGTCAAGAAGTATTGACCAAGACTCAAGTTGAGTAAACAATGACGAAAGAGAAATCGAGACATTAACGACACACAAGGAAAAATAAATAAGGAAATTATAAAAGAAGTCGAGGTATATAATACGTCACCGGTATTGTATAAGAAAGAAATCAAGAAAATAAATTAATGATAAAACAATAGAATCTGACACAACTCCGGAAACCTCAAAATAAAGAAGAGAAAGTCTTTTATAAAAGAAAACATACTTTTAAAAATATTCCAAATGAATTATAAGAAATTATAAGATTTTTATAAATTTTAGGATTTTTCATCTTTTTGTCGGAATTTGAGAAAATAGAGTTTTTGTAGAAATGTTCACCAAGTATAGAAATTTTAGACAATTTCGGCATGACCCGTTCGTTGATTGGACGTTCTTATATTTTACAAAATCTGTATTAAACAATATAATATGATTCGACAAAACTACTATAATCCGATATGACAAAATAAAACAATAATGGACCCGAGACGCCCCTTTTGGATCATTAAATCCAAAAGTGCACTATAATCAAATATGGCCAATCCGAAGTCTAGAGATAACGAATAATATGGTTTATAAGACAACGTATAGTAATAACAAAATTTTCCGGAAAAATGACACTTAAGCGATATATACTAATTTCCGGAAAATAAGCACTTTTTCAGAAAAATGGTCCGACTTGACCAAGCTTACATCCTTCATCTTACACTTTCAAGCTTAAGAAACTCGCGGACTAAAGTAAAACATCATTTCGGACGACTTTCGTGCTCTACACTTAAGCCGGTTCGGACTAGAAAGGGTCCAAAACCTTGTTTAAAAATCAGATCAGCAAGTAAATATTAAGCAATTGCTGTCAAAATGTCTTATATTTTATCAATCTTAAATCGGCCGTATCTTCATCGTTATAAGTCCGTTTTCGACGTTCTTTATATCCCCGGAAAGGTAATTAAGGGTACTAACATATTTTTAAGGTTATACATTGTCAAAATTATTTTACGGCTACTGTTTCTTATGAATTAATTCTGGACAGATTCATTTATTAAAAATAAGCATTTCCAAACACCCCCTTAAGTGCAGAAAAATAAGCAACCCAAACAACCCCTTAAGTGCAGAAATTTTGCTGTCCAGACACACTCAAATAATAAGAAAATAAAAGAATTCAAACACCCCTGCTTCGTTGTGAAACGCGACACCAAACGCTTCCGGTTGGGGCTGCATTGCAGCGAAACAAACACCACCATTTGGTGCAGAAAATTAGTAAACAAACGTACCCTTTTTGAAGTAGAAAACTAGCGCACAACGCACCCATTTGGAAGCTGAAAATCAGCGGACAACGCACCCTCTTTGGAGATGGAAATCAACTTACCAACGCACCCTATTTGGGCTGAAGTAACAGATTCAAACGCACCCGTTTAGGGGCTGAATAAGCAGGTCCAAACGCAACCTGATGAGCTGAAACTAAGCAACAATAAGCGCCCCTAAGGGGCTGAATATGCAGAACTAAACACACCTAATAACTACAAACCGATACCTAATCCGTGACTCGAGTAAAAACCAAACAAACAACTATCACACGAATGCTAACGCCCCCTTGGTATTATTGCTAAATCGAGAACACAAGGCCGACTCGCGACTAAAATGATGGCAACAACATTAAGAACAAAGCGAGTGATCAAACTAGACAAGACCCGGCTCAAAACCAACTCGGTACAAACACCGATTTTTACCGAGACTCACCACACAATATGTATTACCAATAACGCGTTTTTAACCGTATTTATATTCCACGAAAATCAAAAATATTGATTTGTAATCGGTATTAAATTTAAAAGAAGTTATAAAGTTAGATATACGGTTCGACATACCATAAAATGAACGAGAGGGAGAAGAGAGATACGGGTGGTGCGGCTGTGGTTAACTCAAACCAAATGAGACTCCCTTTCACTCTAAACCCTAGCAACAAACGCAACCTTGGTCCTCCTTGATGGTGATGGCGTTATCAGGTGGTGGTGGCTGAGTCGGTTTGGCAGGGAGATGAAGGAGAGGGGAGTGGGAGAGGCGGTGTGATGAATGAGAGGAGATTAATCTGATTTTTTTTTATATATATATAAAGTAACATAGGGGCGGTTTGTATTATTATTATACCGTGTACCCGTGAGCTAAAGTGTAAACACGGTATCATGGTTCGATGTTTTCAATTGATAATGTGTGAAATACATTTTCGTGATCATTTTTATAAAAATAAGATAAAAACGAAATTATTGACCCGAATAATGATTATCGTGTAGTTTTTAAGAAAAACGTCGTAATAATTAAACGTTAACGATTTATGTACGAAATAAATTTGAAACACTAGGAAAACTAAAAATATAGTTTTTATGAACTAAATGTAAGTATAAAAATACGTCGGGATCATTTTTGAAAGTAACGGATTAAATATACAAAATAATAACTCACGCGATAAAGATTATTAAACATAAAAATTACGCGTTGAAAGTGAAACAAAATGTCATGAATAAACTAATGAGATGCAAATGATGTCAATAAAATGTAGACTACTCATAGTCCATATGAAATGTACGTGATGTCATGATCATGAATTCGCCGCTAAACCTCCAAGGTTACGCGAATTTGAAACACGTAAACCAAGTTTACGATAAATGTTGAAATAATGAGACATGAATCGTGTCAAGAAATGACCTGAAAGTACGGATTGTCACACTTACAATGCTTGTAATAAGATTACAAATGGTGAAGTAATGATTCTCAAAGTATTGGGGTAGACTTCTTGGTGATTTGGCCTCCAAATGTGGAACTTTTAGAACTCCAACTTTCCTGGACTTCTAGGGACGAATTTGAGAGCTTAAGAGCTTTGTTTGATGAGTAGAGAGATTTATATTGAAGTGTGTGTCTCATATGCTACAAATGACCTTTATTTATACTAGATCCAAAGCCTAGGGTATTAATTGCTGAACTTGGCCTCCAAGGAGTAAGGAAGGGACTAGAATACATCAAGAGAAGGACCTAGAATCGTTTGGATGCAAAGGGGAAACTTAGTTATGAAGATTTGGCAGATACAGCTCCTCCAACCGGATCGGTTACAGGACCAACCGATCCGGTTGGTCTTCTACAACTGGGCCAACTGTTCCGGTTGCGGGAGACGACCGAACGGTTGGTGATGGCAACTTGGCACTATTAGGTCAGTTTCCAACCGATCCGGTTACACTCGCAACCGATACGGTTGGATTTCCTGAGTTACGAAAACATGGTCTTTACTTCTTTTTGCCTTGTAGAACTTGGTTCTTCAATCACTATGGTCTTCAAAGGTACTTGAGATACTGATCTGTGCTTGACCTGCTTCACTAAAACGGGAATCTTCTATTTGTTGAACATTACTTTACTTTTCCTTCCGTTTCCCTACACTTGGTTATAAACACTAGACAAACATCTTTTGATGCGATTAAGCACTGAAATCACGCAAATATAACCAAATAACATATATAAAATCACACATAATGCTACTAGAAACATGCACAATCTGAGCGTTATCAAATTCCCCCACACTTAAACTTTGCTTGCCCACAAGCAAATCTAGAAAAAATATCCACTGGTACAAGATCGTGATTATGAAAAATGCGATGCAAATCAACCAAGTACAAATACGAGAGAAGATTCATCAATTATGATTTATAAAGGTGAAACATCAAGATGTTTGACAATATCCAATCGTTTTCTTGCATGATTAACATTTCAAAACACCTCACGAAAAAGGAACGAAATATAATTCACTCAATCACTCATTTTAATGGAGTAACAAGATAAATCACACTCATTGCTCAGTCATGATTAGATTATTACCATAAGCTTGTACAAGAAACAAAACTCCACCGACGTGGCATAAGCACCAAGTAAAAACATCTAAAGAGGACTTTTATTCGGGTTATAATGATAGGCTTCGGGTGAAGGGTATGGATAAGGCATGGAATGTTTATGAAATTGGTGTTAAAATAAAAAAATAAAATCAAGTCTAATACCCGTGTTGCTAGCTACCAAACAATCTACGAACCAATAAATGATTATAGCTTCAATTTCTTCTTTTCGGCTCTCCACACCTTTTTTTTTTCTTTGCTTTGCTATGACAATTTTTCTTCGAAAATAACGCATTGGCTATTATATCCACATTTTTTTGAACATGAAACATGGCTCAATCAATCTCACAAGATGTGGTACTCATAATTATTTGAACAATCCTCACTTTCCAGGTGACTAGCAACCAACCGTTTAGACATTGATACGGGTTAGGCTAAGGTTTAAAGTGTAAAATCTTTTTGTATTTTCTGGGTGAAGCAAAAAATGAAAAGGATGGCTCAGAGGGTGTAACTAGGGGTATCTAGTGCTAAAAATGAGCACTACAAATGGGTCCATGTGGGTGGTTAACTAACCGATGTGGCTAGCTAATATATCATTAGATGAAAAATAGAAGGCCATTTGGGTTTTATTCCTAAGGCGCCTCTTTATCACATGAATTCACTTATACCGCACGAATGCGATCTCACTGCGGTCTGGTAATGATTTACAAGTACAAGTTCTAGAATAAATAAAATCACCGGCACACTCATAGCAAAAGATCCAAGCATAAAAGATGTATGTTTTTTATAGAACATGCTTCAAATCCTCACAATTTTAGTGGAAAGGGCTATAATATGTGCTAGCAAATGTCATCGATCCCAGAATGGATTGCAATAGTAATCGGAACACATCTCGAAGTTTCAAATATTACCAGATTTACCAGTGGTTTGATCCAGTTATTCTAATATATTATCCTAAAAGCGTGAAAACAACTAGATCACAAAGGCAAACAAAATTTTTAAAAGTAAGCATAAAAACTATAATTTTTCCTATTCACACCCCACACTTAAGTTAGAAATTGTCCTCAATGCGAAAAACGAACTTCAAAGTATAGAAATAGGGAAAATAGAGATGAAACCAGATATTCCAAAGAGTTAATCAGCTTAAAATTCTTCTTCATTCCTAGCGTCCACTGGAGATATCATTACCTGCACAAAATCTTATAAACAAACAAAAGGTTTTATTAAAAGGTGGCACCCCCCACACTTAAGTTAAACCAAAGGTGTAAACTTTGAGGAGTGGCCACAAAAAATCAAATCTGAAACACACGGGTTGCCTCCCGAGAAGCGCTTGTTTTATTACCGAGTCATCAGCCTGACTCGAATCTTTCCGAATTCACTTGGCCACAGAAGCAGCCTTGAACATTTTGAAAAATTCGGGGATATACATGAATTCTTCACTAGTAGCTTCAATATCATCCTAGACGAACTCAGCAGATGGTTTCCAAGGAACAATTTGTGGGATTCTTCCTGAAAGAGGTGCTATAAAGGTGATTGTTTCGAATTCATTTTCAGGGGAAACTGTTGCAACTGAAACTTCCTTCATTTGCTCCTTGTCATAATATAACTTGATTCGGTGCCCATTAACAGTGAAACTTCCACCCTGTTTGTCATAGAGTTCGACATACCCGGATGGATATCCATATTTAACGATATATGGTCCAAACCATCTTGGTTGTAATTTAGGAGCTTTGAATTTGAATTTCATGTTGAAAAGTAGAACTTTATCTCCGGCTTTGAATTCTTTTCGAACTCTTAGCTTTTTGTCATGATAAGCTTTTGTTCTAGCTTTATACAGTTTGGATTTTTTGTAAGCTCGAAGTCTTAATTCATCGAGTTCATGCAATTGCAGGAATCTCTTTTCTCCAGCTATTTTGAGATCGGTGTTATAGTTTCTGAGAGCCCAGTAAGCACGATGTTCAACTTCGAACAGCAAATGACAAGTCTTCCCATACAGGAGTCTGTAACGAGTTGTGCCAATTGGAGTTTTATAAGCCGTACGAAATGCCCACAGAGCATCGTCAG
Source organism: Chrysanthemum makinoi (assembly GCA_910596185.1). Classification (NCBI taxonomy): domain Eukaryota; kingdom Viridiplantae; phylum Streptophyta; class Magnoliopsida; order Asterales; family Asteraceae; genus Chrysanthemum; species Chrysanthemum makinoi. Next base: position 39,949,359 of record OU343218.1, on the reverse strand, counting down.
GTTTCTTTGCCCACACTGAAGGATTGTCCTTCACTGTTTTCTTGAGTATTCTTTTGAGAGCTCTGTTGGTGTTTTCAACTTGCCCACTGGTTTGTGGATGATAGGCAGTCGCGAATCGATGATGAACTCCATATCTTTTTATTGTTTTCTCCATTTGCTGGTTACAGAAATGGGTTCCTCGATCGCTTATCAAGGCCTTGGGAATTCTATAACGAGCGAAAAGCTTTTTGAGGAAATTAACGACGACACGAGCATCGTTCGTTGGTAAAGCTTCAGCTTCTGCCCATTTGGACACATAATCTATAGCAACGAGAATGTATTCAAATTTGTGAGATTTAGGAAAAGGTCCCATGAAATCAATTCCCCAAATATCGAATATTTCACACACTTGGATGCTTGTCAATGGCATTTCATCTCGTCGTGAAAGATTGGTGGTTCTTTGGCAAGCGTCACAATTTTGAACAAGTGTATGTGCTTCTTTGAATATTGTTGGCCAATAGAATCCAGCATCAAAAACTTTTTTAGCTGTGGTGGAAGGACCATAATGTCCCCCAGTTGGGCCTTGATGACATTCGTCAAGAATCTTACGGGTTTCAGAACCAGAAACACATCTTCAGATCATTCCGTCAGGACACATTTTGAAAAGATATGGATCTTCCCAAAAATAGTATTTAAGTTCCGAAAAGAATTTGCTCCTTTGAGCATGAGTTAAACCTTTTCTGAGAATTTTTCCAGCGAGATAGTTTGCAAAGTCAGCAAACCAAGGATCGTCAGTTCCATCGATGGTCATGAGAGTTTAATCGGGGAAGTAATCATCGATTTCTTCTTCTTTTAATTCCTCAAGATCGGGGTTTTCAAGGCGAGATAAGTGATCAGCAGCAAGATTTTCTGCTCCTTTCTTATCTTTGATTTCGATGTCAAATTCTTGGAGTAGCAAAATCCATCGAATAAGACGTGGTTTAGCATCTTTCTTGGTGAACAGATATTTGAGTGCTGAATGATTGGTGAAAATGACTGTTTTTGAGAGCACAAGGTAGGATCAGAATTTGTCGAATGCAAAAACGACAACCAGTAATTCCTTTTCGGTGACGGAATAATTTTGCTGAGCACTATTCAGTGTCTTGCTAGCAAAATATATAGGTCGAAATTGTTTTCCTTCACGTTGGCCTAAGACGGCTCCAACAACAAAATTGCTTGCATCGCACATAAGCTCGAAAGGTAGTGACCAATTAGGTGAAAACATGATTGGAGCACTAGTTAATTGAGATTTCAATGTTTCAAAAGCTTTTGTGCAATCAGCATTGAAGTCAAAGATAGATTCTTTCTCAAGAAGTTTTGTCATCGGACGAGATATTTTTGAAAAATCTTTGATGAATCGGCGGTAAAAACCAGCATGTCCAAAAACCATTCTAACGGCTTTGACGTTAGTTGGTGGTGGAAGTTTCGAGATAACATCGACTTTTGCTTTGTCTACTTCCATTCCTGCACTGGAGATTTTGTGGCCAAGCACAATTCCTTCGGTCACCATGAAGTGACATTTTTCCCAGTTAAGGACAAGATGTGCAGCTTCGCATCTTTCGAGCATTTTATCAAGATTAGAAAGACAAGCTTCAAATGAGTCTCCGAAGACTGAAAAGTCATCCATGAAAACTTCCATGGAGGTTTCTAGCATGTCTTGGAATATGGCGATCATACACCTTTGAAAAGTCACAGGTGCATTGCAAAGACCAAAAGGCATACGCCGATATACGTAGGTTCCAAAAGGACAAGTGAAAGTGTTTTTTTCTTGATCATTAGGATCGATTGGTATTTGGAAATATCCTGAAAATCCGTCGAGGAAACAAAATAATTTATTTCCTGCTAGTCTTTCAAGCATTTGATCCATGAACGGGAGTGGAAAGTGATCTTTTCTGGTGGCTTTGTTTAATTTCCGATAGTCAATACAAATGTGCCAGCCAGTGACAGTTCTAGTTTGAACTAGTTCATTCCGTTCATTAGTCACAACCGTCATTCCTCCTTTCTTGGGAACACAATGAACAAGACTTACCCAAGGGCTATCCTCAATTGGATAAATGATACCATCATCGAGAAGTTTTATGATTTCCTTTTTAACAACTTCTTTCATGTTGGGATTGAGTCGACGTTGACGTTCTACCACAGGTTTAATCCCTTCTTCAAAATTGATTTTGTGTTTGCAGAAATTAGGACTAATTCCTGGGATGTCGGATGTTTTCCAAGCGAAAGCTTGTTTGTGATTTTTGAGGACAGAAATTAAACTTTCTTTCTCACTGTCCTTGAGCAATGAAGATATGACTACTGGAAGAAGTGAGTTTCCCTCCAAGTAAGCATATTCAAGATGATCAAGGAGAGGTTTGAGTTCGAGATCTGTGGGTGGTTCTTCGATAGAGGATTTAATTCGCATCTCGTCATTGAAAGTTATTTCTTCAAAGTTTTCTTCCTCTTCCTCTATTTCTTCTTCCGAGTTATCTCCTTCGAATTCTACTTTCATGAAATCATCAAACTCTTTGTCAAAGTCTGTTTCATTGATTTTTTCAAAAGTAGTCATGAATGGATTGGATTCGTTAAGTAATGCGTCTAATTCTTCGTCAGTGACTTCATCAATAACTTCGATGTTGAAACAAGTGTCATCACTGGAATGTGGGTAGCGCATCGCTTTATCGATTAGAAAAGTGATTTGATCTTCTCCATCTCCAAGGTTGTGTTCTTTTCCTTTCACTTTGATGATTGCATCATCGGTATTTAGGAAAGGTCTTCCTAATATGAGTGGCACTTTACTATCTTCTTCCATTTCTAAGATTACAAAGTCCACGGGAAAAATGAATTTACCGACTTGAACAAGCATATTCTCGGCAATACCCACAGGATATTGATAAGAATGATTTTCTAATCGAATGCTCATTTTTGTTGGTTTTAGGCTGTTGTTGCACAACTTGGAATACAGCGAATAAGGCACCAAATTGATACTTGCGCCAAGATTGGATAAAGCATCGCATTTAATATTATTCCCGAAAGTACATGGAATAAGAAAGCTCCCAGGATCTCCGAGCTTTGGTGGGATCTTGTTTTGGAAAATAGCTGAGCATTCTTCATTGAGGAAAGTAGCTGATATTTGCTCTAGCTTGCTTTTGTTATTGAGAAGTTCTTTCAAGAATTTCCCGTAATTGGGCATTCCAGCTAAGACATCAACGAGAGGAACATTGAGTCTAACCTCTTTGATTATTTCAATGAACTTCTTATAACGCTCTTCCATTTTTTCTTTCTTCAGGCGTTGAGGATAAGGAATTTTTGGTGTATACGCCTTGACAGATGGGGTGGTTTTCTTTTTGGTGGTTTGAGTTGTGTTTGGTTCCTCGGCTTCATCCTCACTATCATTGGTGATAGGAGTATTTTCATTAGGATTTGGTGGTGGATCGTACGAGAGACCACTTCTTGTGAAGACAACATTGATATGCTCATTTCTTGTTTGTGGTGGACGGTACGTCTTATCATTTGATGGTTTTGGGTTGGATTGGGTGTTACTTGGCAATGAACCAGATGGTCTAGAGGAATGTTGGTCATAAAGTCTGCCAAACTTGTTTTCAAGATCTTGGATAGATGCTTGATGATTTTTCTGTCCTTGCTCAACTTTGGCTTTGAGATTGAAAAATTGATTTTTGATAAAATCATTTGCAGATTTTTGAGCAGCCACGAATTCTCTCATGGTTTTCTCGAATTCGGTTTCTTCCATCTTTTTTTCGGGGTTTTGTGGTGGTGGATTGTCAGTTCGTGGTTGAGAATCACGGTTGTCATCCCTTGGTCGGCGATCTTGCCAATTTCTAGAATTTCGACCGTAATAGTTACTACGATATCCTCCTCCACGGTATCCTCCTTGGGCGTAATTCGCTTCTCCTTCGTTAGGTCCACCCATAGGCTTATCGTCGCACTCGGACGATTGATGATTTCCTCCACAATTGTTACATCCGTCTCGCATTTCCTTCATTTCATCCTTGATATCTTTGTATTGCGAGTCGATTTTTGAGGTTAAGGCTTCCATCTTCTCCATGAGTTTTGAAGTATCGGTGTTTTCGACAAAAGAAACAATTTTTCGGAGAGGTTTAGTTTTGGAATCTTTGGACCAATCGAGTTTGAGAAGTACTCGATCTTTAAGCAATTGGTGTGCATCGTTGGGAGTCTTATAGAGAAAAATTCCTCCAGCATCAAGGATGCCTTGAGAGATTTCATCTAGTCCATGGTAAAAGATTTGGATAATGGTTCCTTTGGATAGTCCATGTCCATGAAAACTACGAAGCAAATCTTTCATTCGAAGCCAAGCTTCGACAAGTGATTCATTTGGACTTTGGGTGAAAGAAAAAATTTCTCCCATTAATCGATCAAACATGGCAGGTGGAAAGAATCGGCTTAAAAAAGCTTGCCTCATCTCCTCCCAAGTATTGATAATTCCTGGGGTTAATTCATTGTACCATACTTTAGCATCTCCGGCGAGTGATGATGGAAAAAGCTTGAGTTTGATGGCATTGACATCGGTGTCGCCATAACGGAACATGCCGCAAATTTCGATGAATTCGGCAATGTGCTTATGCGGATCGGCCCGCGCACGACCATTGAATTGACGGTCTTTGATCATAGAAAGGTGATGACCCTTCACGGTGAAGTTGTCACCAAGGTTGACAACAACAATAGCACTTCCGGGGGTTGGTGCTACGGCTCGGTTGGTTCCCCACATGGGTTGATCGTCCACCATGGGGAAAGGTAAATTGGTGAAAGGGTTGTAAGCAACTTTGGATTCTACGAGGTTATCAAATGGTGGGTTTGGTACTCTTAGTACACGATTTTCCAATGGTATGAAAAGTGTTCTTCTTCTTCTTCGAATCAAACGTTCGGGGTTGGTAAGAGGTGTAATTGGTTCTATTCCCGCTGCACGAGTGTTCATACAATGTCCTAGAGAATCCAGGTAATATCTAAACACACAGACAAACAACGAAAACAGTTTTCCTGAGATAGATGGGGTAACCGGATCGGTTGCGGGTTGCGACCGATCGGTTAGATCAGTTTGGTATGGTTAAAAACGTAACCGGTTCGGTTTAATGGCAACCGGATCCGGTTGAGGTTTCTGAGAGAAAAATTTGGAGTGAATCGACTGATGGGGATTCAAAACTTAATGAAACACAATCAAATCCCCGGCAGCGGCGCCAAAAACTTGATGTACTACGTGTGTACATGTTTTAAATTTATAAAAGGTGAATTACCAATATTACCAATAACACATACGAGCAAGTATACTCGTCCGTTACAGCAAGATTATAAAGGTAAGTCGGGATCGTTCGCAGGATTTGAGTGAATCTAAGCACAAGTTTGAATCAACAGAGTCTATCCAGAACATATAACAAAGCAAATAGATATAATGAAATTTAGATGATTAAAAACTACACTTGCTTAAACTAGTTTCATATCCTTGATTAATGTGATTGTGTTAACCTCTTAACATGTTGGTTATGATAATTAGTTGGTGTACTAATCTATTGTTCTTACAAGTTAAACCTTCGTCAAGATTTTAGTTCATAAAAACAAGCATTACGTTTAACCAATCAATTCAAGTTTCATAAGTCTACTTGCATAAACTTAAACACAAAAACATCTACTTGTTTCATCAAATTGCTTAAGAAATGGTCAATACAAAAGGTAACCGATCATAGACAAAAGGCTACAATTGATTCTTAACAACTAATCTTACGACCTTTTAGATGTCTCCAACCAATCCAATTTGATAATCAAAAAGTGTTTCTATTACAACCACACCTTAGTTCCTTTGTATAATCAAGAATAATGGGTAAAAACAATCATCCATAGACAAAATGATTATAACTTGTTGAATAACAATAAGTTCTTTCGACCTCTACAATTACTATCAACTAGTCAAACTTGATTAACAAATGTCACTATGAAACTTTAACACAATTGGATCTTAGAATCAACTTGAAATTGAATTAAAACATGTTAACACAATCACTAACTAATCATATGATAATCAACATCATTTAAGCAAGTGTATAAAGAAACTAGCCACTCATAGCAAACATGAACATAAACTTAGAACTTTGAACATTAGAAAACATGATTAAAAGTCTTACAATGCTTGGAATAAGATTACAAATGGTGAAGTAAGGATTCCCAAAGTATTGGGGTAGACTTCTTGGTGATTTGGCCTCCAAATGTGGAACTTCTGGAACTCCAACTTTCCTGGACTTCTAAGGACGAATTTGGGAGCTTAAGAGCTTTGTTTGATGAGTAGAGAGATTTGTATTGAAGTGTGTGTCTCATATGCTCACAAATGACCTTTATTTATACTAGATCCAAAGCCTAGGGTATTAATTGCTGAACTTGGCCTCCAAGGAGTAAGGAAGGGACTAGAATACACCAAGAGAAGGACCTAGAATCGTTTGGATGCAAAGGGGAAACTTAGTGATGAAGATTTGGCAGATACAGCTCCTCTAAACGGATCGGTTACACGACCAACCGATCCGGTTGGTCTTCTACAGCTGGGCCAACTGTTCCGGTTGCGGGAGACGACCGAACGGTTGGTGATGGCAACTTGGCGCTATTAGGTCAGTTTCCAACCGATCCGGTTGCACTCGCAACCGATATGGTTGGATTTCCTGAGTTACGGAAACATGGTCTTTACTTCTTTTTGCCTTGTAGAACTTGGTTCTTCAATCACTATGGTCTTCAAAGGTACTTGAGATACTGATCTGTGCTTGACCTGCTTCACTAAAACGGGAATCTTCTATTTGTTGAACATTACTTTACTTTTCCTTCCGTTTCCCTACACTTGGTTATAAACACTAGACAAACATATTTTGATGCGATTAAGCACTGAAATCACGCAAATATAACCAAATAACATATATAAAAGCACACATAACGCTACTAGAAACATGCACAATCTGAGCGTTATCAATGAGTATGTTTTGATCCGGTACCTGAGACAAACCGTCAGTGTCATACACTGGGCTTGTGTCACTCATGTGGAGCTCTTGCATGTTTGCCATTAACATCATAGCTGCATTAGCCTGCAAGTCCTCCATATCATCATCAGAATCTGCATTAGCCATGAAGCTCTGTTCCTTGTTGGTAAGAGTTCCACCAGCTTCATCCTTGAGAGCCAAGAGTAAAGCTTCTTTGTGATAATCGCTGCCTCTTGTTCTCGGCTATGGGCATGCATTAGCCAAATGAACCTTCTCATTGCAGTTATAGCATCGGAGACCATTAACCCGAGTCTGAGCATTTCCATGATCAACCACGTGAACCCTTTGTTGTTGAGCACCCATGTTATTCCTTCCATTGACGTTAAACCCTTGACCATTACTCATCTGACGACCATTTCCACGATTTTGAACCTCAACCCTTCCATTGTTAATAACAGCTTGATTCCGTGTATTTGATGAGGTGCGAATGCGGTTGTTGGATATGTTAGAAAAACGTCCAAAGGCTCTTGCAATCATAACAAATCCTTGATTCAATGCATCGAAGGCTTCTGCATCCTCATTTGATTCACTGTAGAGTGCTTGATCATTGTTGTTGTTTTATGGAACCAATTGAGTTTCTTGGGATTGTTGCTGTGATGGATCATATGGTGTAATCTGAGCAGTTGGTTGTGGAGGGTTTGTTAAGATAGTTTGCAAGGTCGGGAATTGAGGATAACATGCTTGAGCCCATAAAGCAAGAGTTTGATTATCTGGGAGTGAAGGTGAAGCAGGGACCCCATGGATGATTCTTTCTTTGTCAACTTCTTTTTGGTGGTGCTTCGAATAGTCATACAACAATCCGTATGTAGCTTGATGAAGATTCTTCGCTTGACGGATGAATGTAACATACTTCTCCCAATCAGGACCAAGACAGCTCAGGAACTTTGTGTTGATTGCAATCCTTGGCATAATGATATTATGTTTATCCAAGTCATTGATGATGTCTGAGAACCGATGATGATATGACTCTAATGTCTCCCCTGGTTCAATCATGAAGTGTTCATATGCTAAGTAGATTTTGTATTCCAAATCTTCTTGATTGAGTTCAGTGCCTTCCATTAGAAGATGAATGTGCTCTGTAAGATATAACTTTTCACATACACATCATAACATTAACACAAGGTAGCATATAGATGGAATTCTAGAGAGAGAAAGTTAGAGGTTTAGGGAACTTAGTGAGAGAAAGTGAAAGATATTATTATGAGCTCCAACTCTCTACCTTGGGAGGTAGAGAGTATTTATAGTCTTACATAAATCGCCACACATCGGGCTGTGGATCAGGCATACAGTGGGTAAAGACCCGTCCGTCCTCCATGGTGTTACTTAACTAAATACTACTTAACTAAATATTACTACGACTACGAGCTTTCTAACGATTACATATACTTGAGGTGACCGACTCTTTAATACCTGGAATTTCTAATTCCTAACAATCTCCCCCTAAGGGAGGTCACCTCAATCATGCACTAAAATTACATTGAATACAAACAGATATGACATTAACAATTGTTCTTGCATTCTTGATGTAGTCCTTTGTTCCTAAGCTCGTAGTCATTGATTCTTCACATTGCATGTTTGGTTACTTCAAGTGGAGGTCTTTTACTGATCCACGTGATAATAATTTTGAGCCAGCTTTTGAGATCATCAGCTAGTAGAAAATATCTGATACATCCATTGTGGTGTTGGTATTATGTGATGTTGTGACATTCGGACCGACATGCTCACATTCTGGATCATGATATATTCTCATCAGAGTAGCGGAAGCATTTGTTGATTCATGATATTGGCAGCAGCGTAGCAGAAGCATGGAGTAAAAATATCAGAGTCATTGATGCACTAATCATGATTTCTTTTGAGATGAATGTGTTAGGTGAGCATGCGGCTATGGATTGACCGCTTCATTCTGATCAGCTGCAAACGTCGGGTGTACCTGCATAAGACAGTTAGCAATAAAGCGCACGAAAGTGTCTTTGATCACTTTCGATGAATTGAGGTACACGGCCCACGGTTCCCCGTTGATCAGTACAAGTACTGCCTGTGATCAGGTATAATTCCGAAGAATTTCCTTGACAGGGTTTCGCAGCTGCTCTAGCTGTTCTCAAACCGGAACGTCTCAAAGAAGACAACACGGAGTGAGTGAACCAGCGAATTTCCGTCCACTGATTGATGAAAAGAGATTTGAAAAACAATCGTGTATTGCTCAATAGAAATTGTTTTTGCAATATAACGAAGGTTTTAATGAAAATCAATTATCAATCATAAAACACCTTTTGATTTGAAAAATTAGTACACGGTCGACGTGCTAATGAAAAGAGTTTTAAAGCACAAAGACCGGTTTTTCAAAGGTATCCGTCAATCCATAACCTGAACCAGGATTGATTCAAAAGAATGAATCGCCCCATTGTTTCTGTTCAGTTGTCACATGGTTGATCTGTATAATAGATCTCACATGCCACCTACCAGGAGCTTGTTAGATGTTGGCTCCAGAAGGCTTTCCATCTTCATTGTGAGTATGTTTGCATATCACTCAGATGTTCTGGCAATACCACAAGGATAATGCGTAGGACTCAAGATATAATCTCTCTTTCCACATTGTGTGAAACAGAGAGTCTTCATTGAAAGTGTCCTAATGAGATTTATTGATGATCTCGTGGCTCTAGACTCAATTTGTGCATATTTGGATCCTGTGCCGGAGACTAGGGAGAGGGTCTCCTTCTTCAATATCAACAATCTCTAAGAGAAAGTCGATAGATAATGTCGGTTCCCCGTGAGAATGAAACAAGTCCTTTTAAGAGGAACTTGAGTGGTTTGGGAAGTTGAAGTGCAGTGCGTCACTGGGTCCATGACGTCTTGTCTTCAATACCGATGTTACCATCAGTAGCATATGAATTGAACCCGGTTTCTGCCCTAAGGTTGAATAAATGGAGGGCTATTTGTTTTCACCCTTTTCTCATTCAATTCTTTTTAATTCTTCAACCCCTTCAGTGCTTACCGAGACTTCATAGCTAGAACCTTGTTGGGTTTATTCCAGTACTAGCTCAGTCTTAGTCCGCACTCTTCCCATATCTCATTTTTCTCCTTTTATCATCATACCTAAGAACTTCTACACTAACTAGTGGATTGTCCCTGGGTAGATCCCTCCGGTTCTGGCGGATCATGGGAACACATACCTAACCTTATCATCCTTATATCACCGTACATAAAGTAAAGTTGGTCGGTCTATTTGGTATTGTTCATCTGCCATTGGAACCAATTGAAAACCATTTGAAAATCAATTCAGATACTTGTGATATATTATCAAAGCATTTTGTACCTGAATTGTTTTTGATATTTTTAGAACGAGAACTCCCCCTCAACATGTGCATCAAGTATTTGAAAATGTTTTGCACACGGAGGCAAGAGAAAGAATTAACTTCTTTGATTACCATTTTCTAAAAGATATCAACATCACTTCCCTAATCGAATCAAGTAGATAAAGCATTTTGGGGAAGGATGAGGTTTTCATGATTTTGCTCCCCCTCAATATGTGCCTCGAGATTTGAAAAGAGTTTTGCACATACTAGAGGGAACCTGCACATTGAGATAAGTGATCACGTTTCAAATCATTGTGGTTTAATATAGATGCTCCCCCTCAATGTGTGCATGGAAAATTTGAAATCGTTTGTCACTTACGGGGAGGCAAACATGCTAATCACTTAAGAAACCATTTATCGAATTATCAGTTTAAATCCTATTTAAATCACAACTTCTCCCCGATCACAATTATTTAAACATTTGAGATTTGTGATCTCTGTAGATTTAAATTGATTTTGAAAGCTTTTAAGGAGAATTGTGACTTGATTATGAAAGCGTTTTAACTGATAAGGATCTGATGTTGAGATTTTAAACTCCATTGGTTAAACATGCATGTACATCTTTTGAAAACAATTTAATGCCAAATAACTTTTTAATTTAATTGAAATCATTCTCCCCCTCAATCAATGACATAGGTTGTTGATTGAGCGATAGAGATTTTGACAGATAAGTCCTGATGATTATCAAAAATAGAGACCGAGTTATTTTTCAAAGCATTTAGTTTTCAGCAGATAAATGTTATAGAATCAGAGCATGGAATTTGAAAACATGGTAAAACATGGCTCTGTTCTTTCTTTTAAAACCGGGTTATTGCCTGAAAATGACAATAAACCATTGTTTCTCTTTCTCCCAAAAATATTTTTTGATTTTTTTTTTTTTTTTTTTTTTAAATTCGAACAACATCTAAAGTCCCGTGTCATTCTTTGAATGACAGCACAAAGACCGTAGATATAATCGAACTGAGAAAAACATGACAAATTGACAATATTTTTTGAAGATTTTTCGATTTTTTTTTTTATGGATTTTTGAAAGTTTTATATTTTTCTATTTGGTTTTATAGGGTTTTATAATTTTGTATTTTGCTTTTTGGATAAATATATACAAAGATATAGATGAAGAAAGACCTTTACTCCTCGTCTTCCTCCTGAAGACGTTTGAGTGTTTCTGGTTGAAGGCTTTTCAAGCCAAGTCGAGGAAGAATAAACTCAAAACGTTCTCTTGGAAGAGCTTTGGTGAAGATGTCTGCTAACTGGTATTCTGACTTAACAAAATAGAGTTCCACCACACCGTTTTCCACTTGCTCCCTGATGAAATGATGTCGGATGTCAATGTGCTTTGCTCTTGAGTGTTGTACGTTGTTGCATGAGAGAGCAATAGTACTTTTATTATCACAGTACAGAGGGATTATGTTGAATTCAAAGCCATAGTCAGATAATTGGGATCTCATCCAAAGGATTTGAGCACAACAAGATGACATGGCTATGTATTCAGCCTTTGTAGAGGAAATAGAAGTACTCATTTGCTTCTTTGAAGACCAGCTCACAAGCTTATCACCCAAAAACTGAGCACCTCCTGATGTACTTCAACGTGTATCTTGACAACCTGCATGATCAGCATCTGCATAGGCCGTTAGTGACATACCGGTGTCCTTCGGGTACCATAGTCCCATATTGATGGTTCCTTGGAGATACCGAAAGACCCGTTTAACTGCTTCAAGGTGCTTTTTAGTAGGCTTAGCCTGGTATCTAGCACACATGCAAACAGCGAACAAGATGTCTGGTCTACTAGCCGTGAGGTACATCAGGGACCCAATCATACTACGATATTTCGTTTGGTCAATCATGATCCCTGAGTGGTCCTCATCTAGTTTGGTTCGGTCAATCATGGGGGTGTCAACAGGGTCACTTGAATCAAATCCAAATTTCTTTAAAATCTCTGTTGCATATTAAGATTGATTAATGAAAATGCCTCCGGGACTTTGTGAAATTTGTAATCCCAAGAAAAATGACATTTGTCCCATCATCGACATTTGAAATTTGGAACCCATTTCTTTTGAAAAACGATCACATTCATTGGGGTCAGTCGAGGCAAAGATAATATCATCAACATAAATTTGAACGTGAATTAAATGTTTGCCTGACTTTCTGGTGAACAATGTTGGATCAACTGCTCCTTTGCTAAATCCGGTTGATAGAAGAAACTTTGACAGTGTATCATACCATGCCCATGGAGCTTGCTTTAAACCGTAAAGGGCCTTCTTCAAACGATAAACGTGAGTAGGATGCTCTTGATTTACAAATCCTTCAGGTTGGCTGACGTAGACGACTTCTTTAAGATCTCCGTTCAGGAATGCCGTCTTCACGTCCATCTCATAGACTACCATGTTCTTACTAGCAGCATTAGCCAAAAAGATTCTGATAACCTCGATTCGAGCAACAGGAGCAAAAGATTCTTCAAAGTCTATACCCTCCTCTTGACGGTATCCTTTAGCAACTAATCGAGCCTTGTTCTTTAACACATCACCATGCTCATCAAGTTTCACTTTGAAGATCCACTTTAGAGCAGTGATCATATCACAATCTGGAGCAGGTACTAATTCCCATACATCAAGTCGATCAAACTCATGAATTTCTTCTTGCATGGAATTGAACCAGTTGTCTTCATCCATGGCGGTTTTAACATCTTTTGGTTCGATCTTAGAGAGTACGGAGTTGAAGAAGCACCATAAGGCATCTGTTGCAAGTTGTTTCCGTGTGGATACAGGATGAGAGGGATTTCCAATGATGTTGTCCAATGGATGATCGTGAGTCCATTTACTGAGGTGTTCATGTGGCAGTGGTTGAGGGACTAAAGTAGCAGAGTCGATGTCTCCTGAAGAAGATGGTTCTGATGAAGATTCAGGAGCAAATACATTTTCAAATGGAGCATCTTCAGGAGTAGCAAAGGGATTAACTTCATCATTGATGCTAGAAACAGTTCCATGATGTACATTCGAAGATAGATGATTTGATGATGAGACAGAGTGATCAGCAGCAGGCGCTTCTTGACTTAATGAGATTGAGACTGAAGGGTTGACTTCATTCATAGGGATAGGAGCAGCCTCTGTTGATGGATTTGACATTTCATCAGCATTTGTTTCATAGTGTTCATCAAACATTGGATCGAACAATTTCCTTAAATCATCTTCTGATGGAGGTACATATGGAGCTGTTGGAGAGGGATATGGTACAAGGGATGAACCAATGGGACTGTTTTGAAGTGCGGGTCCAGAACTGGATTGTCCAGGAGCCATAGGACCACTGCGATAGAAACTCTCTCTGACTATCTTTATCAACCCATAAGTAGACAATTTGAACCGGAACAAATGATTTCTCGACATTAATGCATTCTTCCTAAAGGTATACATGTAGAGACTGATCTAGAAGATTCACCACAAATGTCTTCGAGCGAATAAGGTAGTCATTTTCCTTAATGTTCATGTGGTTGATTTATAGCGTGCACAATGAGAGGAACAATAATCCGTAAAGATTTGGCAAAGGAATACCAAAGAGCGGATCATTATCCATGAACAACAATCCGTGAAGATTTGGCAAAGGAATACCAAAGAGCGGATCATTATTCATGAGTGCAACTGCAATATTATGATAATCATTATCAACGCCTTGAGGAATAACTGGAGATAGGGCTTTTTGAGTAGTCTGAGTTGTACTTCTTTGATGATGAACCAGTTGAGTCAATAGAAACCGGAGCATGAGCTTCAGAAGCTGGATGATCAACATTCGTCGAAGGTTGAAGGTACTCATCAAACATATCTTTGAAAAACAATGAATCCCAAACATTGATTCCCAATTATCCTTAGTAAGTGAAGCATTAGGCGTTGGAGGAGAGTCATCAAAATTCAAAACAATGAATCCCAGTTATCCTTAGTATATTCACTCATAATCAAAAAGAATATACACTCATCATCATCAAAAATAAAGTCGTATAACCATTATTCAAACATCCATCATCATGTAGTATATTCACTCTTCTCCCCCTCAAAAATTGCATCCGAAGTTGCCATTTTTGATTTAACAAGTGAATAAGAGTATACACCAATGATCATAGATCCACTTGATGATTGAATGAGCGTGGAAAAACATGAAGCTTGTTGATGAATAATGTAGATGAGTATGGCCATTCATGAGAGAATTTCTCTTTAGCTGAAGATAAAGCGCACAGAAGAGCGTACACTTTTCTTTTCTTTGAAGAACGGGGCCTGGAGTGATATCTGCAGACACCATTATGATGAAGAACGAGGCCTGAACTGATGTGAACAGACGTCATTGTTTAGAGCCCAGTTATATGTTTAGAGCCGCCCGAATCCAAATACCAAGGGACGACTTGTACGACCTGCTTTGGACAACAGACGAAGACAGAGAATTGGAAACATTGGATCCCCACGTGCTCATGGGGTCCTTTTGGTTAGCACAAACAATCTTTGAATCAGCAGAAACCCTAGGTGCAATGTCATTGTCACTAGGAGCTAAACTAGTAGAAGCATCAGACTTAGTCGAGGGACATTTTGTGCTTAATGGGATTGTTCTACCAGTTGGCTTCCAAACCTTAACAGGCACTACTCTAGGCATAGTGGATCTAGTTAAGGGGCAAGGTTTGCCATTCGTGAATATTCGACCTGTTGGCTTCCACTGAAATCCTACATTGGTAAAAACCTTCCCTGTAGGTTTCCAGGATTGCTTAATCTGTTTCGCTCTCCAAACTTTCTTAACTGGGTTATGAATCTTAGACCTCAGAAATAACACATCACATTTATCATGATTACCAGAAATTAAACATTTTTTGCAGACAGCATAAGGCCTCGAATTAATTTTAGTAAGCTTAGAGCTAATACTAGAACTAACACGATTCTTTTTGTTCAAATCAAACTTCTTGTCCCTATGGTGTTCTTTCACTTCCTTATCATGAACACTTTTAGTTTGCGTAATCCTATCCTTCTTTGCATAGCTTCTAGGTTTTGACCCGCTAACTTTAGTGTCAATCTTAACATCTGTAGAAGTAACGATGGGAACATTACATGGCTTCACTACTTTCTGCATTCCTGGTCTAGAAGTGCTGGGATTTGAAATTCTAGGAGGCACATCACAGGTTGCTTGCTTGAATTTAGATATGGAACAAGGCATATCAAGGGTCACATGCTTGGCTTTAGGCATAGAACGGATTTCCTGTTTGGCACTAGGCATAGAACAAGGCTTCACAGCTTTGCCTTTTTCACCTAAGGGTTTTGGACATGTTGCAATTACACATTCAAGCAGCTCTTGAGATCGTTTGGCCTGGAGGCAAGCAAACCTAATTTCACTATCAAGAGGTTTGTTAATGAAATCCTCTTCGACAATCTCACGGAGACATTCTAGACTATCCTTAAGGTGAGCACAGTAGTCATGAAAAGCATGTTCATTATTCCTAAGATGAGGAGGAATATATTTAACTGTCACAGTGTATTTGCAATCTAAGGGTGATTTTGAGACAACATTCTTATTGAAAACAAGTGGCAGTTTCCCATTTCCCTGACTTCTCAGATTCTCAATTTCCTTTTGTAAAGACGTTATTTTTTCGTTGTTTTGGTCACGGGTGACGTTTATTGAATCATATAACTCTTTAAAATGTCGTTTAACCTTTTCATTTTCTTCTAGAAAACTTTCGTTTTCCTTTTGTAAAGCATTTACTAGGTTTTGAAGATGAAACGTTTGAGAATTCTGAGAATCTAAAGGAGGAGGCATTTGGGAGCCTGTCATATTGTTCGTTTGACCCTTTAATTGAGAGATTTGGGCTTTCAACTTTCTGATCGTGTTGCACTGAGCTTGAATCTGTTCATCACGTTTGTTAATTTGAAAAACTGCATCAAACTCTGGAGCATCTGAAGATGTCTTGATATTTGAAGTTTTGACATTTTCTTTGAGATGTTGATATTTGAGTTGTAAATTAAAATGCTCAACTTCTAGTTTAGAAAAATGTTTAACCAAATTGTCGTGATCATCCAGTTCAATTTTCTCGTTTAGTTTAGAATTAGTTTTTCAAGCTCAATGACACGATCATGGGAGACTTTCAGGGCCACAGATAGTTCATGAAATTTGGAAGCATTAATAGAGCAATTTGAAGCAGTGAAAAAGATATCTTGAGCAACACATTCAGTAATAAGAGTCTCATTTAAGGTATGCAAGTTCTTCCTCTCAATCTCATTATATTTTAGTGCACGCTCATAATCACTAACTTCAACTACCATTGCATCAAATTCCTTTTCCATTTCTTTAATATCTGATTTTATCCCCTTTTAAGACTCTCAAAATGATCTTTTAGTTGTTTAAAGAAAGGCATGACCTCAGTTAAATAACATTCTTTCATTTGCTCAAAACCCCTTTCCCCTTCAGTTATCCCAGTGGGTGTGATCCTTTTCTTACAAGTTTTCTCAAAATCGGTAAATAGTTGAAGAATAACATATTGACTGATTAAGGTCTTGCTCTTAGTGGCAATAGTTCTAGGAACTAAATGCATTGGTGTATTTGGAGGATACACAGTCGCTTTAGGGAATTTCCTACAAGGGGATTCTTTTCAACAAGATTTTCAGCCTTTTGCAAGTCCATATCCTTTTTCCAGAACACTTGTTCAGGGGTCAATAGAGTCTGAGGCTTAAACATGTTTAAGGATATCCAATTTTCCTTAGTGTAATCATGGGGTTTTATCGTTATCTTGTTCTTTTTACACTCAGGATCTTCTAGCTTCTTATTCATTTTCTCCCTAGTGACTTCATCTGATTTCTTATCTTCCTCAGTGCACTCAGCGCAACTAGGTTTCTGTCTAGGCTTAAGGATCTCATTACCATCATACAGTACCTTATGAGCATTTCTAGCCTTTTTAATTACCTCTGGATTAGGTTCCTCAACAAGGGGAATGCTATGCTTATCGCTTAAGACTCTATGCTTAGTGATCATGTGAGCAGTCTGAATGGTATTCCCTTGTACGTACAACTTATTTTCAAGCTTGTTTTTCAAAGTTTTTAGATTGGAAAAATCATTCAAAAGTTTTGATTCCTTAGCCTTGAATTCTTGCTTAAGCATTTTAACATTTTCTTGAAGTTCGTGTTTTTGCTTAGCAGTTTTAGAAAGCTTTTCTTGTAAGGAGTTTAACTCTTGTTTTAATACTTCTTCTCTAAACCTACTTTTTCTAATAGTTGTACGTATTTGGACATCCATTTCCTGCTCACGGGTGGTCAACTCAAACTTAGCACGCTGTTCATAAATAGTAACCTGATCCTTATATATGTTAAGCTCAGTGGTAAGGGAATCATCAGGCACAAATGCAGCGTACTCATGCAGTTCATAATCATCATTTTGAGTAGAAGATGCACAACTAGGTACAGCAGAAACATCCATGCAACTTACCTGAGCATTGACATGCACAGGCTGTGACGGTTGCATCTCTATCTTGGGTACATCCGAAGCTTCCATGGAGCGTTCCTTTGCATTAACTTGCACAGGTTGTGTCTGGTGCACCTCTCTCTCTTGTGAATTTGAGCACGAAGATTCCATTTTTCCATTATCCGACTCATCATTTTTGTTGTCACTGACATTCTGCATTCAGCAACACCCGATTCTTCAACATATACATTACCCAACTTATCACAACAATCTTTCAACTGCACCTGACACTCATTCACGTCTTCATTCTTTTGAGCAGATTCTTCAATGTACTTTTTCACATTATCCATGAGTTGGATAAATGTCTCAATGAATTCCTGAATTTCCATTCCAGTATGTTTTTTGAAGGAAATTCCAGTCAAGTGTTGATCGTAATCTGCTGAATATTCCCCACTGATGAATGGCTGAAATTGTTTGTAGATTACTTGAAGAGCTGCACTGGAACCATCCTTTTGAACCTCTTTATTGGTAAGTTGCAGCTTTAAGTGTTCTAAGTTCAACAACAAGCTTCTTGTCAATGTAGGTAAGTCCTGGCGGAAAAGAGCACTACATGTTCGATCCCCAGCTATGGATAACAGCTGTATGAGGTGCAGATGAAGTAGCTGATATGGCTCAATGCTGCATTCCATTTGCATGGCATTCTGTAGCAGGTGCAATTCATTCTCATTGTACTCAGAACATGAAGATTTCACATCCTCATTGTTTAATTCAAACATCTTTAATCGTTCAGTGTAGCAATCATTAACATTATTGTCCACAGCATCATACAATTTAAGCACTTCTGAAATCACTGGGTCAGTAGAGTAAGACATGATGTGGTGGAATGCACGGGATTTTACAAGTCTATGATTTAAACCGAGAAATAGAATCTTTCGCGGGATTTTACTAAAATCAAGACCAAACCGTTAAGCAATGACCAATGGAATGTGTTAAGATGACTGATGGATCGACACAATGATAGACAATTGTGTGTTAGGACTTATGATTGTTTGTGGGATAAGCAGAGATGTTGTTTGGTTGTGATTTGGGTTGGTTGTTGCACGATTTTCCCGAGAATTTTAGGTCTAAAAACATAAAAACCTCAATAACTTCTGTTCAGAGCGGATTTAGCCCTCGAAGGTTGACCCGAATCAACTTTAGTTTATTCGGCGTGACATTCTCCTCGTTCTCACGGTCGTTTTGATGGGTAGAACGCTGAAAACGGAGTTACGGATCAAAAGTTATAGCCGTTTGAAGTTTTGTCGGGAAAAGTCAACAAGTCGCTAAGAATTCTTGAACCAAGTCGCTAAGACCAAGTCGCTAGGACCCAAGTCGCTGGACACTTAATTCGCTACACCACTAAGTCGCTAGAGTCCCAAGTCGCTAGACAAAAGCAAGTCGCTAAGTAGTAACTCGCTACAGACCAAGTCGCTAACCAAATTTTGGCAGCAATTCGCTACACAAGTCGCTAGAGACACAAGTCGCTAAAGAGCAACTCGCTACTGACCAAGTCGCTACCACAAGTCGCTACCCGTAGTGGAGAATCCACTACTTGTACTTTAACTCGCTAGATCTAACTCGCTAGCTCCAACACTGTAAGTCGCTACAAAAATGTGAAGCAAGTCGCTACCAAGAAAATATTCCGTGAACTAAGTCGCTAGCTTGAAAAACCATATAAACCTCACTTTTCAATCCAAAACAACCCAACCAAGATGATTCAAGCTTACCAAATGAAAACCTAAACACTTTTGATGATTCTAAACATAAAAGTACAACCAAAATCGAAACTTTAACACTAGAAATCAATCAAATGATGCAAAACCACTAAACTTTTTCAAACTCAAAACCACCTAAAAACCACTAGAAATCCAAAGATGTGCAAGATATGATCTAACCATGGCTCTTGATACCAATTGTAAGATATAACTTTTCACATACACATCATAACATTAACACAAGGTAGCATATAGATGGAATTCTAGAGAGAGAAAGTTAGAGGTTTAGGGAACTTAGTGAGAGAAAGTGAAAGATATTATTATGAGCTCCAACTCTCTACCTTGGGAGGTAGAGAGTATTTATAGTCTTACATAAATCGCCACACATCGGGCTGTGGATCAGGCATACAGTGGGTAAAGACCCGTCCGTCCTCCACGGTGTTACTTAACTAAATATTACTACGACTACGAGCTTTCTAACGATTACATATACTTGAGGTGACCGACTCTTTAATACCTGGAATTTCTAATTCCTAACATGCTCCCACATTGCTTTAGCAGTCTTTTGAGCATCAACACTACGAAGTATCGAATTGGGTAATTCCAAAAGGATATATTGCATTGCAATTTCATCAGCTTCTAAGTGAAGAAGTTGGTCAGTAGTAGGTTGATCAAGACCGACAACGTTGGTAACATCATATCTTGGTGGATTAGCATTCGGATCTCCAGGTACAGTGAGAGTAGGCATCTAAAAAGGATCTTCAAGGATGACTTTCTTCAAAAACTTACCATGTCGCTTCTTTAGATCACAAAACCTAAAGAACCTTATCACCCATTGATCGTAGTTTCCGGGAGTGAGCATTGGAGGTCTGTTAAGGGATCCAGCTTCATGAATGGATTGTTGGCTATTAAAGCTTCACACATCTTTGCAAACCAAGAGGGTTCCTTTGGTGTTGTAACATTCATAGCATACTTGGCGGGATACTGATTTTGAAAGTATGTATAATGTTGTACTTGTTGACGAGGGTTTGGTGGAACCATTTGTGGTGGAAGAGGGTTTGCTCCTTGAGGAAAGTGTTGAAATTGTTGTTGAAATTCTTGCAATTTTTGTGGAGATGGTGGAGGATATTGTTGATAGAATTGTTGTTGTTGTTGTTGAGGATACTCATGAGGAAAGTAGCTAGAGTATGGTGGTTGAGACATATTGAAAATTGTGTTGATGATGGATCTTTGTAGTCGAATGAAACTTGGTTGATGAAGTAACCTTAAGGGTAGAAAACAGCTTATGCGTAGAAAGTGACTTACGCGTAGTACCCAACTTACGCGTAGAAGAGCTTACGCGTAGTGATAGCTTACGCATAAACTTAAGGAAAACGTAGCTTAGGCGTAAACCAAAGACTTAGTAGTAGAATCCTTATGCGTAATATTTCCTTATGCGTAAGACAAGCTTAGGCATAAGAAATGCTTAGGCAAAGAAGATTCTTCGTGTAAGTATTAAGCTTAGGCGTAAAACTAGGGTTTTACCCAAAAATTCTTTACACTTATACCAGTGTAAAAGATATCCAAATTCGAAGTGTTTTTAGGCTTATCCAAGCAAGAAAACACTGAGTAAACCAACAGCTCTGAAGATCAAATGATTAAATGCTTACGCATAACTTCTGCTTAGGCGTAGACTTTGAGCTTACGAGTAAAACTAGGGTTTTACTAGGAGTAGAAAGTACAAACTATCACCAAAACTGATTTTTTATGCCCAAAAGTGTTTTGTAACCTGATTTGAATGATGAAATAGCTTCAATATCACCAAAATAACAAGAAAGTTTGAAACTTGATGATTCAAAACAAAATTCACCCTTACGCGTAGACAAAACCACACAAACAAAACCAAGCTCAAAATATAATCTACACAAGTAAAGTTTGAAACTTTTTGCTAAAAACTTAAACTTTAACACTAAATAAACCTTGAACCACAAGAATCCTGAGTTTTTAAGTGTAAAAATTTGAGCTTTTAAGCGTATGAAAATTTATGTTAAAAAAAATCCACGCGTATGAGATAAAACTTCAAAAACAAAAGTGTTTCACCCAACTAGATGGCGATTGATACCACTGTTAGGTCACCATAATGTAACACAAGCATCAATATGTAAGAAATAGATAGTGATGTGATCGGATGAACACTAAACACACAAACACGTATGAGTAAGGAAATATTATGCATAGGAATTTATGTAAAGTGAACAACAAACCTTCAAATGAAGGTTTACAAAGGTATTTATAGGGGAAGGGACTAGGGAAACACTACAAGTCCCCTTCCTTCCTTATTAGACTTGGGCCAAGGCTTATGGGCTTTCTACATAAGCCTTGCCATCAATACAAACATAAAAGCCTAATTAAGCAACCTATTACATATTGATTACTAAAACTTGAAATATAGTTTAGGAGTGATTCCAACAGACATCCCTCAAGTTTTCTCTAGGATCAACTTCAATTGCCTACTCTGCATCAATGGAAAAATTTGTCTTGTCTTTGTCCTTGAATTCTACAAAAGTGTTCGTATCATTAGAAATAATGATGGAACCATATCTATCTCTTTTGTCATCAACAATCAAAAATTCATCCTAACTCTCGTCGAGTTTGCATGAATCCTTCGCATTCCATGCCAAGGTGTGTGTATGTACTCAAGTGATTGGTCCCTTGCCAAACTCAATGAGATGGTTGACACTCACCATGTCTATCTCACTCCTCTTGAGGAACCCGTTACGGTAAGGGATGCCATCTTCATTAAAAAAACCTCACAAAATCGTGTCACTCAAAACTCCAAAGTCATTCATCAAGACCCATTCCAAATGGAACTCTTTAAGATGTTCGCGTTGTACAATAAATGGGAACAAATCCTTAGAGAGAATGTCGTTTGCTTGGTTGGGAACAAAGGTCATCCAAATGCTTTCCTTATCTACATGATCTATTATCTCATCAATGAAACTCCTTTCAACCTAGCCTACTACATGGTCAAGAGAATGGCAAGTGTCTTTAGAACCGAGAAAATGGTACTTGTCTATGCTATTCTTCTCACTCGCCTAGCAAGATTTGTAAGTGGATTACAACCATCTCCTATGACGGATGACCATTTTTTTTGTGATATGTCATGGTACCTCTCACCAAGGGAAGAACAATTAGGTTCATGGTTGAGGGAAAAAGGCCACATCGTCCCACCGACTCATCCGATGAAACCGAAGGTGAGACTAGCAATCGCATACACAACTATCAACTTGACCCCATCTCATACATTGATCAATTTCCCGACATTTCAAGTCCTTCACAAGAATTTCAATAAACCAAGGGAATGTTCAAGTGCATTGCTCACTTCCTCATGGGTAAGAAGAAGAAGTGAAGATGAGATGGATATTTGGAGGTGATTTGTATGTATAACTATTGGTCCTCTTTGAAACTTGTTATGTATGTTTAAAAGAATGTAGTTTTCGTATGGTATAACTAAACTAATATCGTGGTGTGATGAAGCAAGAATGTTTCAACAAAAACAAACTAAGTAGGAAATTTTTACCATTTTTGATCTTATATCAAAAGTTGGTCATTATCTTATTTACTTGCTCATATGTCGTTTCTACATGCAATACTTACTATGTTTTACTTGTATACATATATGCTTGTTGTAGATATCATTGGTTTCAAAATTGATAAGTGGAACTAAATCTTGCACCCTTTCAGTCAAGGATTCGTTCTCAGATGTCAGATCCGTTGGCTATAACTAGTTGGATCCCTCAAGGGAAGGATCTGTGGGATCCGGGTAGACAGAAGCTTGATTCAAGCAATTTTGCATCAATCCAACCTTCCAGACCTTATTAGACAAGTTGAACATGCTACATTAGGATCACTTAAGTTTTTCTTAGGCTTAGTTGATCCCACATTCACTCATGGATGACTTAGGATCACATTCAAGGTGTTTTTGATTTGTCATTGCTTCAAAACTTACCATCTTTCCTCTCCAGTATTTACTGATTGTTTCTATCATCTCAAAATACCTAGTTTGATATTTCTATTATTTTTAGAAAATTGATTTTACTCATTTTGACCTTAAAATGCTCTAAAATCTTTTTTTTCATGTCTTGTGATTTTTAAGGAATTTTCTAAATTTTTCCTTAACCACCATCTGTTTCTACAACCATTTACCATCCTCAAAACTCTTAGTGTTATCCATGATCACTCACTGGTGTGTCTAAAACTCCTTTCTCTCCATAAAAGTCATCATTGGATATTCTCACTCATTATACTTGGCCGTTTAAGTCTTCTACCATTTAAGACACCTTAGTGGACCAAATCACTCAGGATATGTAGGTACTAGA
Organism: Chrysanthemum makinoi; assembly: GCA_910596185.1. Classification (NCBI taxonomy): domain Eukaryota; kingdom Viridiplantae; phylum Streptophyta; class Magnoliopsida; order Asterales; family Asteraceae; genus Chrysanthemum; species Chrysanthemum makinoi. The sequence goes on along the minus strand of OU343218.1, from coordinate 39,925,438 downwards.
CCTTTCTACAACAATATCATTCTTTTTCTTAGCTTGTGATAGCCCGATGCTTAAAGCTAGCCGGATCCTTCTAGGGAGGGATCCGTTGGAACCGGCTGCACAGAAATGTTATTATCACTTTATATAATCATTTCAAACCCTCTTAGTTAACCTAAAAACTCCACATTATCTTAAATGACTCCCTAGAACATAGCAACATTGTAGTTGACTCTTGTGCATGCAAATAATTGCAATTTGAAGAACTTTAGTGGTTTAGGCTTTAATTCACTTGCCTAATTTCTCCCTTTATAAACCACTTATGTTTCTATTTCCAAACCACCATTCAAACACTCATTCTTGGTAGTTAAACTTTCTCTTTCAATTCGTACCTTTTACCATTTCACCATGAGAAAAGCACTGAGTGCAAACTCATCAACCAAAGGCCCTTCAAGGAAAATTACTCGTGTTGTCCATGAAGTCTCATCAACCGAGTCATCACCCAACAAAACTCCAAACATTAGAGTTCCTCTCCAACCAACTCTACCCATTAAACCAGCTCCTCAAAGACTTGTTCCCACCAAACAACCTTTGCCAAACACCACCATACCTTCAAAACTAAACACTCCTATCTCTACTAAAGCAACCAAACCTTCACCTCTAAAACCTAGAGCTCTCTCCTTCAACACACCTCACTCATCTCCAAACCTATACCCTCTATAAGATTTGCTACCCAGGCCTTCTCATCCACCACCATTGCCCACATTCCAATCAATTGAAAAAATGAGACCACACAAACCCTCTCACCAAAACCTCGGGGTTGGAACTTCACTAGCACCCGTGTCTTTCTCTCCTTCACCCTCAAATGGTTCATTTTGAATTATGAGGAATTTCCAACCTCAACAACCACCATATGGATGTTGATACTTCTTTGCCTCCACCACCAACACATATGCCACCACCTCCTTCATCAAACTTACCTCTACAAACTTCTTCATTCTTGCCATACAAATCGAACTTACCTCCACAAAATTCTCTATCCTTTGTGGAACCTCCACCATCTTCATCAAACTTACCTCCACAAACTTCTCTATTCCTACCACCACCATTTCCAAGCCATGACAATGATTGCTATCATTGTCAACATGTCCAAGGGTTAGTCCATGAACTACGTGATGAAGTACGTTTCATGTTCTATCACCTTCTTGAACATTTTGATGAAGTCAACAAACCTAATCGTCCCTAAACCTTGGAATGCAAGCACAAGTGGTGTTCTTTCTAGTCTTAGGCAAAACTTTGGTTGTTAGGATTTTTCTTATTTTATTACATGTGTGTATCATTTTCTTAGTTTTAGAGAATTGAGATATGTGTATCATTTTTCTCATTTTATTAAATGAAACTACATGTTTGTATGTTATATAGTTATGTGAACATATTTGATGAAACAATACATGACTTACTCAGACCTTTACGTCATTATTTGTGTCTACATTGCTGCTACTAAGTTGCAGGAACCCGGATCCCTCAAAATTGTCTTGACGGATCCCTCAAGTGAAGGATCCGGCAGAACCGGGTGGACATAAATACTTTTTGAGCTAACTTTAAAGCTCATTTGCAGGAAACAATGCACCATATACTTGTTTTATAACCTTTGTTTTGTAGATTTTTAAAATACACATGAAGACTTTGACGCCCTCAATGAGGGAGAGCTTTTCATCAAAGAAAAACATTACAAAATACTTGCAATACACACACTTAGTCTTCCTAACTACTTGACGCCCTCATCAAAAGGGAGCATTCATCAAGGGGGAGCTTTTCGTCAAAACAGAAATGTCGCAAATTACTTGCAGTACACTCATTTAGTCTTCCTAATTACTTGAAGCCCTCACCAAAGGGAAGCATCCGTCAAGGGGGAGCTAAAACGAGACCCTTTTTCTTAACTTACTACTTCTTCTCTCTACACTTATTTCTCTAAATATTTCTCCTCTAAACTTCTTAACTTGTATAAACTTTTCTTAAAACCAGTGTTGCAAAAATCAGCCGAATCAGCCGATTAATCGCCTATTAATCGGTAATCGGCCATACACCTTGTAGAATTTTGAAAATCGGTCAAAAAATTGGCCAGGTAAAAAAATCGGTCAAAAATCGGCCGATCAAAAATCGCCAATCGGTTCAAAAATCCCGAAAGGAAACGGCCGAATCGGTCAAAATTGGTCGAATCAATCGGTCAACTTAAAAAATAATAATTTCACTATGACGCTGTAATGTTAGTTTCTTTTTTATTGAGGTTTGAAAACATAGTAGGCTTGGAATTAGTTAAAATCTTTATTTTTGTCTCCAGAATTACCCAAAACTTGCAGGAAATGCCAATCCAATTAATCACCAATTAATCCCGCCTTGATTGATTACTCGAGTAGGTGGTCAAAAATTGATTTTGCTTAAAACTCTTTCTAAATCTTCTACTATGTGTTAGTTTCTTTTCGACGCTCTTTTTGTTTCGACAAAAAAGGAGGAGAAGAGAGTAAAAACTCCAATTCAAAATTTTACGAATTTTATTTTTTATTTAAAATAATTTTATGTTTTTGTCATCAACAAAAAGGGGGAGATTGTTAATACAAATAAAACATAAAAACGTTTATTTATATTTTACGATCTTCTAATGTTTTGTTGATGACAAACGTAAAATTATTTTAACGAAATAAATAAAATACGTAAAAGCTTTGAGCCAATAGTTTACTAACACACTATAACTAAACATATAAAACCATCAAAACGGGGTTATTTAAATAAGTTATATAAAACCAAAACCAATTTTATAAAACACTTACAAGTAATGTTGTTTGCTTATATTTTATAAAAATGAATATGTGCTTTGTATAACTTGAAATGGGTAAATAATGGGTAAAAACCAAAGTCCATAACCCATGACCCAAGACCCATGATCCATTGACTAGGTACAATGTATCTTGTTGGGTAAAAACCAAATTCCATGATCCATACCCATGGAGCATGATCCATAACCCATTATCCATTGCATGACATCATGCATAAAGTCATGTTGAATATTATCCATGATCCATGACCCAAAGTCCATGACCCATGACCCAAGACCCAAGATCCATAATCCATTGACTAGGTACAATGTTTCTAGTAGGTATCCCTGATCCAAAGTCCATGACCCATGGTCCATAACCCATAACCCATAACCCGGTTTGCAACCTAAAATCCTGACTAATCTGACCCAGTAGCCGGATCCGTTCTTTTGCACTAGCCGGATCGCTTGGGTAAGGGATCCATCGAAATCATGGGAACTATAGACAGTTTTGCCTATAAATAGTGAGTCATTTCTCTCTTTCTTACTAACACTTTTTTAGACACATCTTCTCTTTATGTTCTAACCTCTCTAACCTCAGATCCAAAGGATCATTCTATGTAATTTTCTCTTTGTTTCGTTCTCTAGGTTCCTTTTAAAGGCAAGATCACAACCTCTTGATGACATGCAAGTTCAAGGTCACGAGTTGCTAAGCTTCATTATTATCAAGACCACTCATCTTATTGATAGTTCTTCTCTCCCTCCATTAGTGTGTCGAGTTGAAGTCATTGGTGTATAGTGTCGAAGGTGTACATTTGATATGGGGCATCGATGTATATTTGTGTAGTTTGGGTTAAAGGATATTGATATCCTTTCAAGTGTTGTAAAAAGGAGTTTGTCTCCTTTTGGTTGTAGTTTTGGGTAGTAATTCCTCCTTTGTAATGAAACTCGGTATCTAGCCTTGTACCGGATAAAGTGTAGGCGACGTTGTGATAGGTTTGGTTCTACCTCGTGGAAGAACTCGGTTTCTAGCCTTGTACCGGATAAAGTGTAGGCGATTTGTGAAGGCTTCTCCGCCACATTAAGGAGCTTGCATTGTGTAGTGCTTAGAAACTCTCGATTTGGGTACTCGGGATGTGGAGTAGGGTAAGGAAGGTGTCCTTGTAGCCGAACCACTATAAATACTTGTGTTGTGGTTTTGTGTTCCTTTACACTTTATCTCTTTACATGATTTATGTATATGTCCATCTATCAATATCCAACACACGATCTAAATGGATTGACATAAGTCGATCTAAATACTTTAAAACGAAGTTTTAATCAGCAAAACTATTCAACCCCCCTTCTAGTTTTCCACACATTTCTTCCTTATTTTTGACCCTATTCTAATATACTTCTTCTCTCGTTATTATATTTCTCTAACCGCTGATCTAAGAATTATTCTTGTAGCTTTCTTTTCTTGTGCTTCTCAAGATTCTTCTTCCAAGACGAGATCACGTTTGTTACATACGAGTCATCCATTCTTCAAGAGAAGAGCTTGCTCGGCTTCTTAATCATCTCAAGACCACTGAGTTGTTTCTTGTTGTTGATACTTCTTCTTGTATTCATAAAATTAGTTATGACAGTTGTGATCGGATTGGTTCTTCCATTTGTGTTAAGAATTCGGTATTTGACTTTATACCAAAAAAAGTGTAAGAAACGTTGTGAGGTTTCTCCACTGGTTGAAAGAGCTTGTTAACATAGTGCTTAAGAACTCTCGAGTTAGGTATTCAGGGATTGGAGTAGGGCAAGGAAGGTATCCTTGTAGCCGAACTACTATAATCATTGTGTCACATTTCTATCCTTTTCTTTCTTTATTGTTCTCGTATTTATTTCTTTTCATACTAACTTGCATTGTCTATATCTCAACTTCCAAATGTTTCACATAATATCAATCTAAAGGTTTATAAACTAAATTTAAATTGGAAAAAACTATTAAACTCCTCCCCCTAATTATAGTTTTCTATAATTGGTATCAAGAGCAGGTTTTCTAAAAAAATTTAAGTAAATTGTATTTTAAAACTTTTTCGATCAAATTGATTTCAAAAACTACAAAAAAGGCAAAGACCACCACTCTTTGAAGCTAATGGTTTTATATATTGGAAAAATAGATTTGAAACATATGTGAAATTTAAAGATATTGATCTTTGGAATATTATTGTTGATGTGGATTATGTGCCTGTATTTGAGAGCATCTCTACCAAAAAAAACGAGGTCGTTTCTTTGAGTCTAGAAGATGAACAAAAGAAAATGCTTTCTAAAATAACAAGGCAAAAATATACAGTGCTTTACCTAAAAAGGAATATGAAATAATTTTTATGTATAAAATTGCTAAAGATATTTAGAATTTCTTAATAATTACTCATGAAGGAAACAAACAAGTGCAAAACAACAAAACTGATTTATTTATTCAACAATATGAGTAATACTCAATATCAGATGATGAAAGTATTGATAATGCATTTACTAAATGTAATACTATTATTACTTTATTACAAGTCCTTGATGAAAGTTTTTCCAAGCGTAATCATGTCAGGAGATTCTTGAGAGAACCTCCGACAAAATGAAACCAAAGGTAACAGTGATAGAAGAATCAAAGGATTTGACAATTCTCTCTTTCGACGAGCTCATAGGAAACCTTAAGGTCTATGAAGTTGTGTCGGCAAAAGACTCCGAGGCTTCCAAAGAAAAGAAAGAGAAATACAAGTCACGAGCTCTATAGGCTAAAAAGGAGTCAAGTGATGATGACACATCATCCTCAGATAGCGATGATGAAGAATATGCCATGGCCATAACGGATTTCAAGAAATTCTTTAGAAGAAGAGGAAGGTTCGTAAAACAACCTTACGATGACAAGAAAAGTTTCCGAAAGTTCAAGGCAGACAAAAGAGGAAAGGATGACTGAAAGTGTTTCAAATGCATAGATCTAAGTCACTTAATTAGTGATTGTCCCAAATAATCAAGTAATGAGCAAAAGGCGTTTGTTAGCGGTCATGGTGTCCAAGTGACGAGGAGAAAGATGAAATTTGTCTCATGGTCAAAGACTCTAACGAGGTACGTTCTGATTCTCCTTACTATAGTAGTTCTTCTATAGATGATGATTAACTAAACTTAGAATATATCAACTTTACAAAATTAGTCTTAAAGTCATTAACAAAAATAAACATCTAAAAAGTAAAAATGAACTTTTAGAAAGTGATGTTTTGAGTTAATGAAAAAGATAAAGAGACTTGAAAAAGGTAAAGAGGCAAATGTAGAATGTAAACTTTGTATAGATCTTCAAACAATAATTGATCACCAAGACTCTTATACTTAGTACAAAATACTTAGAAGAAATAATAGATACACAGAAAATAAAGAATAAGAAAATTGGTTTAGGCTTTACAGATTGTATGCCTTCGACTAGCGAAGAGAAACCAACAAAATTTGTTCAAACTGCTATCCAAAATAATTCTGAGGGGCGGATCCAGCTTATAAGGATTTAAAACGTACATTTTTAAGGGGTCATTTAAGCGGCTCAACTTTATCCCAATTTTGCCGAGGGAGTAACCCCATTTTTCACCTTGAATTGGTCAAAATATTCGGACTTAGTGGGTCGTTGGCTCCACTTAATCGACCACTTTTATATCCGTTACTGCTTAATTTTGTTCCTTTTTACTTTTTAGGTCTCTCGGAAGCAAAATGCTGGAATGACGCATTTTTGGACTAAAAGGAGTGAATATGTGAAGAAAATGGCTAAGTCAAGATCAAGACACTCAAGCTGTTGGAATTACACCTGACGGCGTCCCAAATAGAGGGCGACGCCGTCCCTAATTTGTGACGACATATGAGCAAATTTGCTATTTTACACCTGATGGAGTTAGGCTTTGAAGAGTAAGGGCGTCACGATGACTTTTCTTCTCAGACGGCCTAGTTCCAGATTCAGACGACGTCACTGCTGAAGACTGACGGCATCACAACCATAACGTGACGCCATCCCAATGATGTCTTGGCCAAGACAAAACCCTAATGACGACGATCTGACGGCGTCCCAACTATAAGGTGACGTCGTAGCATATGTAAAATTATATATAGAAATCGATTTTTCAGAATTTTGAGAGGTAGACTTGTGGAGTAAAAACCTAAAACGATTTTGTTCCGGTTTGGATAATATCTTAGGGTTCTCATACCCTATTTTATATCAAGATAAGTTATTTACTTCATTGATTTCATTATGTCTTCGATTGTATGTGTGTATGCTTGCATGTTTAACATGTCCGGCTAAATTTCTTGTGTGTTTGCTTAGATCTATGAAACCTAGTTATTAATTATTGATTGGTTTTATTTTATCTTAATTGTAATTGGATTAGGATTGCACTAGGTCATCGTTGTGTTTTTAATGCTTGAGTAATCTTTGTGAAACTTAGTTTATAACCACCTAGCGCAATTGTAGGCTAAATATCCAAAGATAACCTTAGTGTTAGTTTATGAATCCTAAAGATCTCGTAGGCAATAAGCTTAAGGTATTCTCTAAGAGTTAGGGATAAAAGCATACCCTACGACTTTAGAAAACACAATGCGTTAAGAATAAGGACGTGACAATTCAACCACCAATAAAAGATAGCTAGGGAGTAATAGTATCTAGGTAAACATATTTTTAATCATCATACGAGCACACATCAATAGACATAGACTACCCCTTAATTTAGATAATTAGATAAGTAGAGTAATCGGTAGAAGTACTAAAAACCCCAAATCCAAACCCCGAGATTTTACCCTTAGCTTTATAAAAAAAATATAAAAAGATAAAAAATAATCTTCCTCAATCTCAAACCTTAGCGTAGTACATCTCTCAATAGCATTCCTATTCCCCTAGAGAACGATATCAATACCCGAGGCTTACTCAATACTACACTACAACGATTAGGTTCATTGCCTAAGGTGTTGAAAAACTTGCTCGACGAAAAGGAAGTTCCTTTGACCTCGAACGCGTTATACGCGCATCAAATTTTTGACGCCGCTGCCGGGGAATAGAATAGCTAGTTAGATTTCCATCTCGTTTAGGTTCCCTTGCTTGATTCCTATCAAGTAAGCTTTTTTCTCATTTTTAGCTTCCTCGTAATCTATCATCCTTTTTCGTGACCTTTGTTAGTAATCCTATCACTTTTCATCATGGAAGGTGATAACCCATCAAACAACAACCCACCACCAAATAAACCACTTCCACTCAAACCCCAACCCATTGACCAACACAATCACCGCAACTGATATGTTAGTAGAAACAACGATCTTCAAGACTTACAAAGGGTATTTGACAATACAATTAGGGATGCTGTTGAAAAAGCGGTTAGCGCCTCAGTTGTTGGCTCCATGATTAGCAGTTGTTCGGGTAATGGTTTAGTGAATGAAAATGTGAATGAGGAGAATAGTGCTTACTTCAATCTTTACCCCACTAAGGAAGAAGTTTCTTACCACCAATACATAATTGACAACCCTCGATCACCCATCATTAGGATATGCCCAAAGATTAGGAGAGGAAATCCTTAGAACATTAAAATCCCTTGTATGATTGGTAATAGGAATGTTGAGCACGCCTACATAGATAAGGAATCTTCCATTAATGTGATGTCATCAGCTGTTTACAATGACATTATGAATAAGCAACTTAAGATTAGGAGAGACCCTAAGTATCCGGGTGGGGTTTGCAATTTTGTGGGAAGAGTCAAGGATGTACACGTTGTTGGGAATAATCTGTTACCACAGGTAGTTGTGGTTTACGCTGCTTGGATTACACTAGCAGTGGAAACGTATTACCACTGCTGGTACATTATTACCACTGCTATTAGATAACGATTATGAAAATGTGTTTCGATAAGTATAGAATAGATCTTGTGTATATTCTATATTTTTAGCTTTATACTTATCTTGTAAAGGACTCCTTATTGTATAAAAGGAGGTCCTAGGTCATTGTCTTAGGTACTTGTCTAATTTCCTACGTATTACTCACAAAGGCTTCAAGGTGTAACCCTAGTGACAAGCAAGATCACTCGTATTATTCTTTAATAATATTGGAGCTTAAGTTTTGTGTTTAATCTGTGTTTACATACAATACATCATACAATCCATCTTCTAAGTATTACTACGTAAATTCCGCGTTCTTAATAATATCATACAAAATATCATTGACACAAGGTGTGTGTCCAGATCCATCAAGTGGAATCAGAGCCAAGGTTCTGATATTTTGTTTTAGAAGATCCAAGGAATAAGCTTAACCTACTCACTCAATTCAATGGAGATGGAAAACAACCAGTCCAACTCTTCTACACCAAGGCTACCTAAGCTCAAACTTAATGAGTTTGAGATGTGGAGGATACTGATTGAGCAATACTTTCTCATTCAGGACTATGCTCTTTGGGAGATTATTCAAACTGGCGATTCTTTCAAGCCTGTGACTAGTACTGTGAAGTTTGGTGACACAGATATTGTGAAAGTTTCTGTGCCTGAATCTAGTATTGAAAAAGCTCTAAGGAAGAATGATCTTAAAGCTAGAAGTTTGCTGCTGATGACTCTTCCTAGAGACCATATCATTGCATTTAGCAAGTTCACAACTGCTAAGGAACTGTTTGAAGAGATTTGCTCAGTGTTTGGTGGTAATGATGCTACAAAGAAGACACAAAAGACATTATTGAAGCAAAGTTATGAAAAGTTCTCTGCTTCAAGCAATGACTCACTTGATAGCATCTTCACCAAACTTCAGAAGATTGTTACACAACTGACTGTGTTTGGCATTGAGGTAGAAAAGGAAGACCTCAAATTGAAGTTTCTAAGAAGTTTGCCTTCAGAGTTTCAAACTAATGTTACTGTCTGGGAAAACAAATCAGACATAGAAACAATGAAGCTCAATGACCTTTACAACAACTTCAAACTTATTGAGAAAAGGTTGAAGAAGGCAGGGAAACTTGGTACAAGCTCTAGTAGCTTGGCATTGTTGTCAACCTCTGTTGACAGTGATGATTCTAAAGATGACAGTGATGATGATGTTGCCACTGCTGGTTCTAAAGTTTCCACTGGTAATGTTAGTGTTACCACTGCAGGTTCAAAGAAGAAGGTTGCTAGTATTGGAGATCCTACCTTTTATGCTTTTATCTCTAATCAAGTAAATGACTCTGTCTTAACTCATGAAGACATAGAGCAAATTGATGAAGATGACTTGGAGGAGATGGATATAAAATGGCAGATAGCTCTTCTTAGCATGAGGGCTAGGAAATTCTACAAGAAGACTGACAAGCCTATTCACATCAATGGTAGTGAAACTGCAGGCTTTGATAAGAAGAAAGTGGAGTGCTTTAACTGCCACAAACTTGGACATTTTGCTAGAGAATGTAGAAGACCAAAGACCAAGGACAACAGATCTACTTGGTACAAGCAAAAGAAGGAACCAATTGTGGAAGAACCAAAGGCAATGTGGGCTATTGATGGTGTGAGCTATGATTGGAGTTTCATGGCTGATGAACAAGAAGAAGAACATTATGATGCTGCTCTTGTTGCTAGTGAATTTGCTCTCATGGCTTTCTCTGACTCTAAGGTACAAAACTTTGAAAGCTGTTCTAAAACATGTAGGGCTGCTAGAGAAGTTGAAAGGCTTAATGATTTATATTCTAATGAAAGACAAGAGTTATATACTGCTAATTATACTGTGTCTAACCTTAGGAGAGCTATAGCTGTATTGGAAACACAACTAGAGCACTATCAAGAAAATGAGTCAAAATATAATGATGATATGGTTCTTCTTAGAAGAGAGGTAGAACATACAACAGCTGTGAATGAAGCATACCAAAAGGAGTTTGAAAAACTTCAAAAGAAAATGAAAATGTCAATTTAACTTTAGACACATGTTATCATCAGTCTAAGTCAATTGATAAAATTTGGAATGCTCAAATATATAGTAAAGTTAAGTCTGGTATGGGTTATAACACTGTGCCTCCACCACTAAGAGGTGTTCCATCACCTCTAGGTATTTATTTAGCTCATACAGGCTTAGAAGAGTTCAGGACCTTGAACGTGAATATGGTCCTTTAAAGGACACAATGGTGAAAAGTGAGGAAGAGATTAAGCATGATAATGATGTTTTTGAGAGTGCTAGTGACTCATCTGTTGTTGATGAGAATGTTAAAAAGAATGTAGAGGCTTCTATCCCAAAAGTTGTTAATACTGTTACAGAGGAACCTAGGAAACCAGTTAATAAACCTAGATCAACTGTAAGGTATGCTGAGATGTATAGGAACAAGCCTACAGCTCCTAGGGGTAACCAGAGGAGTTGGAATCATGTTAAATCTCAACAACTAGGTAGTGATTTTTTGATGTACAATAATTCATGCTATATATGTGGTAGTTTTGATCATTTACATGCTTATTGTGACTATCATAATGGGAGAAGGGAAGTCCATGGGAATAAAAGGGTGGAGTCTAACAGGTTTCAATATAATGTACACCCTAATTCACATTGCATAATGGTCCCAAGAGCAGTTCAACTAAGAAGTGGTCTCAAAACTTTTGCCACTGCAAAAACTGTTAACACTGCTCACCCTAAGTCACCTGTTAAAAGTGCAAAGTCCAAAAAAACTTTTTCAAAATCTGCACAAACAGGGAAAAGAACTTTTCAGAATAATAAGGTTCATTATAACCAACAGTGGGTACCTAAAACTAAACCAGCAGTTACCACTGCTCATTCAAATGTTACCACTGCAAGGGTTGTAAACAAGAAAAGGGGGGACATGGGCAATGCTGTGAAGGCCTTAACACATTAGGAATGGAAACCTAAATGATCTACCTCTACAACCAATCCCAATGGTGTATCAATGACCTTTGATAGATTTAACTATATTGATATACGAGGCAGATCCAAGTCAATCATGGCTTGGGTCCCTAAAAGAAACTAACTCTTTACTCTTATGTGCAGGAACATCCAAGGTCAAAAAGGTCAGATCAAGGATATACAGATAGTGGGTGTTCAAGGCACATGACTGGAAACAAGTCCTATATTTCAGATTTTGAACATTATGATGGACAATATGTCAGTTTTGGAGGTGGATTTAATGGAAAGGTTGTTGGTAAAGGAGTAATCAAAACTGGTAACTTGGACTTTGAACCTGTGTAATATGTAAAAGAGCTTAAGTATAATCTTTTTAGTGTGTCACAAATGTGTGACAAGAAGAACAATGTTCTTTTTACCAAAGATATCTACTTTGTTCTCTCTAAGGATTTAAAGATGCCTGATGAAAGTCAGATTCTTCTTAAAATTCCTAGAAAAGGCAACCTATATAGCTTTGATATGAACAACATTGTTGCTAAAGATGATTATGCTTGCTTGCTTGCAAAGGCCACAGTGGATGAATCCATGTTATGGCATAGAAGACTTGGTCATGTTAACTTCAAAACCATTAACAAGATTGTCAAAGATGGTTTGGTGAGAGGTTTACCTCAGAAAAGATTTGAAAATGATCAAACCTGTGTGGCTTGTCTTAAAGGCAAACAACACAGAGCTTCTTGCAGGTCAAAGATGGTTAACTCTATTGCTCACCCACTTCAAATGTTATATATGGACTTATTTGATCCTACATCTGTGAGTAGATTGAATCTAAAGAAATACTGTCTTGTAGTGACTGATGATTTTAGAAGGTTTACTTGGGTTTTCTTTCTTGATACAAAGGATGAAACAACTGGCATCCTTAAGATCTTTATCACAGAAGTAGAAAACCAATATGATATGAAAGTTAAAATTATCATGTGTGACAATGGGACTGAATTCAAGAATAGAGTTATGGATGATTTTTGCAGAGATAAAGGTATTAAAAGAGAATTTAGTGTTGCTAGAACTCCTCAACAAAATGGTTTTGCTGAGAGGAGGAACAGGACACTGATAGAGGCTGCTAGAACCATGTTGGCAGATTCTAAATTGCCAATCACTTATTGGGCTGAAGCAGTTAACACTGCATGTTATGTGCAAAACAGGGTTTTAGTGGTAAAGACAAAGAACAAGACACCTTATGAATTATTTAGGGGTAGACCACCTATCCTTGACTTCATGAGACCATTTGGATGTCATGTATCTATTCTCAATACCATAGATTATCTGGTGAAAGTTTGATGAAAATCTGATGAAGGGTATTTTGTTGGGTATTCCATGGTCAGCAAAGCTTTTAGAGTATTCAACTTAAGAACCCAAAAGATTGAAGAGAATCTGCATGTGGAGTTCCTGGAAAACAAAGTTAATCTCAAAGGAACTGGACCAGAAAGGCTGTTTGATGTTGATACTCTAACCAATACTATGAATTATGTGTCTGTTTCTACAGGAACATCTTCTTTTGATTTTGCAAGTTCAGAAGAGTTTCTTGATGATGATGAACCAAGCAAGGATCATTCAGATGATCAAGATGAATTCAGTCTACCTCTTTGGGACTATGCAGATAATGATGATATACCAAAAACTGGAGATGCTCACCCTTCGATTAATTTTGGAAAGGAAGGAAGTAGCAACTTGAATGCTGAAAATTCTGAAAGCAGTGGGAATTCAGATTCCACTGCTAGTCAAAATGTTTCCACTACAACACCAGATGTGGAAATTACAACTCCAGTTACAGAGGAAGCTTAAGCCAATGATGTTGAAATCTCAAATATGCCAAGTGAGATTGCAGTTCCTCAGACTCCCCACACTTCTATTCATAAATCACATCCTCTTGAAAATGTGATTGGGGATGTCTATTCACCTGTGAAGACTAGAAGACAAACAAAGCTGCCTGATGTCCATAGATTCATTAGTAAAATATATGAATCTAAGATTCATGAAGGCAAGAATGAATGTCTCTTTATGTGTTTTCTGTCACAAATGGAGCCAAAGAATGTTTACAAGGCACTTGAAGATGAAAGTTGGGTGGAAGAAATGCAAGAAGAATTGCTCCAATTTAAGCTTCAAAAGGTTTGGGTGCTTTGTGACTTGCCTTCTGGCAAGAAGGTAATAGGTACTAAATGGGTGTTCAGAAACAAGAAGGATGAAAGATGAATTGTTATCAGAAACAAAGCTAGGCTTGTGGCTCAAGGATACACTCAAGAGGAGGGTATTGACTATGAAGAAGTGTTTGCCCTAGTTGCACGAATTGAAGCAATCAGGCTGTTCCTAGCCTATGCATCCTTTATGGGCTTTAAAGTCTATCAAATGGATGTAAAGAGTGCTTTTCTATATGGGCAGATTGATGAGGAGGTTTATGTCTCACAACCTCCTGGATTTGAAGACCCTGAATATCCTAACAAAGTATACAGGGTAGTTAAAGCTTTGTATGGCTTGCATCAAGCACCAAGGAAATAGTATGAAACCTTAACTACTTATCTTCGTGCTAATGGGTTTCATAGAGGCAGAGTGGATCAAACTTTGGTCATCAAGAAAGACAAGAATGATATCTTGCTAGTTCAAGTGTATGTTGAGATCATTTTTGGGTCTACAAAGGCAAAGATGTGCAAAGAATTTGAGAAACTGATGAAAGAAGAATTCCAGATGAGTTCTATGGGTGAACTCACATTCTTTTTGGGACTTCAAGTACTCCAAAGGCCAGATGGTATTTTCATCAATCAAGATAAATATGTTGCTTAGATACTAAGGAAGTTCAAGTTCACTGATGCAAAGTCATCAAGCACCCCTGCAGACAAGACTACACATCTACTTTTGAAGGAAAATAGTGGTGAAGCAGTTGATGTGCACATGTACAGGTCTATGATTGGTTCTTTGATGTATCTTACATCATCTAGACCGCATATCAATTTTGCGGTGTACTGCGTGGTTTCAAGTTACTCCCAAGTTCTCTCACTTGATAGCTGTGAAGAAGATTTTTAGATATCTTAAAGCATTTCCTACTCTGGGATTGTGGTACTCCAGAGATTCTCCTCTAGATCCGTTACTTACTCGATAGTGACTATGCCGAGCTAGCTTGGATAGAAAATCTACAAATGTGGATGTCAATTTCTTGGCAACAGATTAGTGTCATGGCAGTGCAAGAAACAAACTATGGTGGCTAATTCATCAACTGAGGCATAGTATGTGGCTACTGCAAGTTGCTGTGCTCAAGTTCTATGGCTTAAGAATCAACTTTTGGACTATGGGTACAATTTCATGAATACCATCATCCATATTGACAATAGCGCACCATTTGCATCATTACGAATCCTGTTCAACACACAAAGACCAAACATATTGAAATTAGACACCATTTCATTAGAGATTGCTATGAAAAGGGACTAATTCAAGTTGTCAAAATTCATACTGATGACAACTATGCTGATTTATTAACAAAAGGACTTGATGTGGGAAGATTTTAGTACTTGGTAACAAGTATTGGAATGTTAAATCCATAAAATTTTTGTTACAATGTTCTCTGGTGTTGAGGGGAGGCTGTTGGGTACTAAAATTGTTGTATGAGTTTGTATATGTTTGCTTGTATTTCTGTTTATGTTTTTATGCAGCATTGATGGGAGTTGAACTTAAAAGGTGTATATCTGAGATACACAACAAATGGTTATTGATTCACCATGTCTAATCCACATAAGAATCAACTAGTCCAGAGCAAACGACTACTGGTAAAGACTTGACAAACCCGTTTATGGTTGATAGTTTACCAAAAACTATATGGTTATCAACTCACCATATTTTTATGATTAAGAGTTGGCTAGTCCATAGCAAATGGCTCATGGTAAAGACATATCAAATCCGTTGATAGTCGTGTAGTTTGCTAAAAACTATGATAAGAGCAGTCTTGTTTTTCATATGATTTTATTTTACCACGCTTTGAAATTTTGGTGAAAAATTACCACGCTAGTTCACAGCTTCCATCGACAGTGTTATTTTACCACTATTGTTCTAGCCGCTACAACCGATTATGTCAAGAACTTATTTTTACTAGCCGCTGAAAGTAACCACATTTCCATATATATATATATATATATATATATATATAAGGTTAAAATTTTAAGGAAATTATCTTCTTTCCATATTGTTATTTACCCGCTAAAGATAAATATTTTTCTAAAGACAGCTTTATGAATAATCTTAAACCCTAACCCCATATATCTTTCTCTCTCAATTGGCTAGTTATTCCTTCAATTATTACTGACATAATATTTTTTTCATCAAAAGTTTCTATGGCACCATTAAAATTTGCAGATGAGCACAACCTAGTGGCCTACTTACAAAAGTCAAACGAAGAGGAATGCCATCGATTGTGGACTTTCTCAATACTACTCATATAAGGTATGCTTTGCTATTAAAACCCACAATCTATATCTCTCAAATCAAATAGTTTTGGACTTCGGCTAAGTCCATAACACTTGAGAATGGAGATACACATGAAACAGTGGATGTTCTAAGAGCCACTGTGGACGAGGTAACTATTGATGTTACTAAGGCATCCTTGAGGAGAGTTCTCCAATTGGTGATCTCAATGGTCTCATCACATTACCTATGCCCGAAATTCATGATACTTTATCATCCATGGGGTATGATACCACTGATAAAAAGGCTACTTTCAAAAAGAGTGGTTTTTGTCCCCAATGGAGATTTTTCATTCACACTCTTTTACATTGTCTCAGTCCAAAGAAAACATCTTATGAGCAATTTAGTTCAACCATGGCTTACCCTTTGGTTTCTCTAGCCACTGATAAAATTTTTAATTGGTTAAATTATATTTTTACAAGTATGACCGGCAATGAAGAGTTCAACAAAATTTTTAATGTATCCAAGGTTTGTGCAAGCAAGTGCAAATGAGTTTCAACCGCAACCTCATACTAATATTTATGAAATTAGTTGCCTAAAGCCTAAAGTTTTTCAAAACATGAACAGAGATGGCAACATGATTTTACACCACTCTTCTACCTTAAATGCTTGCAAAGATTACAACCAACAAAACACACCCAATCTCTGTTCCACACATTGATTATACCCACATGCTTCTCACACCTATGAGAGGAGGAGCAAACAACCACCTTCTTTCATGACAACACAACAAGTTTTGAACCTTTGGTCTAGGAACAAGCGGTGGTGGTTCTAGACTTCAACCTAGTCCAACTAGGGAGGAATTCGAGCCAATGCCCCATGATTCACCTCTCCCAACAGGTAACACGCTTGGAAGTGATGAGGGCAAGGCAACAATTGAATTGATGGTTTTGTGTCAAAGTTAGCCAAGTGTTGAATCTCTTGAAGGACTTGGCACATGTCAAGAAGCAGCATGCCAAGGATGTTAAATACTTACAAGAGGAGATTCAGACCTTGAAGAAAGAGTTGCAGGGGTTGAAAAAGCACAAGAAAACTGCAAAGTTGGTGATCTCATCTTCATCCTCACCTAATGATGGTGATTCAGCTGGTTTTGATCATGATTTGGGAAATTCTCCCAAACAGGGGAGGAAAACAAGTGCTGAAACTTAGGGGAGGAAACTTGATTTTGAAGATGAAGGGATTTCTAGTAAAGGAGCAAAGGAAGCTAATACTCTAGGAGAGCAACTTGATGATCAAGACATTTTCTGTACTGCAACTGATTTTACCACTGATTCAATTTCCACCTAGAGCCAAATATTGCCACCGCAAGTGAAGAATTTGATAAATCAAGAAAGACAAAGGTAAAGCAGTTATGGAAAGTGAAGAGCAACCGGAAGAAAGATTTCAAGAAAAATAAGCAAGATTGCACGATTGCTCTTGATAGAGAATTTGCTGAAAAGATTAATGAAGAACAAGTTGCTAAAAAGAAAAAGCTTGAAGAATTGGAAGTTGCAAGTTTTTTGGAGGCTAAAAGGCTGGATAGATTGGAAAATCCAATTTCCACTGTGCAATCAACAATACTTAGAGAAAAGACTCCAGAATTCAGTTATGTTCCTACTAAAGAAGATATTGAGTTCTTGATTGCTAATAATCCAATGATCAAGAAAAAGGCAATTGACCTTGTAGCGATGCATCCTTAATCAAGATCAAAGAACTTCAGCTTGAAGGATTTCATTCAAATGAAGAACAATCAAGCACTTCAAGATGTGATTTGTACAAATGAAAGGGTCAAAAGAAACAAAGACAACCAACCAAGGCACAAATTATTTCATACATGAAGACTTATTGTTGTCATGTTGGTGGATGGAAAAAACATCAATTCAAAGGAATGTCTGATAATCAAGTTGAAGGTATCTACTACAGAGTTCAAAAACATGATAGAGATTTTATTTCAATGGGCTCTAAAGAAGAAGCAAGAAGGTTTCCTGGATTGAAGAGAAAGGCCAAAGAAAGTTCTCGATCTGTAAGAAGACTAAGGTTTCTGAAGAACAAGAAATTCCTACTGAGAAATTCACTGAAGAACAACTGACTGGAATGATTGTGATTGTAGAAGAAGATTTTTATCTAGAACCACTACAAGTCAGACATCCTATCATTGATTGGGAGGTTTACACTGCTAGCAATTTTGCTTCAACATGGAAGATCACAAGGCTAGGTGGTATAACTTCATCATTCATGACATTTGAAGATCTTATTAAATTTTTTGACAGAGATGACCTCGACAAATTATGGAAGTTAGTTCGAGAAAGGTTTGATACTCAAGATCTCAAAGATAGGAAGGAGATGCAGTTATGGATTAATCTTAGAAGGCTCTATGAACCAGATGTTAATGATGATTTTTGGAAATTCTCATGTACATGTCCCTACTAAATGGTTTTACTATGACTCATGTGAAGTTCATCATGTTTCTACAAAGAAATGGAGTAGATGCATTCATGCTTGCCGAGAAAGAATATCCACCGAGCCGAACTCTCACAGTGATGTTATGTTCAACAATAAGAGTTCATGAAGACAATGAGAAGGTCAGAGCATTATTACATAGGCTTCAAGATCAATATTCTAGAGCTATCTAAGTTGAGAAAGAAGTAAAGTGTTTGATTGAATTTCCCAAATCCTTGAAGATAATGCAGATTGAAGAAACTTATTGATTTGCAGAGAAATCATAAGTTTAGGGGAGGATTGTTGGGAATAACTGCTACCACGATAGTTGTGGTTTACACCGCTTGATTACACTAGCGCTGGAAACGTATACCACCGCCGTACATTATTACCACTGCTATTAGATAACGATTACGAAAACGTGTTTAGATAAGTATAGAATAGATCTTGTGTATATTCTATATTGTTAGCTTTATACTTATCTTGTAAAGGACTCTTTGTTGTATAAAAGGAGGTCCTAGGTCATTGTCTTAGGTACTTGTCTAATTACTACGATACTCACAAAGGCTTTAAGGTGTAACCCTAGTGATAAGCAAGATCACTCGTATTATTCATTAATAATATCGGAGCTTAAGTTTTGTGTTTAATCTGTGTTTACATACAATATATCATACAATCCATCTTCTAAGTATTACTACGTAAATTCCGCATGCTTAATAATATCATACAAAATATCATTGACACAAGGTGTGTGTCCAGATCCATCACACGTCTTTATAGAAGACATAGAATGTGTCATTGACTATAGCTTGTCCCAAGTTGTGCTAGGAAAACCGTTTGTTGAAAAGTCTAAAATGAGCTATAACAAATCCGAACGAACGGTTAGGTTTATGGAAGGGACATGATCACTTATAGGATGCCTTGAAGATGAATGGATATGGCCCTTATCCCTTTATGAGCTTAGAAAACATTAGAGCGCTTTGAGGAAAAGAGCGAAGACGATGTTGAAAAGGTTTGAACTTCATGGGAGAAAAGGAGACTTTTACTATAAGGATTGTTTGACCTCAACCTAGGTATAGAGTAGATGAGAATTTTGTCAATATGATAGAGTTTTCATTGAGGATGAAAACGAGACCAACGTAGGAGCACTCGACTTCTCGAGTCTAGCTACAAGAATCATAAATAAAGAAAAGCGCTTCGTGGGAGGCAACCAATGCTTAATTGTTTGCTTGTTTGTGTGCCATATATCTTTTCATTATTGTTTGTTCTCATGTTTAAATTTAGAAAATGCTTTACTTTGTCTTTAACCTCGCCTTAATTACATATAAAAGGTATTTTACAGAAGGATAAGTGTAAGGAGGATTACACACGCTTTTAAAAGAACGAACATGAAAACTAAGGTTATTGAAAAGATATATATGTGTGAGTCAATGCTTGTATCGAAATATATGGATGCTCCTATGTGAATTTTTCCTGATTTTAAAGGTGTAATTTTTTCAAAAATTTTTCCAAAAACGCAGCTGGTATCCCGTTTCCGTGATAACTCCTGACGGGCCAGATTACAACCCCGACGACGCCGAGGAGTAGAAATGTACTTATTACTTTCTCTCGCTTTTGTGCTACTTATAAATTTTTGAAATTTTCGTCTTAATTTTCGTAAAAATTTGCAAACATCCATTCCACAAGCATTATACCCTAGTTTAGTAGAGTCATATATATTTTACCGCCATTTTACGTGAAGGTTTCGTCTATTTTCTTAAAGTGTGCAGGTTTTATTTATCAAGAAAAAGAAACATAAGATTGGATGGAGCTTATCACGCATGCATTCTTCTTGGAAAGAATTTAACCACTACTTCACACCGATCCTACCGAGCTAATTAGGGGAGTAATAGTTTCTTTCTCTTTTAATTGCCTTCCGTTATCATAACTTTGATACTTTTGGGGAACATTGGGGAGAATGTTCAGTTTAAGTGTAGGGAGGGAGAATAAAACGGGAACTTTGAAACTATGCTTATCCTTTATCCTTTATCTTGTCCTATTTCATTTGTGTAATAAACCATGAGAGATATTTGTTAGGGCAATTTAGCACCAAATTTAAAAAATTTTCATGACTTGACGGGTGGGTCTTTAGTCTTAATAAAGCGCCTCATGGATAGGAGTTATATGACTAGCACAAAAACCCTTTACCACTCAAATTCCACCCCAAACATGTAGGTTCCGCCTAGATCTTAGGAATCCAAAAGCACATAGTGAGAGTGTACCAAGAAAGATAATAGATTCTAGAACTTGTTTTGTGATGCATTACGATCGCTTAGAGACTACACTTGTGCAATTAGGAATAACTAAATGATAAGAGGCATTAGGATAACCCTTGTTTGATACCGTATTATAATTACTTCTTCCACATCGTTGAGTAATTCCCCACACCCTATGTATGTACTATTTTTAGTACACGATACCCCTAGTTAACCCTCATAGCTTATCCTTTTCGCGTTCTCGATGTTTCGTTTTCCGAATATCAATGAAGAGCATTGTTTACAATCAACCCCTAAATGTACACCCAAATCGCCTTATTCTACCTTGTATGCACTCACTTTTAGTGCATTATAGTTATCATACTAAACCCTTAGTTCAATTATCTAGTTACTTGCATGGTTGCTAAGTCGAGTCAGCTGGGATGATTGGGACTCATGGGTAAAGTTAAATTTTATGGAGTGATGGGGAAAGAACGTTAAATTAAATTTCCTTATTTACGTAATAATGTACTCCAAGTGTTTTGATCTTTCAATTCGGGTCAAATTAGTGTTAGAGTAATAAAAACTCAAGTGTAGGGATGTGCCAAATCCTTTATATTTTGATGTTATCATAGAGGATGGTAGAGTAAAAGTGTATGCACAAATATATATATATATATATATATATATATATATATATATATATATATATATATATATCTTTAAAAAGAAAAAAAAAATGTCAATTTTTTTTAAAAAATGAAAAAAAAACATACGGGCTACCATCCTACATCTATCTTTATATTTATGTTTGTTTCAAAGTTATCTAGATTTTAGAGAGTCGAGTCTTGGCTTAGCAACACCATTCTTCTCATGCTTGTAACATAAAGATTTTTGACTTGCCACCACTAAATCACCTATCCAACCAAACTCTTTGTTTCCCTAACCGTAAGCCTAACGTTACAACCATTTAAAAGACCTCTTAGATAGTTGTTCCTAGGTGCTTATGCCAAAGCGGTGGAGGTTTGATCTAGTCTCAAGCCTATGGTAATCTATGTACTATGACCGGTTAATGAGTGTTTATCTTCCATTTTCATTTGATATATTTCATATACACCAAAGAGATGAGAGAATCCAAACACCCCTTGTGAGGTGCTAGTATATAATTTCCGTGCTTGTTATGACTATTGCGGTGATTTTACTTGTTGTGACTTATGTTAAACCAACGTTTTATGCCCCCTAACTTATAAATTGATTGGCCAAAAGCACATTTGCTTGAGGACAAGCAAATACCAAGTGTAGCGATATTTGATAAGGATTTAAAACGTACACTTTTAAGAGGTCATTTAAGCCCTTAATCGCCAATTTGTATATCCATTACTACTTAATTTCGTTCCTTTTCACTTTAGGTCTCAGTTTAAATGTCGAATGATGCATTTTGACCTAAAAGGAGTGAATATGTGAAAAACATGGCAAGTCAAGATCAAGACACTCGCCGCTGAATTACACTCCGACTTATCCCAAAATGAAGGCGACACCGCCCCTATTTTGTGATGACGCTAGAGCTTAATTTGCTATTTTACACCCCATTGCCAGTTTTGAAGAAGAGTATGGGCGCCACGAAGACTTCGCATCGCCTAGATCCAGATTCAAAACGACGCCACCGGCCAAGATCGACGCGGTGTCACAAACCACAACGTGACGTCGTCCCAAGATGACTTGCCAAGACAAAACCCTATGACGGCGATCCGACGGCGCCCCAACTATAAGGTGACGCCGTCGCATATGTAAAATTATATATAGAAATCGATTTTTTAGATTTTTAAGAGGTATACTTGCGGAGTAAAAACCTTAAACGATTTTGGTCCGGTTTGGACAGTATCTTAGGGTTCTCATACCCTATTTTATATCAAGATAACTTATATACTTCATTGATTTCATTATGTCTTCGATTGTATGTGTGTATTCTTGCATGTTTAACATGTACGGCTCAATTTCTTGTGTGTTTGCTTAGATCTATGAAACCTAGTTATTAATTATTGATTGGTTGTCTCTTATCTTAATTGTAATTGGCTTAGGAATGCACTAGGTCATCGTTGTGTTTTTAATGCTTGAGTAATCTTTGTGAAACTTAGTATTTAACCACCTAGCGTAATTGTAGGCTAAATATCCAAAGATAACCTTAGTGTTAGTTTATGAATCCCAGATCTCAGAGGCACAACCTTAAGGTATTCTTAAAGAGTTAGGATAAAAAGCATACCCTCACACCTTAGAAAACACAACGCGTTAAGAATAAAGACGTGACAATTCAACCACCAATAAAAGATTACTAGGGAGTGATAGTATCTAGGTAAACACATTTTTAATCATCATACGAGCACACATCAATAGACATAGACTACCCCCTAGTTTAGATATTTAGATAAGTAGAGTAATCGGTAGAAGTACCAAAACCCCCAAATCCAAACCCCAAAGTTTTACCCTTAGCTTTATAAAAAAGATAAAAAATAATCTTCCTCAACCTCAAACCTTAGCGTAATACATATCTCACTAGCATTCCTATTCCCCTAGAGAACGATATCAATACCCGATGCTTACCCAATACTACACTACAACGATTATGTTCACTTCCTAGGGTGTTGTAAACTTGCTCAATTTAAAAGGAAGTTCCTTTTACCTCTAATGCTATACAAGATCAAATGATCCTTTTAAAAGGATCCTACTCGCTAGCAAGGATCCGGCCCATCCGTACATCAAAACTAAAATTTGACTCGACCAAATCTTCTAGAATGAGTTTGTAGTTGTAACTAGAAATGTTTCCTAATGCTTATGTTAAAAATGTTAATGTACCACATCATGGTAAAGGAATTCAAAGACATAAGCCTAATATACGATCAACTTCCAATACACCTTTTAGAAGATCAAACGTTCTTTATCCAAAAAGTAATTATGACAAAATGGGATTGAACAACGGATTTCACAGCGATTATCAATTCCAAGTACCTAACTTTGGACCATGGAAAATTCCCTTTGTGAACCAAGTAAATGGTTTGTATAATGCAAATGGACCCATGAAATATTGGGGACCAAACGTTTGAGTTGTTTTGTGTTTATAGGTTTGTCTAAAGGTTGATCTAGAAACTACATGAATGGATTCAAGATCATTAGCAAATGTAAGATCTCACATAACTCTCTAACGATTAACAATGTTTGTCAAATATATAATCTAGGATTTAACTTACTAAGTATTAGTTAAATAGTAGATAAAAAGTGTGAAGTTTTATTTAGTGTTACCTGAAGTAAAATACTTAAAGACGGGATTTCCATAAGAAAAGAGGTTAGGAGAATGGTCTTTTTATAATGAAAATCATTAAATTTCCCAAAGCTAATCTTTGTCTAAGTTTGATAGATGATACTTTGAACCTTTGGCATTGAAGATTAGGTCACGCAATATGCGACTTATTCAATCGCTATCATCTAAAGAGCTTGTTAGAAATTTACCAAAATTAAAATATGAGCAACATTTTTGTGATGCTTGTAACATAGGAAAACAAGTCCATGCTAGTCATAAAGCTAAAAATATGGTTTCAACTACTAAGGGCCCGTTTGGTTTGTAGATGGGTTTAGGATTTAGAATTGGATTTGGATTAAGATTTGGATTAGGATTAGGATTTGATATAAATATTAAAAAAAATAAGAGAGAGAAAATATGTAAATGGTATTATATTAAGTATTTTATTGTTTTATTTTAATATTAAAATATTAAATATATATTTACAGAAAGAGAGAGGTTAGCAAAAGTGAGAGGAGGGCCCATTTAATATAGTAAGAAGACAAAATAAGTGTCAGTAACCCTTTGAAATTGTCAAAAAACCGATGAAGAGTGGTGACTTTTGTGGAATCCATATTTTTGGGCCTCATGTCACTATTTGAAATCCAAAAAATTCAACCAAACAATATTTTCTACTTTGATAACCAATCTCAATGGTCAATACCTCAAACCAAACGGGCCCTAAGAGTCTAGAACTTTTACACATGGATTTATTTGGTCCATCGGCTATTCAAAGTTATGGAATAAACTTCTATACTTTGGTAATAGTTGATGGCTACTCAAGGAATACATGGACTAGATTACTGAAAACAAAAATGAAACTTTTGATCACTTTGAAATCTTAAGTAAGAAAATTAAAAAACAACAAGGTTCTCCAATAGTGTCGATCCGTACGGATCATGGTCGAGAGTTTGATAATGAAGTACAATTCGTAGCTTTTTGTTACACTAATGGTATTACTCACAATTTCTCGGCTCTACGTACTCCACAATAAAATGGGGTAGTTGAACGTAAGAATCGTAATTTACAAGAAATGAGTCAAACATGCTAAATGAACAATCAATTCCTCAAAAATTTTGGTGTAATACCGTCGACACCTCTACCTAATTCTTAAATAGGTTTTTGTTGGGATTTGGAAAATCCATGTTGAAGAGTCGATCACCCCAACTCTAGTCTAGCATATGTTAGCTCGTAGACATTAGGTTATTTGTTAGTTATTTGGTTATTAGTTTAGCTTAGAGCAACACCGTGGAGGACGGATGGGTTACCCACTGTATGCCTGATCCATAGCCCGACAGGAGGGCGTGTAGTATGTAGTATAAAATACTCTTCCCACTTGGGAAGAGGTGGTGCTTTTCATTAATCAAATCTATTCTTTTGATTTACTCTCTCTCTAGAAAACACCCTCTCTTACTTTCTCCCTCTAAAATGGCTTACTTGTATTATCATCATCCTAAACCACCCAAATCATCAAACAATATAAAGAATGATCCTATAATTGGTATCAGATCTAAGGTTGTGTTGTTCTTGATGATTCGTACAGTTTTTGAACCGGTTTTTGTATGCGGTTTGTTGTAGTTCTTGGTTGCGGATTGATGTGGTTTTAGTGATGTCTGATGCGTGATTGATGTGGTCGTGATATTGTTTAAAGCTGTTGTTAAAACTGTTGTTTTGGTCAAGATTACTGGTTTTAAGATTGATATCGTTGTATATTTTTTTAACAGTTTCAGTAGATGTCTTAATTATAAACGTAGTCAAACGTAGTCTTAACATGAGTTTGAAACAGTTTTTTAAGCGATTGTATATTGGTTGTAAGACGTCATGGTACTGATTCTGATTGGTCTGAAAATTTGAGTTTTGGTCTGCTGTTGTTATGTTCCAATGTGCGGTTTGTGGTCTGTTCTTTGATGCGGTTTGGCTTAACTGGTGAGATTCCTCTATGCGGTTTGTTTTCTAAACTGTCCAGATTCATTATATCAGGTGAGGTTTGATACTACCGCGGCGGCTTGACATTGAACCGCCCGAGATTTGATGTGTCAAAAAGCGATTTAGTTAAGTACTACTGCGTTTTGAACAGACAAGAAGCTGTTTGAAAAGGATTATGCGGTTTGTTATGATTGACTACGTTTTGACGCTTGAAGAGACTTGACTCAAAAAGGGTATGCAGTTTTGTTAGGTTCCCATATTTGTAACACAAGCATCAATAGAAGAAATATAGACAAGAAAGGATCGGTTGAATACAACACACACTTACGCGTATGAATAAGAGAAAACTTATGCTTAAGATAAATGTGAATGTGAACAACCAACCTTCAAGTGAAGGTTTACATGGGTATTTATAGGAAGGAACTAGGGCAACATGCAAGTTCCCTTCCTTACCCTTATTGGGCTTTGGCATAGGCTCATGGGCTTTCTACATGGGCTCATGGGCTTTCTCCAATTCTCATTTTCTCCTTTTTATAATCAAACCTAAGGACTTATAATTCTAACTATTGGTGGTGTCCTTGGGTAGATCCCTCTGGCTCTGGTGGATCATAGGACTAAGTATTCCTAACCTTAGTCACCTTATAACTCCATGACTAACCTATGTTGCCATAAAACCAATTTCTCTTGAAAATCTTTCAAAGTGGTTATGAGTAAAAGCATTTAATACCACTGTTGAGAGTTTAAGGTTTTGCAGAAATACTCCCCCTCCATACGTGCTTAAGAATTTTGACAGAATCAAGACGCAGAGAGAAGATCGCACTTTGAATTGATCAACTCAAGATAGACAATCCCCCTCATGAGACACGTTATGTTGCATAGTTAAAAGAGTTACATTGTCACTTTTAGGTGACAACTAGCTCTAGTAACTACCAAGGTGGACAAACCTCAAAGGTTGCAGCCGTCAAAGTTCATGTCTACTAAGAGTTTTCTCGAATGGTACATTCTACTAGGACAAGTCCTTTGCGACACGCTACATCACTAGCTTAACAAGCTTGAAATTATTACCCGCCCCGACAAGTCTTTTGAGTTACTAACATTTAAGATCTCGTCAATTCATTGGTTAAGTCTTTTTAGCACAACGATTCATTTGCAATTCACAACATATTTCTTATCACATAATTTTTCTCCCGCTAAAAAATGGCATATAAATGTTATTTTTATGAAATTTTGATATCGAATATGACCATTTCGAGTTTTGTGGGAAGATTACCACGAAGAACAATTTTGTGAACAAAGTTTTGTTTGTCAAATACTCCCCCTCAACAAGTGATATTAACTTTTTGAGGTTTTGAAAAATCATAAGGGGAAGTACTTGTTCTTTTGAGCAAAACTTTGAAAAATGAAAGTTTTGATTAGTTTTACTCAAAAGTAAGAAGCTTTCGCTCCTTTAATAGGATTGTGGCACTGAAGTGTACCACAGGGTCCTTTCATTACAAGTACTGGTTGTACACTATTATTTGTGCACAAGCCATAGTCTTAAAATCACACATCCAAATGATAAGATAATGAAACAAATCAAGGGTTACCAGGAGAATCGGGTAGTCCAAAGCCATAACTCAGGGAATGCGTTTCGGACGTAGATATCCTCTGTGAGAGATATGTTGGGATGACCACCTACGAAACTCTCCAAAGTTCTGAATTGATCCCTTCTGAACAACCTTTCATCGATGCGAGTGATGATCTTCTTCACATCCCTTCTCTCCCTCAAATTACATCTCTTAGGTGACCCAATGCCTTGTTGTATCACCTTTAACCGATAAGCTAACCCGTCCCTGACTTTCTTTAATGTGTGATCCCCAAAATTATGAAGCTCTTTGGACGTCATTAAGCAATTTTGGTGTAGTTCACTACGGTAGACTACTCCAAATGGTTTGCTGATGAGGGTGTACTGAGGAAGTTGGTTTATGTCGGAAGGTCTAGGTGGTTTTAGTTAGGTTAACACGCACCGATACGATTCCACGGCAAGAAGTGTATGCCTTCTACACGTTCTTGGATCACTATGCTTCTGATGTAGATGAGTAATGACTTGATGTATTCGCGTTGGACAGTTGTGGAGAAATATCGCATTTGTCCTTGCACCTTAGCGAGATACATATCTTCAATATCATTTAGCGGCATCTCGTAAAATCGCTTCAGAAGTCATAGTCCTCTTCGTCTTGTCGTTTGACCACAATATTCTTGAGGAATGTGTAGTCCCACTTTGACGAAAGAGTAACATGCTTAATAGCAATTATCCGTTTATCACTAAACACTTCCTTCTTCGATCTTTGAACCTGGCAGCTTTTGTAGAAGATTCTTCGGTGTTCAAGCCAATGATGAATCCCATACATCGCATCAAGGTCATACTTTTCCACTTGGTTAGCAAACATGTGTGTGGCTTCTTCCTCGATGGCTGGATTGTTAGAATAGATTGCTGCTGGGAAAGGAAATGTGAGTGACGTAGCGTACTTCCTTGTAACATCGCTACCGTGTAGAAGAAACTTGAGGTCATTGTTGAAGAAGTAACGGTATGGAATTTGAGGTTGATCCGGTTGGCCAATTGTTGGTAGCGGTCTGGTCCAGTCTATGTAGTATAGAGCTTTGTCTTGTCTTGTGAATTCGATGTTAGCTTCTGGATTGAGCCAATCGATATTGTTCGACATGGCTCGTGCAATGTTTTCGAGATGGTATTCCACTTCAATTGCACTTTCTGAGCTGTCTTTATGTAACATATTGGATTTCACATACACATCATAACATTAACACTTTAGGCGTATAGATGATTTAAGAGAGAGAGAAAGTGGGATATTCTAGAAAGAGAAACTCATGTATGGTTAGATTACCGAAGAACATCCAACCCTCTACCTTGCAAGGTAGAGGGTATTTATAGGTTACAAAATAAACGACCTCCTGACGGACTGTGGATCAGGCATACAATGGGTAAAGACCCGTCCTTCCTCCACGGTGTTGCACTAAACTAAATAACTAACTAAATGACTAGTAAATAACGTAATGTCTACGAGCTAACTTATGCTAGATAATATTTGGGGTGACCGATACTTCACTAGGGAATTTTCTAATTCCTAACAATCTCCCCCTAAGGGAGGTCACCCCATGTTTTACATTTTGATTCCTAGCATTCTAATTTAATCATCAGTCTTGAGCTCGCAGACTTTTCTTCTTCAAAGTACTCAAACTATGTGATACTGTGATGATTTCATCATTGTTCAACTAAGATGTATGTTTCGGGGAGGTTATTGATCTGATCCACTATGATGACCCTTTTGAGCATAACTAGAGATCATCAGCAACTATAAATCTCAGCATCACTCATTGTTGTGTTGCCAGCATATGATGTTGTGATATTTGGACCAACATGCTCACATTCTGGATCATGATTTCTTCTTATCAGAGTAGCGGAAGCCTTCGTTGATTCATGAGATTGGCAGCAGCGTAGCAGAAGGATGGAGTGAAAATATCAGAGTCATTGATGCACTAATCATGATTTCTTTATAAATGAATGTGTAGTGTGAGCATGCGGCTATGGATTGACCGCTCCATTCTGATCAGCTGCAAACGTCGGGGTGTACCTGCATAAGACAGTTAGCAATAAAGCGCACGAAAGTGTCTTTGATCACTTTCGATGAATTGAGGTACACGCCCACGGTTCCCGTTGATCGCACAAGTATGCCTGTGATCGTATAATTCGAAGAATTTCTAGACGGGGTTCAATCACCGCTTCTAGCCGTTCTCAACCGAGCGTCTCAAAGAAGACAACACGGAGTGAGTGAACCAAATAATAGAGATTCAATGATTGATGAAAAGAGATTTGAAAAACAATCATGTATTGCTCAATAGAAATTGTTTTTGCAATACAACGAAGTTTTAGTGAAAAATCATTTATCAATCATAAACACCTTTTGATTTGAAATAATAGTACACAGTTGATGTGCTTAGAGAAAAGAGTTTTTTAAACACAACAACCGGTTTTTCAAAGGCATCCATCAATCCATTTTCATGGACCTGGATTGATTCAATTTTGAATCGCACCACTGATGAGGTCCATATGACACAATCAAGTCTTGGCAATACCACAAGGATAGTCGTAGGACTCATAAGATATAATCTCACCTTCCACATTGTGTGAAATAGTGAGTCTTCAAGAAATAAGTGTCCTAAAGAGATTAATTAATGATCTCGTGGCTCTAGACTCAATTTGTGCATATTTGGTTCCTATATCGGAGACTAGGAAGAGGGTCTCCTTCTTCAATATCAACAATCTCTAAGAGAGAGTCGATAGATTATGTAGGTTCCCGTGAGAATGAAACAAGCCCTTTTAAGAGGAACTTGAGTGGCTTGGGAAGTTAGTGCATCGTCACGGGTCCATGACGTCTTGTCTTCAATACCAGTGTTACCTTAGTAACCTAGCATATGAATTGAACCCGGTTTCTGCCCTAAGGTTGAATTAATGGAGGGCTATTTCTTTTCACCCCTTTTCTCATTCAATTCTTTTTCATTCTTCAACCTCTTCAGTGCTTACCGAGACTTCATAACTAGAACCTTGTTGGGTTTGTTCCAATACTAGCTCAATCTCAGTCCGCACTCTTCCCATATCTCACTTTTCTCCTTTTTTCATCGTACCTAAGGACTTCTGCACTATCTAGTGGATTGTCCCTGGGTAGATCCCTCCGGTTCTGGCGGATCATGGGAACAAATACCTAACCTTATCCTCCTTATATCACCATACATAAAGTAAAGTTGGTCGGTCTATTTGGTATTGTTCGTCTGCCATTGGAACCAATTGAAAACCATTTTGAAAATCAATCAAGATACTTGTGATATGGAATCAAAGCATTTTGTATCTTAATTGTTTTGATATTTTTAGAAAGAGAGCTCCCCCTCAACATGTGCATCAAGTATTTGAAATCGTTTAGCACACGGAGGCAAGAGGAAGAATTAACTTCTGTGATTTCTATTTTCTAAAAGATATCAACATCACTTCCCTTATCAAATCAAGTAGATAAAGCATTTTGAAAGGATGAGGTTTTCACAAGTTTGCTCCTCCTCATTGTGTGCCTCGAATTTTGAAAGAATTTTGCACATATTAGAGGGAAGTTCAATGAAGTACAACCATGATCACCAAATTTTTAGAAACCATTTAACACACAATCAAGGTACCTTATGTAATAGCATGAAAAACTTTGTACCCTGAAGATTTGAATTTGTTTTGAAATGCTCCCCCTTAATATATGCCTCGAGGTTTGAAAATTGTTTAGCACATATTAGAGAGCAGTATGCACTTAAAATGGTCATCTTTTAACATCTTTCATATTTTATATCACATTTTCTCCCCCGATCAAAAATTTCAAATCCTTTGAGATTTTTGATCTCAAGAGATTTAAATATGTATGGGACAAAACATTTGTTGGAGAGAAAAATGTGTCCAATTTTATATGATCGAAGTGGACAACGAAGTTCCCTTTTAGACATAAAGGGAAACCACAGGACATACCCTACCACTATTACATGCATTATAGTTATTCATAGTTTGTACACCACAGTTTACACATAAATAATACAAGACATAAATGACATCCGAAAAATATCTTCATTCAGTCCTTTGAAGAAGCTTGTAATGACTTGCCCAAAGTCTTCCACCCACAAAGCTTTCAAGGTTGCGATAGATCATTCTGGTCTTCAATCTTTCATTTGATTGAAGCAATGAACTCTTCACCCCTCTTCACATCTTCATCAGACCAGAATTTCGTTTTGTCCCCCGGCTTCATTTTAATTTTGATGTTCTTTAATCTGGAGTTTAATTCTTGTTCGACCATTTTGAGTGTTCCATCACTGAATTTGTATAACTCACATAATCTCATTAACATCCTTGAACCGTATCTGTCAGTAAAGATGACTGCTCTGGGGGTGTCAATCACTTTATATTCGTGATGAAATTCAAGTCCACTGGCTTCCCAATTTGGTCTTGTTAGATTGACTCGAGTCTGGTAGCTTTCTATTCCCAATTGAAAATCTCCAACTCTTAGTCGAATTACCAAGCCTATGATCCAGAGATTGACAGTGAGAGCCTTCTTCTCTCGAGCAGGAAGATGGTCAAGGTGTCCTTGGAGGTTCAGAAGATAGAGATCTTCAAAGTCATTTGGCATCAGATGTTTGAAATCGTTTTCTTCTATGATGTGCTCTTTCAAGTCAGCTCTTCGAAGAACAATCTTCTTCAGGTAATCATACCCGTAGATAGGGAAGATCTCTATACCAATAACACTAAGAATAGCAGTCGGATCGGCTGCTCTGCGTCTCTTCTTGGCAATATGTCTTTCGATGTAGAATTCCTTCTTCTTGAGCCACCAATGTGAGATCCCATATGAAGCGGCAATGTCATATTGTTGCTCTTTGTGCCCGAATTGATCTGGAACCATCTGTTCTAGACCTTGATCAGTGTAGGTAGCTGCCTTCATCTTTGAAATTGATAGAGCAGATCTTGTTTCGATGGTGTGTCGACATAGATAATCCGGATCATGGTTAAAGAAGAATTACATTGAATGGTCATAAATCCAGGTTCACCGCCAAGAGGAAGAGGGTAGTTCACATCAAACCTATTGATCTGTTCACCAACTTGATCATTCAACATTCTATAGCATTCCTCCATTTGATATTGAAGTTGATTAGCATCCGAGTGGAAGACTTTGACTATTTCATAAGTTGGACCTTCAAGATCTTTAGGGGTGATAGATGTAATTTCCTTCTTCTCACAAAACCACTTAATAAAGCTCCCCAAATCTCCTGTGAAGTGAAGAAGAGAGTCTTCTGCTGGAGCTTAATAGTTGGAAATGATAGTTGAAGCCCAATTGTTTGCTGGATTTGTTGACTCAGACTCGGGAATAAACCATGAGGGCTCAGGAGTTTGTGGTCTTTCTTCAGAGAGCCAACTTCGAATGGTGTCTTTTGAAGGTGCAGCTCTGGATGGATTAGGTGGTTCACCTGACATATAAGTATCAAACCAATCATCTTCAGTTGACTTGGGAATAAACATGGTGGATGCATCATCTTCATCTGATTCTGACTCTGCTATGACAAGCGATTCTTCATTAACAACTTGATCTTTAGGGATGAGGAGACTGTAGAAGTGAATCTTGAGTCAACCGTGGACCATGCTGCAGAATTTCTTTTCGTTCCTTGATTTTCAGATGAACTAGGTTGATTGGCAGGCTTTGGTGGTGATGATGGTGGTAGTGGTGGAGGTGTGGAGGTTGTCTTAGAAGATCCACCAACTCGGATGTTCCGCACCCCAGTTGGAGGTGGAGGTGGAGGAGGATCTTTATGACCTTTACGCAATGTTTCCAACACTACAGTCCTCCTTTTCTTCTTAGTTTCTCTTTCTCCAGCGTCTATCAAGAACTGTACATGATTGTCGAACTTAATTGATTCTTTGAGAGCTTCATAAATCTTCTTATGGACCTCATGCTTATCTTCGCCAGCTTCAAACATCTTATCTGAAAGTACAACTCTCATATCAGCGATAGGAAGATCCTTGAATCGTCTAAGTAGATGAGCCTCCATTGCCCATTCCACAACATCTTTAACTTCACCTTCAGTGGCGTCTGCCACCCCTTCATCAAAGTTGAGGTGCTCTAGCCTATAGACACGATCCACAAGGGAATCTACGGATTTTGGTAGTTGTCTTTCAAGAGCATCGATTATTTTCACTGCTTTGTCAAGCAGTTGATCTGAAGTAAGAATTTGAGGTGGTGAAGCAGGTGGAGTATCTACATCAGCAACTGTAACCACTGGTTCAAGGGATAGAGTCTTTGCAGATTCAGGTGGAGGAAGTGCGGTTGCTTGGGTTTGGGGCGGAAGTGCGGTTGCAAGTGAGGATGCGACATAAGGGAATGGTTGATGTGTCTTGCTGAATATTGACAGTAAACATGGATTGTGCATCTTCTTTATCATTATCTTGCTTGGAAGACTCAGGATCAATGGGTTTGTCATTTAAGAATTGATCACCGAAGGTGAATTCTGTATCAAGGTTCTTATATGACGATAGAGAACTGGTAGACAGATTTGGTTCTTCCAAGGGCATAGTTTCACCAGATTTCGACTCA
This sequence comes from Chrysanthemum makinoi, assembly GCA_910596185.1. Taxonomy (NCBI): domain Eukaryota; kingdom Viridiplantae; phylum Streptophyta; class Magnoliopsida; order Asterales; family Asteraceae; genus Chrysanthemum; species Chrysanthemum makinoi. The sequence continues at coordinate 39,891,252 of OU343218.1, read as the reverse complement.
GGATTATCCTGTGAGTCTTTAAGCATGATTTCATCAACATTATGGTCATAATGGGTATCACGTGACACAAGATTATCTTCTTGAGATACAGATGTTTCCTTTTCCAATCCAGATGGCTCCTGATTTGTTTAGAATTCAACACTTCTTTTCAGCCGTTCGAATTGAGTGGTGGATCTTGATGGTGAAGAAGAGAATGTAAGGAGCGTGTGTGCAGCTTGTTCTACGCCAACTATCCCTTTTCCCTTGTCTTGTGTGATTGGGGTTGTTTGTTGAGGCAATTGATCAGGCTCTCTTAACACAATTCCTCCAACTGGGGCTTTCATATTCTGACTATCTAGGCTTTGCTGGATTCTAATTTGCAGATTAACATCATCTTCATCAATTACCTTTGTGTTATCCCTTGACCCCTCAGTATCTTCACCAATTTCCTTTTCCACCTTCTTCTTCTTTCCTTTCTGCTTTTTGGACGTGGTGTCTGACTGTTGTGACCTTTCGCGTCTCTTTTTAGGAAGAGAGGCATAAGACGCTTGTGAGACAGAAACGGGCTTGGGAGCATTAGGTTGTGGGGGAGTGGGTGTGACATTATCAGATGATCTAGCAGCAATTTTCTTGAACTGTTTGAAGTAGTCCTTTTTCTTGATATCATCCGTGAGTAGAATATCAGGAATTGGCAATCCAAAGATTCCTTTATCCATGCCTCTTGGAACATATTTAAGGTTTCCTAAAACAAATTCATCTTTTGCTTTATGTAGAGTTGAACCCATCCTAGGGTTGAAGTTGTGAGTTTGTTGCAAGTACTTGATAACAAGCTTTGAAAATCTGATGCTGGGAATCACAAGCTTGTTCAGTTACTTTCGGCCTTGAGCTTTATTCTGAAAGTTTGTTCTATCAGATATGAATGTGTTCATTGATAAAGAAAATTCTTCCCATATACGATCTGAGACATTCACATCAACCCTATTGACGATACCCCATAGGATTTGCAAGATGGGAATTCTCACTTTATCGAACCCTGATGTTTTGCCAGATAAGCACAAGTTGAGAATAGTTGTAATTGCTCTCCAGGGTTGATACATGTGACCAGTGACAATGTCGGAAGCCCTTAATATGCTAGTCTGATAACCCAAACCAATTAGAAAAACAATTAGGTCGTCAGCACCAGGTGGAGATTCAGAACGTAGGTTGGGGTTACATGGAGTGATTCCTAGGGCCTTGCTAAGAATGTCTGAATCAATCACAAATTCCCTATCATCCAGTTTGCAAGAGTATTGAGCTGTGATTTTGTCCCATTGAATGGTGTTCCAGAATTGTTGTATGTAAATGGTGGGAATTGTGCATTGCTTGGTAATGGCACCGAAGAAGTTTGTGTTTTTGAGGATATCTATAGACACTTTGAGAATAGGATTTTGTTGCAACTTTTGTAAGTCCACATAACAGTTACTTTTTCCAATTTCAGCCCATTGACTCCTAGGAATGATTTCTTCGTCTGAGAGAACTTTGGGTGATGCAGAAGAAGTAACGTTCTTAGCTGAGATTGAACTTGCCATTGAAGATCTGAATATAAATACAACCAACATTAATGATTGGGAACACGTTAGATTATAAATGATTATTAAGACAACATTGAGAACACCCTTATGAAATAAACACTCAGATTTAGTAACTCAGACAGGGGTTCCTATAAGCATATAGAGAATGATTGAGTGGCATTAGTGAGACTTTTAAAGATACAGATTCCATTTGATGCAGTTTTCACCAGACGAGTTGTTTTGGAATTAAAAGGTTAAAACGTGCATTGCAAAGGAATAATGTCATAAATCAGGATACAAGTGTAGAAATGATATAACAGATTTGTATGAAACAAGTTGTAACATTTGGTTGCCACGAGGGAAACCAAGTACAGCTTGCTCAAACAGAAATGTTATAGCAAGTTACACAGAATAAGATGTCAATACAAGTTGCTTCAGGAGATCCTGAATCAAGATTGTAAGCATGAGATCATCCTAGCAAATTGCCATTAAACATTTTAATTACCCTAGATGCCAAATGAAAAACTAACCAAATAAGTCTCTAGTTATAGATGGACAAGTCACTAAACAAGACTAATTCGCTACATGAAAGCAAACTATGTCGCTAACTTGTAAAGACAAGTCGCCATCACCAGTGTTACAGCCAAGTCGCTACAATTTTAGTTCACTAAGTCGCTACATTTGCTAAGTCGCTAACTTGTAAAGACACATCGTCATAAACAGTAACGACCAAGTTGATACAAATCTGTTTACTAAGTCGCTACCATTACTAATTCGCTAACTTGTAAAGACAAGTCGCCATTAATAATGTCAGCTAAGTCACTACCAAAGTCGCTAATAATTAGTTCACTAAGTTGCCACAACTACTTAGTCGCTAACTTGAGCAGACTTAAGAACAATAACTCACCACGTTGAACTAGTAAACTAACTCGCTACCAAGAACATCACTTATACAACATCATTACATGGACACAATTAACAAGCAATCAAGAACGGTTACAACAAAACCTTTAACACACTTGCAATCGACAACCCAAAACAACAACAACAAACAAACCATCAAACTCGACATATTTAGTAACACCCAATTAACGAAATACAACCACCCATTAACGCATTCCAACACCACCTAAACGATCATTATACACAAGAAAAATGATTCCATCAGAGTAAATTCATTATCAAACCTATGTGGGAATCAAGTTTCACGGATCAAATGCTTGATGAGATCACTTCAAGTTGCTAGGTTGAGTGCTTAGCGATGAAGAAAGAAAGAGAGGAAAAAAAACTTTTAAGTGTTTGAAAGAAAGAAGAAAAGAAAAAAAACCGTAAGTCGCTAGGGGTTAAGAGAGGAGATATTCTCAAGAATTCCTATTTGTCACAATCGGTCCCTGTGGTTAAGTGACTTGTGTAGCAACTCGCTATCAAGGGTTTTTAATAAGTCACTAGTGTTTTTCAAAGCAAGTTGCCAACACAGTCATGAAAGGTAGCAATCTTATCATATTCTGCATAGTATACATTTATAATCCATGGCCATAACAGACTTATCAGATAGCATACTAGCCCATATAAGCACACAATCACAATGAGCACCATGAGTCATATAAACATTCAATACATGGGTACACAAAGATAATCACAAAGGCAAGACAAGACAACAACCTACAACTGAGCACCACCATAACCAGCACTGAAGCAGATATAAACAAGATAACTTAAAAAAATCTCCCCCTCAATCAATGTCAACAAAGACCATTGATTGACTTTAACCAACCCGTTTAAAAATAAGAATATATCAGTTGTTCGAACTTCATCTATGATCCCGTATCATTATTGAATGACATTTCTAGGATCGTAGATGTTATCGATAACAGCGAATATATCATTTATTAGATGGATGTAAATGACAAAAATTAAGAATTTAAAAGAATAAAATATATAAAATATTAATATTTTTTTTATTTTTTTTTAACTAATTTGTACTCAGATATAAAAGAGTGAGTCCTAATTCAATGTGAATAGGAGTCAAAGTAATAGGTACATCAGTTCTGGCATGCTATTGCTCCTGACTGAGCCATATTCATTTTTGATGGAAACCAAGTCATGAGATTCCTGATTGAATTGAGCATTGTACCTGAAAAAGACTGAGAGCACATTGTACTGGAAGCACATGTAGAATTGCAGCTGGATGGGTTAGTGACATGAATAATTTCACTATTTGATGTAACACTAGTTAATACAGACGTATCAATATTAGAGATCTTTTTAGGCTCAATATACTTGAAGAGTTTTCCTGTGGGCATCCACTTAAGGCAAGATTTAGGTATGTAAGTCCGTTTGGATTCAGAGAACTTAAATAATCGCGGTGGGAATCCATTTGAAGCAATTACTAGTAGATTTGTATGTGTGCACTTCCCTATTTTGGCTATTGGTCCTTTTGTGTTTTGATGGTTTCTTAGGGGATTGATCAGCCAAATGATGTTTCTTATGAGAACTAGTCGTACTCCTAGTATTTCTAAACTTTGAGCTTTGAACATTTCCCTGGAGTTTGAGATTCATCATATCGAAACGAAGTAATGAAGTGACTGGTTTTGACAAAACAATATTCTCATCAATTTGGGAGGCAAGCCTAGATTTCGATGATTTAACTCTTTCAGTTCTAAAGGCATTAGGCTGCTTAACTACTTTACGTTTAGAGTGTTTCGACAGTTGACTTCCCCAACTTTGATGGTTTTGCAAACTTAGTGTTCATCCTATTTCCAGTAGATTTCCTAAGCTCATTTTTTAAGGCAACAATATTGAAGCTCTTATCCTGAATTTGGGCTTTGAGGTCATCAATGTCTTTCAATAAGATGTTAGATTGATTGATCAACTTGGAATTTGTCTCCTCTAAGTTCTTTCTTAATGATTCATTTTCTCTTAACAGGTTGGACACACAAAGAGCAAGCTCAGCATTTCTAGATTCAAGTGTATCACTCATCTCATGACATCATACTTACACTTCTGAGAGTAATAATTTCAGATTGCATATGGTTGAGTCTTTGTACTGAATCTGGGTTTTTAATTGATTAATTTCAAAAATTCTCGAAATTCGGAAATCCGATTAATGCATGTTTTAGTTGCATAAAAGCGTTCATCTTTTTGTTGTATTTCGATTTCCAAAGAAATACAATGTTTTTCAAGAATTGAGTATTTATTTGAAAGTTCATCATATACCCTTTTTTCAATCATGTCATCAGCTTTAACAGTTTTAGATTCAGGCTCAACCATGATCGATTTCACAGTATTAAGATCAGAGTTAGAATCAGGTTTCTTAACATATGAATTACTCTGATTAGTTAAGTGTACCTCATCACATGAAACCTTTTAACAACGAATCATTGAGATCAATACAGTTGTCTCCATCCCTTTTAATTTCAATTGAACTTCTGCATTCGGTATCATTCATTGGTTTACCTGATCCATTGCATGAACTATCAAAATCTTCCCATATCATCAATTGACACCCCTTCATTTCATTCAGCTTCTCATTCTCTTTAGCAGCTTCCTTAATGTAAATTTCTACATTACCCATAAGTAGAATAAAGGTGTTTCTGAACTCATGGATTTCCATTCCGTGTGTTTTTGAATGAGATTCCAGTCAAGTCATCATCAAAATCTGAGGAATATTCCCCCTTGATAAGTGGCAGAAATTGATTGAAGATTACTTGAAGAGCTGCATTAGATTTATCATTGGTAATTTGACACCTCAGTTGTTCTAAGTTGAGTAACACAGTTCTGGTCAAAGTGGGAAAGTCGGCGAAGGATAGCACTGATTGTTCGATCCATAGTAGTAGATAAGAGTAGTTTGAGATGCTGATGAAGTAGTTGATAGGGCTCAATGTTGTACTCCATTTGCTTAGCATCATTGTTCATTAGATGTGGTTTGTTGAGGTTTGACTCGGATGGTGAGGAGTTAAGATCACCCTTTGATGAATCAATCAATGTTGGACATTCAGAAATGCAACCAGTTTCATTGTTCAGTGAGGTATCATAGAGTTCAAGTACTTTGGTGATTAAAGGATCAGTGATGTAAGAAATTCTATTTTGACGAGTATCTTCTGCATGAACGACCTCAACCACAGTGGAGATGAGTGTAGGAACGTTGGTAGACATGATGACTGATTAAACGGGATTTTATAACTCTATGATTAAACCAGGAAATAGATTCTTTCACGGGATTTTACTAAATCAAGAGAAAATCGTATTCAAAGGATATCACTCAAGTCTCTAGGAAACTTTGAACCAAGTCGCTAAGTGCCAAGTCGCTATAGTCCCAAGTCGCTAGGAAACTTTGAACCAAGTCGCTAAGTGCCAAGTCGCTATAGTCCCAAGTCGCCATATAACAACTCGCTACAATCCAAGTCGCTAGCAAAATTTTGACAGCAATTCTCTTAGGCACCAAGTCGCTGATTTTTCAAGTCGCTAAATAGCAACTCGCTAGGTACCAACTCGCTAACACCAAGTCGCTAACAAAATAAAGTACAAGTCGCTAACACACCAGTCGCTACGTGTAGTGGAGAATCCACTACGTGTACTTTTGTGGCTTGTCTCACTAGACAAGTCGCTAACCCAACTCGCTAATTCCTTTAACAATAAATCGCTACCAAATTGCAAAGCAAGTCGCTACCAAGAAAACTTTTCCGTGGCTCAAGTCGCTAGCATGAAAAAACACATAAACACCACTTTTCAATCCAAAAACAATCCAACCACGATGATTCAAGCTTTCTAAATCAAAACCTAAACACTTGTGATGATTCTAAACACAAAAATACAATCAAAATCCAAACTTTAACACTAGAAATCAACCAAAAGATGCAAAAACCTCTAAAATTTTTCAAACTCAAAAACCACTAGAAATCCAAAGATATGTAAGAGATGATCTAACCATGGCTCTTGATACCAATTGTAACATATTGGATTTCACCTACACATCATAACATTAACACTTTAGGCGTCTGAGATAATTTAAGAGAGAGAGAAAAAGCGATATTCTAGTAAGAGAAACTCATGTAAGGTTAGATTACCAAAGAACATCCAACCCTCTACCTTGCAAGGTATAGGGTATATATAGGTCACAAAATAAACAACCTCCTGACGGCCTGTGGATCAGGCATACAATGGGTAAAGACCCGTCCTTCCTCCACGGTGTTGTACTAAACTAAATAACTAACTAAATGACTAGTAAATAACGTAATGTATACGAGCTAACTTATGCTAGATAATATTTGGGGTGACCGATACTTCACTAGGGAATTTTCTAATTCCTAACACTTTAAGCAGTTGGAAGGCTTCATTCTTAATTCGCCTTAGCTCAGCCTTAGTCATCTTCTTCACTCTAAACTGTTCTTGAATCAGCTTCACATGCTCCATAGTACGGCCATCTACCATCTCTTGACCTTCAGGTAATGAGGGAGTAGCATCCACAAGTGTAGAAAACCATTCATATTCTGCGGTGTCATCTTCGTCTAGCCATGAGACAACATTGGTCTTTGTCTTCTTCTTCTTTGGCTTTGAGGAGGATTCTGGTTTCTTTGTTGTGGCAGGAGAGGTGGGTTGTTGTTGGGGCTCTGGGATCTCTTCATCGTCACCACCAGTGTACTTGAAATGATCATCGGTTTTCTCTGTGTGAGGTGGTAACTCAGAGTTCTGAGGTTTCTCTGTAGCAGTAGAACTTGGAGGAGTTCTTCTTTCGGTTAGAGTCCTTTGGAGTGGTGGTGGCATAGAGGAGGATTCACCAGATTTCTTTGGGCGTTTAGGCTCTTTGTCCTTATCCGCATCATCATCGTCTCTAGGACGCTTAGCCATTTCAGCTACCGCTTTGCATGACGTTTGAAGTTGGTAATTCAGCAATGCGTCAAACAGATTACCTTCGTTAGAGGTAAATGTTCCAGATCGTTTTGACATTTGAAGTACAAGCTTGGAAACCAATTCTAAGTCGGAGAAAGCTACTGGCTCAGTTGGATTGATTGTAACTGTTAAGGGCGTTGATCTTATTGTTTGCTTGGCTATCTGCATGAGATTCGGATAGAGTTATCCGGTGAACATCTCTTTTGTCACTTCAGGAACAATGTCGAGAAGGAACTTATGAGTATATTCCCTAATCGTCTTATTCATTTCCCCTTGGACATCATGATTGATAAACTTCTGGATTTGCTTCCTTCTACTCAACATCTCGTTTATCCCGTCTTGTAGAAGATTGATCCTGTCAGCGAGTTGATTCAGCTTTTTGTTGGTCACGTCTTTCTTTCTGACTTCCTTGACAACTTTGACAATCTTTGTCTTAGCCCGGGATATCCAAGAGTCGGTTGGTTTCTTCTTGATTTGGATGCGGATCGGTTGTGCCATTGGATGGAGGTAAAGAGTGAGAAGACGAGTCGATGATGATGAGACATGAGGAGGCTCAGGGTCTTTGGTGGCTCGAAGTTAGTTCCTTGGAGTGTCTGGACAATCTAGAAGAAAATCATCATAGTCAACCGTCATCTTTTTGGTTTAGCCATTTCTTCAGCCTTACTCCGGCTTCTTATACGCTTGAGCTTGAGCTTCTTTTACGCTTTTCTTTAGCTGCAACCTCAGCATCTTCATCAGGAATCTTCTCAGACTTCTCCATTTCTGGTTCCTCAAAGTCATATTTGATAGAATCCTCCAGTTGCCTTTGTTGTTGTTCGTGGGTGGTGGTACCAGTTCCCTTATCGGGTTGATTAACGCTCGAGAAAGCTGGTGTAGTGCACCACCACTTGACCCTTCGGGGCCGCAAGTTTGTTGTAGTTTAAACTGTTCAACAACGTGTTGGAGTCTTAGATTCTTCACCTTTTTCCTGTAGTCTCTGTCTAGTTGTTCTTCATCCGAGATCTCCTCTTCCTCTGGCTCAGCAACTGGGTTTTACCTTTGTCAGCTTTTGGACTTGGAGGTTTTGCTACTGTCAAAGTATCATCGATTGGAGTTTCAGAGTAGATGACATGTTCGTCCGTTTTAGTGTCCTCTGAGTCTTCGTCCATTAGCTTTTGTTACGGTTCAGGTTTGGGAATAGGGATTGCCTCCTTTAATGGAACTTTCCTTTTCGGGAAGGACTCCTCTTCAGATACTTTCTAGTAATCTCGAGTCTCACTATACTTCTGTCTCTTTACTCTTACGGTTTCCTAACATGTGTCCCAGAAGATTTTTCATCAATAAATCCCACTTTGCCCTTCCACTTTGCTACATTATCTTTTGTACGAATAAAGTCCTTTGATAACATCGGTGAGAAGAATATCGGCAACACTACACCTTGTTTCTTCGTAGTTGATTCTTTGAATCTTGCCACGTTGAGTGTGGGTTCAAGTAGCATGGAGTGATGGTTGGGGTCTTACGTCTTTGGGAATATCTGGATTGGTTTCAAGAATCCCGATCAACAATTTTGTATATCTGATATAGGGAATCTTAGTGCCAGGCTTTTTCAGGTACATCATCCTGTCATCCCAGATCAAAGCAGCATATTCAATGTGTTTCATGTTGACAATGCCCCAAAAGATTTGAAGTTCCATGAGCTTTGGGTGCTCATATCGACTATCACGTCCGGACACTGATTTAGCAATCATGATGTACAGTGTTCTCCATGGTTGAGGGATGTTCTTGAGATCTACTGAGGAGTGTTTTGTGATGACCCCAGCAGCTTCATCATAGCCGATGTCGACCATGAATTGGAGAACGACCTCTTCTGTAGGTGTAGCAGAGAAGTAAGTAGGCTTGATAGTTGGTAGAAGAAGAACAACTCTCAAATCTGCAGGAGCAATGTGACTTGTTTGTTGTTCAATCTTACCTTCACAACACTTTGACCTTTGACCTTTTGAATTGTGTGCCATAATTGATGAATGTAGATCTCCGGCACAGTAGCAGAATTTGTAAGCATATTCTGGTAAGGGTGAGTCTTTAGAATATCCACGGCAATTAGACAGGAAGACTCGGAACATGTGAAGTTATCAAAGTCGACTCGAGGTTGTTCTTCTGATCTTCATTGGGTAACCATTGGGGAAGATGTCTTCAACAGTGAGAACACTTGGTGCATTCACATTTTCCATTTGAACGTCCATGTTGTGATCTGAAAGAAATTTAGCCAAAAGAACCAACATATCGAAAGACATTATGTTAGTCAAAAGTTGATTTTATTGTCTATTTATTGAATATGATATGTTAACGAATGTTACATGTCCAATATCACTTGTTAGTCCAATAGTCCAAAGACGTCGTGATAAGTTTCGTGAGTTGATTAATTTTGAGTTTTAAAGTCCAATTTTTCACTTATTTTCACAACTTATTAAACATTTAAGCTTATTAGTGACATTTTGGTTTTGTGACGTTATGATTTATTTATATACAAGTTTGCACGCGTAACAATTCACAATTTTGGTTAAAATTGAGGCTTAGGTGTTAATATTGCAAGCTTATGCGTTAAGCATGAAGCATACGCGTAGTTGTAAGCTTGGGCGTGGGATCTTGACATAGCGTAAGAAATGTTGCAGCGTAAGAAAGAGGGCCTTAAGCATAGAGCTTACGTGGCGTATATATATGGGAGCTTACGCGTAAGGCTTTTCGTGAAGTGAACCTTATGCGTAAAGCTTATTCTTTAGCGTAAAGGTTACGTAGATTACCGCATAGATTTCTCTTACGCATAACATTCTACGCGTAAGGTGATCCTGATGCGTAGGAGCACAGTTAACCTTGATTTTGAGTATTTCACGCGTAATAACCTGAAATAAATGAATCATAACACATTCATTAACACCACATTCAATCCATTTAAGTTTTAACATGAAGTATTAATCAAAACTGTTACGCGTAGAATACCCTTACGCGTAAAGCTTAAACCCTAGGATTCAATTTTTACGAATAAGAGATTTAACCATAGAAATTGCACCAAGTCTTTTCTGGGTTATCTTAGAGGCCTAGTGAGTTGTCCTAAACAAGTTTTAACACAAAAAAATTTGTGAATCAAAAGTACCTAAATCGTATGAACATAAACCCTAAATATTAGTTTTTACAAAATTGATGTTTCTAGGTATGTTATAAGCCTAGATACGATCAATTAAACATGTAAACAACATCACACAACCATCTTTTTAACCAGAAACTTTCTCAAATGAAAACACCCAAATTTACGCATAAACCCTAATTTTGAAAATGGGCAATTCGTGTTTCTGTGTGGATTTTTAAGATAGAAACTGTTTAGGTATGATTATTCAAGCATTTTAACACCCTTTATATCATCACAAACACCCAAATGATGATCTTGTGTTCATACGCTTATGCGTAGAACACAAGAATCATTCAACCACAATATTTAACCGTTGGATTTACAAATAAATCAAAACCATTGTTTGATATGACACAAGGAATGATTAAACACTTACAAAGTTGAGATCAAACACACGGTTTTGAAGATGGATTATTAGGCGTAGGATTTGGTGGTTGGGTAATAAATGAGAAAGTTAATGAGTTTGGTGAAAGACTTTTATTAAAATAAGTTTAAACTTTTGACAACTTTAGTCCCTCCACCTTAACCATTTTCATCCAACGCCCATAACTTCCATTTTGGTTACGCAAAGTATGATATTTGGAAAAAAAAATTGACAACACTCCCCCTTGACTTAAGAAATAATGAAATTATATAAATCAAGTAAAGGGGGTGTCATAAACCGAAATGTGACCACCATTATTAAAGAAACAACCGGGATGACGTAACATGCAAGTACAAGGTTTTATGAAACAAAAAAATATTTACTTTCTCCCCCTCAACACTTGACCATGAAAATACTGAATTTTGAAAGAGTAAAGTGTTGTGGAAATACTTGTCATGTTAAAAGAAATATAGATAGAAGAATATTTTTGTTGTTTTATTAGATTTTATATTTTTGTATTTTGTTTTTGAAAATATATACAGAAGATGTTTTGGTGTTTGACTGGTGTTAAGAATGTTTTAAAAGTTCATCCAGTTCCTCTAGAGTCAAACACCACATACCAATCCGGTGGTCCAACTCATTAAACCTAGCAGGAGCTAAGGCTTTGGTAAGAAGATCTGCCAGTTGGTATTCAGTACCCACAAAGTATAATTCAACAGTACCCTTTTCCACGTGCTCCTTGATGAAATGATATCGAAGATCGATGTGCTTTGATTTCAAATGTTGAACAGAGTTGCACGAGATCACAATAGCACTTCAATTGTCGCAGTACATCGGGATCCTGTCAAATACGTAACCATAGTCTTTGAGTTGTGTTCCCTTCCTTACCCTTATTGGGCTTTGGCATAGGCTAATGGGCTTTCTACATGAGCCTAGCCTTGATTACTAACATAAAAGCCATAATTAAGCTAACTATTACATATTAATTACTAACACTCGTAATCTAGTTTAGGATTGATTCCAACAATCTCCCCCTAAGTGTTGGTAATTGATGATTAGAGTGAAAAGGTTGTAGGTGCTGATGTAATAGTAGCTTTGACGTCTTCTTACATTCTTCTTTCTTGAGAGAACAAGTGTCTTGATTCGAACAATCTCCCCAGTGTAGGGATATTGTATCTTTTGAAGTATTCTTCTTTGACGTCATCATTATCTTTGTTCTTTGATCTTTGTTCTTTGTGATGGAAGTGATAGTATGTTGTGGTTGTCTGCATTAGATCCGCTTCGTTGCTCCAGTGTCTCCACGTCTTTCTCCAACATGCTCACACGCTCTATGATGTTGATTTGGATTCGATCTTGTAGTTCTCTTAGTCTTTAAACTTTGTAGATTCTTTGACTTTGACGAAGAATCATTCTGAATTTGTGTTGCCTTTTGAGAGAACTTCAATTAGTGTTGTTGTTGGTATGAGCATGTGGAGAATCTGCACGATCTTTTCCACCCGCAAGCATCCATAAGAAGAAAAAATAAAACATGGGTTAGAAATAATCCAAAGCTTACAAGTTTGAACCGAGTGTTAACACATATGTGAAAACACAACTCTAATTCTCACAAAGGTTTCTGATGGAGTCCCACAAGTTAGATAAGCGATGTACCCAGATACACCTCTGATTCAGATGAGTGTTGAGGTACAACTGAAGCATCATCCCACGACTGTAGACCATTTGAGACACACTAAGCATAACCCACAAGGAGTTACGAAGTGACTGCTGTCGGTGTTTGATGATGTTGACCTGGCAGGAGTTTCCATTCAATCACTGAGGATCACATGTGTGAACCTCTCATAAATTTTCTTGACAGATTGCTAAGATCTGTGTAGGACTCGATAATGTATCACCTGCGTCCTTAATGTTGAACGACAAGTGATGAAATGTCAAGTGTACCTAAGAGATGTTTTGATGAATCTCGTGGCTCTAGACTCAATAGTGTGCTTTGGTTTTCCTGAGCGGAGACTAGGGAGAGGGTCTCCTTCTTCAATACCAGCAATCTCTAAGAGAAAGCCGATAGTTTACGTAGGGTTCCCTGTGAGAATGAAACAAGCTTCTGTTGAGAGAAACTTGAGTGGCTAAGAAGGTTTAGTGCATGCGTCACTGGGTCCATTACGACTTTGATCTTCAATACTAGTGTCATCAAGTGACAGCCAGTAGTATATGAATTGAACCCGGTGTCTGCCCTAAGTTGAATAATCTAGAGGGCTATTTCTTTTCACCCTTTTCTTTACTTTTCTTTGTAATTCTTCAACTCCTTCTTTCTCCGATTCTCATTTTATCCTTTTTATAATCAAACCTAAGGACTTATAATTCTAACTATTGGTGGTGTCCTTGGGTAGATCCCTCTGGCTCTGGCGGATCATAGGACGGTTATTACTAACCTTAGTCACCTTATAACTCCATGACAAACCTATGTTGCCATAACACCAATTTCTCTTGAAAATCTTTCAAAGTGGTTATGAGTAAAAGCATTTAATACCACTGTTCAGAGTTTAAGGTTTTGCAAAAATACTCCCCTCATGCGTGCTAAGAATTTTGTGTCTGCACGCGGTGAGAAGAGGCGCAATTTTGAATTGATCAACTCAAGATAGATAATCCCCTGCGAGACACGGTTACGTTGCATAGTTAAAGAGTTACATTGTCAGATTTTAGGTGACAACTAGCTCTAGTAACTACCTTGAAGGTGTGGACAAACCTCGAAAGGTTGTCAAAGCCGTCAAAGTTCATGTCTAGCAAGAGTTTTCTCGAATGGTACATTCTACTAGGACAAGTCCTTTGCGAGACACGTTTACATCACTAGCGAACTAGCTTGAAATTATTACCCGTCCCGGACAAGTCTTTTCGAGTTACTAACATTTAAGATCTCGTCAATTCATTGGTTAAGTCTTTTTAGCACAACGATTCATTTGCAATTCACAACATATTTCTTATCACATAATTTTTCTCCTCCTCAAAAATGGCAAATAAATGTTATTTTTGATGAAATTTTGATATCGAATATGACCATTTCGAGTTTTGTGGGAAGATTACCACGAAGAACAATTTTGTGAACAAAATTTTGTTTGTCAAATATTCCCCCTTAACAAGTGATATTAACTTTTTGAGGTTTTGAAAAATCATAAGGGGAAGTACTTGTTCTTTTGAGCAAAACTTTGAAAAATGAAAGTTTTGATTAGTTTTACTAAAAAGTAAGAAGCTTTCGCTCCTTTAATAGGATTGTGGCACTGAAGCGTACCACAGGGTCTTTTCATTACAAGTACGGGTTGTACACTGTTATTTGTGCACAAGCCATAGTCATAAAATCACACATCCAAATGATAAGATAATGAAACAAATCAAGGGTTACCAGGAGAATCAGGTAGTCCAGAAATAACTCAGGAATGCGCTATGGACGATAGATACTTGAGAGATATTTGGGGCGACCACCTACGAAACTCTCCAAAGTTACGAACCGATCCCTTGAACAACCTTTCATCGATCACGGTGATGATTCTTCACATCCATTCTCTCCCTCGAATTCCATCTTTTAGGTGACCCAATGACTTGTTGTATCACCTTTAACCGATAAGCTAACCCGTCCCTGACTTTCTTCAATGTGTGATCCCCAAACTTATGAAGCTCTTTGCACGCCATTAAGCAATTTCGGTGTAGTTCATTACGGTAGACTACTCCAAATGGTTTGCTGATGAGGGTGTACTGAGGAAGTTGGTTAATGTCGGGAAGGTCTAGCTGTGGTTTAGTTAAGTTAACACGCGCCTGATACGATTCCACAACAAGCTGTATGCCTTCTACACGTTCTTGGATCACTATGCTTCTGATGTAGATGAGTAATGACTTGATGTATTCGGTTGGAGTTGTAGAGAAATATCGCATTCGTCCTTGCACCTTAGCGAGATACATATCTTCAATATCAATTAGTGACAGTCTCGGAAAATTTGCTTCACAGAAGTCATAGTCCTCTTCGTCTTGTCGTTTGACCACAATGTTCTTGAGGAATGTGTAGTCCCACTTTGAAGAGCAACAGCAAAAATAGCGACGATCCGTTTATCACTAAACACTTCCTTCTTCGATCTTTGAACCCGCAGCTTTTGTAGAAGATTCTTCGTTTCGAGGCAATGATGAATCCCATACATTGCATCAAGGACATACTTTTCCACTTGGTTAGCAAACATGTGTGTGGCTTCTTCCTCGATGGTTGGATTGTTAGAATAGATTCTTTGCTGGGAAAGGAAATGTAGTGGCGTAAGCGTGCTTCCTTGTAACAACGCACCGCAGTGTAGAAGAAACTCGAGGTCATTGTTGAGGAAGTAATGGTATGGAATTTGAGGTTTATCCGGTCGGCCAATTGTTGGTAGCGGTCCGGTCCATGTGTAGTATGGAGCTTTGTCTTGTCTTGTGAATTCGATGTTAGCATCAGGGTTGAGCCAATCGATATTGTTCGACATGGCTTGTGCAATGTTTTCGAGATGGTATTCAACTTCAATTTCACTTCGAAATTTCTTTAGCGGTCGGAAGGAAGCTTCATTCTTAATTCGCCTTAGCTCAGCCTTAGTCATCTTCTTCACTCTAAAATGTTCTTGAATCAACTTCACATGCTCCATAGTACGGCCATCTACCATCTCTTGACCAGTGTGAGGGAGTAGCATCCACAAGTGTAGAAAACCAGTATATTCTCGGTGTCATCTTTGTCTAGCCATGAGACAACATTGGTCTTTGTCTTCTTCTTCTTTGGCTTTGAGGAGGATTCGGTTCTTTGTTGTGGCGGGAGAGGTGGGTTGTTGTTCTTTGCTCTGGATCTCTTCATCGTCACCACGGTGTACTAGAAATGATCACCGGTTTTCTCGTGTGAGGTGGTAACTTCGAGTCCGAGGTTTCTCTGTAGCAACAGAACTTGGAGGAGATCTTCTTTCGGTTGGAGTCCTTTGGAGTGGTGGTGGCATAGAGGAGGATTTACCATATTTCATTGGGCGTTTAGGCTCTTTGTCTTTATCCGCATCATCATCGTCTTTAGGACGCTTAGCGTTCGGTACTGCCGCTTTGCATGACGTTTAAAGTTGGTAATTCACAATGCGTCCAAGCGTTTACCTTCGTCAGAGGTAAATGTTCCAAATCGTTTTGACATTTGAAGTACAAGCTTGGAAACCAATTCTAAGTCGGAGAAAGCTACATGCCGGTTGGATTGATTGTAACTCATTAAGGGTCTTCTTGTTTGCTTGGCTATCGCATGAGATTCGGATAGAGTTATCGGTGAACATCTCTTTTGTCACTCTAGGAACAATGTAGAAGGAACTTATGAGTATATTCCTAATTGTCTTATTCATTTCCCTTGGACATCACGATTGATAAACTTCGGATTTGCTTCCTTTCACTCAACATCATTTATCCGCGTCTTGTAGAAGATTGATCTGTCGGCGAGTTGATTCACCTTTTGTTGGTCACGTCTTTCTTTCTGACTTCCTTGACAGCTTTGACAATCTTTGTCTTAGCCCGAGATATCCAAGAGTCGGTTGGTTTCTTTCTTGATTTGGATGCGGATGCGTTGTGCCTTTGGATAGTGGAGGTGAAGAGTGAGAAGACGAGTCTGATGATGATGAGACATGAGGAGGCTCAGGGTCTTTTGGTGCTCGGAAGTTAGTTCCTTGGAGTGTCTTGGACTATCTAGAAGAAAATCATCATAGTCAACTTCGTGCGTCTTTTCAGATTAGCCATTTCTTCACAATCCCTGCTTCTTCATCCGCTTGAGCTTGAGCTTCTTTACGCTTTCTTTAGCTGCAACGTCAGCATCTTCATCAAGAATCTTCTCAGACTTCTCCATTTTTGGTTCCTC